>CM054112.1:4040172-4411326 GCA_028673005.1 Tanypteryx hageni
CAAGGCAACTCTATGGAAAAGATCCTCTCCAATATTTTTACGTCGTGCTTAAGGAAGAGGAATATACCAGAGTCACGGAACCACGCAAGCATCATACTTTTGCACAAGAAAGGTTGCAAGGAAGATTTGAATAATTATCGGCCTATCAGCCTGCTCCCAGCAGTCTACAAAATATTCACAAAGATTCTCACTACGCACCTTAAAAAGCATCTTGATTTCGCCCAACCCAGAGAACAAGCTGGATTTCACAGTGGATATAATACGATGGACCACATTCAAGTTTTCAGAGAGATAATTAGTCAGACTAATGAGTAGGAGTTGCCCCTCTGTATGTCCTTCATCGACTACAAGATATCATTCGACTCTATTCGAACTTCGTCGGTGCTAAATGCGCTGAAAAAGCAAGGGATGGAAGAAACGTACATTGCTTTAATCAGGAATATCTATAAAAACGCGACATCGTCTGTCCAGCTGCATGAAGAAACAAGCGCCTTTAAGGCCGAAAAAGGAGGGAGGCTAGGAGATTCCATGCTTCCTAAATTATTTACTATAGCTCTGGAAGAAGTATTCAAAATGTTAGACTGGGAATAAAAGGGTATAAAGGTAAATGGAGCATATCTGAGTCACTTGTGATTCGCTGATGACGTCATACTGTTCGCAGGAAACCCAGAAGATCTCCGTAGAAGGACAGAGAAACTGGAGCAGGCAAGCAAAGAATCTAGGCTTAGAATGAACCTTAAATCCCGAGAAGATATTTATCAATGGAGCAGTACTCGAAGAAATAAGAAATTACGTTTACTTGGGTCAACTCATCATTACCAACGGATCACTTCTTGGTGAAATCTACTGGAGAGTGAAGATGATATGGATGCTTTTGGAAGGAATGCAAATATTTTGAAATCAATTATCCCAATCTTTCTGAAAAGGAGGATGTATGACCAATGTGTTCTGCCTGTTTTGACCTATTGATGCGAAACGTGTATCATGAACGCCAGAATAGTCCAGCGCCTATAAACAACACAGAGGAGAATGTATGCTTGAGATCACCCGAAGAGAGCGCAAAATGAAGGACTGGATAAGAAAGAAGATGGCAGTCTTTGACATAATTTAGCGCTTAAGTGGCAGTGGGTGGGTTATATTGGCAGAAGAAATAACCGACGTCGGACGCCTTGTGTCATAGAATGGATCCCAAGAAGCATCAAGAGACCGAAAAAAAGTCGAAAGACAGATGGTATAGATAGCTTGTGAAGTTTTTCTGCCCAAATTGGAGGAGGGAAGCAGTTGATAGGGAAAACTTTAAGACTTTAGGGGAGATCTTTATCCGTCAATGGATTGAAAAGGGCTGATGTATGTATAAACTAGGTTCTCTCGAGACCAACATTTCCCATTAATTGGTATGAAAAAATTAAATATAGTTGAAAAAATTAAATATAGTTTTAAATTTGATATTTTGCTACAAATATTTAAAATAAGTTGTGTAATTTTACAAAAAATTAACACGGGCTTCTAGTCAGGGTATGATTTGTATGGCACCTCCCTTTCCCTCTCCTCCAACATATCCTCAACGTTCTTTTTGTAATTGTATCAAGTTTCAAGTCTGAGTTTCTTGGTTCAACATTGACATTGGTGGAGGATTCATTAAAATCGCTCAAATGGTTGCTGAGATATAAAAACATCTGATGTGGCCACCAAATGACTTTCTCCATAGCTGTCATATTTCTAAATATTCCAAATACTTAGGTTACATCATTATAAATATTTTAAGAAACTGCAAGAAAATTTTAGACTACAAAGAAGAGAAATAAACTCAAACCATAGCCTTCTGATATTGCATATAGCCACAAAGCTACAACAATTGAGAAACTAAAAAGGAGCGTTACTAAGACGTAACTAAACGTAAATTGATAGCAATAGTCGCCGGCAGGTGGCGTGGTGGTGGCAGTTATAAATATATGATATCTCTTAAACAATGCATTATACGGGAAAATTTTTCAAACAAAGATTGTAGAAAATTAAATTTTCTACAACTTTTATTCCAGTATATGTTCACATATGTCAAATATTAAAGAAAATATTTCAAAATAACGGATGTGACAAGAGTAAACACCCACTTCCGGTTTACCGATTTTAACCAAAAACTAACCAGTTCTTGAGACTTTTATAAAAATGTTAGATGTACAATTTGGCGTTGACCTGATAAATAGTTTTTGAGTTAGAGCACCCACAAAAAAGCTGTCACATACACACATACGCGCGCGCACACACACACAGACACGCACACACACATACGCACACACCTGCACGCACGCACACACAGGCATTATCGAGAAAATGATCAAAACGAGTTCAGGGGACCTCAAAATGTGTATTTCCGTTAAAATCTCGAAATCGATTTTTTTCATCAAAACAATACTTGACCGTATAGGTACTACGCACGGAGAAAGAAAAATCCTAAATTTGGACCCACCGTTCCATGGGGACCCCTTGACCCCGTGGGCCGATTTATATTATGTTTGACACTGCAACTCCCATGATCACCCAGAAGTTGCGTGATAGTTCTGGAGATAACCTGGAAGATTTGTACAGAATGACAGAAACTTATAAATAAAATTATGGAAAAAGGATAAACAGTTCTAATTATCACTCGATGGTTGAGAAAAATTAAAACTTTTATTTGCGGCTCAAAAATGTATTTTGACAAAACAGCGAAGGTTTGATCGAAATCGGTTAATTTGTAGCCGAGATATATTAAAAATAAGAAGTCCAAACCAGAACTAATGCAGGCTGATTTCCCAAAGTTGACGTCCTGAATTGATTACTAATATTGACGGGATATGTTTCTGTATGTGTTAGTCATTCCAAGGAATTCTCATACCATAAATACTACTTGCAATTCAGAGTTTATCAATAATAGAGATAAATTGGAAAGAAATTATCGGGTTTAAAATACGAAAAACAATATCAAAATCTTTTTCTGGCATTACATTTTGCACGTATTTTTTTAAATAAACGAATTTAATAATGTTACTGTTTATATGGTAATTTGTATGGATCAACGGTCCATTGCTGAAGGGCAGTCGAGCAGAAAATAAATAACCCATTTGTTCACTCGTCTATGCTCAAGCTGAGTTCGGTAATAATCGTCTCCATGGTAACAGCCCGATAAAATGCTATTGAAAACGCAAAAAGTAGTTCTAGTAGAAATTCAAGAAAATACGATTAATTATCAAAATTCAGAGATAAGAATTAGAATATGGATTCTTTTCCCCTTAGAACAGTACCAACCTCGCTCCGATATCACAGTTTTAAGATATTTTAATGTATTAAAGAAAACATCTCTGCAGGATGGATTTGAGATTTCCTATGTAAAACAAATAGAAAAAAATCTGATGTGGCCATCATATGACTTTCTCCATATCTGTAATATTTCTAAAAATTCCAAATAGGTTACATAATAATAAATATTTTAAGAAACTGCGAAAAAAATTTAGACTTTACAAAGAGCAGAAATAAACTTAAACCATAGCCTTCTGATATTAGAAATAGCAACAATGCTCCAACAATTAAGAAAAGAAAAAGGAGCGTTACTAAGTGGTAATTAAGCGTCAATTGTTGACAATAGTCGTCGGTAGGTTTAGTTTTAAGATATCTCTTTAACAATGCATTATACGGAAAAATGTTTCAAACAAACGTTGTAGAAAATTAAATTTCCCATAAACTTTT
The DNA here is from genome assembly GCA_028673005.1 of Tanypteryx hageni. Classification (NCBI taxonomy): domain Eukaryota; kingdom Metazoa; phylum Arthropoda; class Insecta; order Odonata; family Petaluridae; genus Tanypteryx; species Tanypteryx hageni. The sequence continues at coordinate 4,043,896 of CM054112.1, forward strand.
CTTCAATTTCATTTTTACATTTATCAAATATTAATTTTTTTCTTGGAATCAAACCCGGGACTTCAATCTTTGCCAAATAAAATATAGCCCGGAGGTGGGCCCAGGAAACACGATCTTAACACAAAATTTCATGAAAATCGGCCATTGATGCAAAAATTGTTAGTAGGGGACACACACACACACAGGACCATTTCATTAGCTATGTTTCCTTTGGTAACCTCGACAATTTAAAAGGGCCTTTATTTTTTCCGGTTGATTTTCGACTAATATTGACGCTTAAAATTACTACTGCTATAGTCTTGGTAGATTTCGACGTTTATTTTTCTTAAAAATCGGTGATAAATATCGACATTTACTTTAATACATTTTACTTGGCTTGGTTGATTTCGACGTTAATATTTCTTAACTACCATTGTTTATTTTTCTAAAAATAGATATATAAACGGCATAGATCAACGTATATTTTTATACATTTTTTCGACGCTTATATTTTGGATATAATAACCAAAGAGGTTGATCAACGTTTATATTTATCAAAAAGGGAATAATTCTACCAAATTTTAGGTCTGTAGCAGGAACATGTTCTCCGAGATACAATCGGTGCAACCGACCTACGGTTTCCTTTTATTATCTATAATTATGGGTCCCTGCGTTCTCAACGTACTTTTTGTGTTACCTATAAAAATTATAACATATGGCACAACAGTAACAATAATAATATATTAGTCTTAAATATGTGTTAAGTTTATTAGCACGAATATATAATTTTGAATGTGAAAATCCGAATTTTCACACATGATCATCAAAAATGAAAAATGTGCCAAACACTTTGAAATCTTAAAAACGTTCCTGAACTGCAGCATATATTTAGAAGTGCCTATAAATTAGTATTATAAATGAGAAGCACGTATTTAAGGTCGATACGTAACCTCTAAAAAATAAAAAAATAAAAGAGTAGCTAACTAAATTATTTTTTACCGAATTATTTCGTTATAACGTTAACTGTAACGAAAAACGAAATGTAGATTTTAGCCTACCGATGAACGCAAGGAAAAACTAAATCGCTTTTTATCCTGTAACGAAAAACGTAACGAATCGTTTATTTTACTCATCTTTAGTGTAAATTCAAAATAATGAAGGGTTCGTAAAATGCGAATCGTAATACATATTTTATTAGAATCTATGCCACTAAGGAAGAATTTTTCATCCCTTAAAACAAAAAAGTAAACAGATGGTCAGACGAGAAAGCGATAACGATGGCTCGTTTTTTTACATTTTGGAAACGGGCTTAATAACGGTTATTACCTATATTGTAAGTGATACGAAATAGTTATTGACAGATACTGTCTGTTAAAATGGCATTTCCACGAAGGAATTTAAAAAAAACTCTTTATCTAGTCTTCCAACCGAACATCGATTGCTACGCGAATATTTGGATGTTACACGAATGCAAACCTCGACACACACTGCTAACCCACGCCGATCTAATAAAAATTTCGTTAATTTTCAACTCCCACCCGCTCCCTTGTCAGGTCAGGATGCGTCACCACGTTCACTCTGGACACCGACCCCGGAACCCACTTGCATGTGGCGGGAATTCGTACACCAGAAAATCTCATCGTCCCTCGTAGATCCCCCTTCGGGAACGGAATGTCAAGGCATTCCGGACCAAGAGGGGCGTCCCATTAATGTCCTTCGCTACCTCCGAGACCGGAAACCCCTGCTAACTCGGATAACATTTTCGGAGATTCATATTTCGGTCGCAAGTATTTTCCCGCTATTTGTGCGAAAGATACGCCGTGGGGTAATAAATGAAATTTGTGAGTGAGAGGCCATCAACTTCCTATCTTTCAGGTGTCCCTCCGCCTGGTAGGCAAATATGATATGGAGGTAGAAATAGAGAGGTGAGACGAAAGAAGGAAGGAAGGAAAGAAAGTAGGGAAGGAGATAGTGAGGGAATTAGGGAGGGAGGAAAGAGGAATGGGAGGAAGAGAGGAAAGAAGAATGGGAAGGAGGGGGTAAAGGATGGAGGGAGTTAGGGAGGGAGGGAGGAAAGGAGATAGGGAGGGAATTAGGGAGGAAGGAAAGAGAAATGGGAGGGAGAGAGGAAATGAGAATGGGAAGGAGGGGGTAAAGGATGGAGGGAGATAGGGAGGGAGTTAGGGAGGAAGGGGGAAAAGGAGATAGGGAGGGAATTAGGGAGGAAGGAAAGACGAATAGGGGGAGAGAGGAAAGGAGAATGGGAGATAGGGAGGGAGAAAGGGAGGGAAGGAAATTGGGAGACAGGAAGGGAGAGAGGACGAGAGGGAGGAAAGGGGAATGGGAGATAGGAAGGGATGGAGAGAGGAATAGGGGGAAACAGGGAGATATAAAGGGAGATAGAAAGGGAGAGAGGAACGGAGACAGGGAGAGAGTAAAGGAATGACAGAGGAAGGAAGAGAGAGGACGGAAGAGAGAGGAAGGAAGAGAGGGGAAGGAAGAGAGGGGAAGGAAGAGAGAGGGAGGAAGAGAGAGGAAGGAAGACGGAGGAAGGAAGAGAGAGGAAGGAAGAGAGGAAGGAAGAGAGAAAGGAAGACGGAGGAAGGAAGAGAGAGAAAGGAAGACGGAGGAAGGAAGAGAGAGGAAGGAAGAGAGAGGAAGGAAGAGAGAGGAAGGAAGAGAGGGGAAGGAAGAGGAGAGAAGGAAGAGAGGGGAAGGAAGAGAGGGGAAGGAAGAGAAGGGAAGGAAGGGAGAGGATGGAAGGGAGAAAAAGAAACGGAGAGGAAGAAAGGGACAGGATGGAAGGGACAGGATGGAAGGGAGAGGAAGGAAGAGAGAGGAAGGAAGAGAGAGGAAGGAAGAGAGAGGATGGTAGAGAGAGGAAGGAAGAGAGAGGGAGAGAGAGATGAAAGGAGGAAGGGAAGTAAGGTGCCGATAAGGAGTATTTTATGTTCCTCAGTTTTTACGGAACAAAGTCGTAAAGCAGAAAGAGCTTGCGAGAAAAAACTCGCGGCACGCCTCTTCTAGCATTGGGCGGATAATATTATCTACATATTTGTTTGTACATCCAAGCTGAATACACGCGATTGTGTATTTTTGGTTAGTTAACACTTTTTCCAGGTAAATGAAGAACTTAGAGAAACATGTCAACTTCTTCTCGTACAATTTATTCATCAGTTTATAATATAATATTTTTAGATGCAGGAATTATTTACTGCGTTTAGTTGAAATAAACGAGAAAATAAAATTATTTCGTAAAATTTTATCTAATAAATCATCCAAACATCTTCAAAAAGGAACTATTGAGCTCGTCTTATGGCTAAAAATATTCAATAGCAAGAAATTTAGAATCTATTTTCGGCAAATTACAACTAAAGACGGCTGCCTTGTAGCCAAAATGCGCATATGGGTTTAACCTCGTTGTGGCTCTTGGAGATATCCGAGACAAGTAAATTTTTTAAATTGCTTGTTCTTGAATCCAAACATCTGTCATTTTTTAAGCAGAACCTTTTATTCTTATAATACAAAAGTATATAATATGTAATTTTGGTAAATTGGTAGTAAATGACTAATTTTGTTTATTTTAAACGGCTTATCAACGGAATTTGTCGGTCTGTTGCTATGAGCGTAATAAAAATAACAAAGACGATTACATGCCCTAGGCAGGATTCGGACCCGAAAAGGCCGACGCTTTATGAATTTTTCTCAACACAATATTACCACGGAATAGATTATAAAATAAATGAGAATACATATTTTACGGTCACGTATAATAAAAATCTAATGTGGCCACCTCATGACTTTTTCCATACCTGTAATATTTCTAAAAATTCCAAAAGTATTTTAAGGAACTGTGAGAAAAAATTAAAGACTTTACAAAGAACAGAAATAGACTCATACCGTAACCTTCTGATATTGGATATAGCCAGGATCTCCAACAATTAAGAAAATAAAAAGAAGCATTACTAACAATAAGACGTAACTGAGCGTCAATTGTTAACAATAGCCGCCGATAGATGGTTGCAGCTAAAAAATTAATTTTTAAAATATTTCTTAAACAATGTATTATATGGGATAATGTTTCAAACAAAGGTTGTAAAAAACTAAATTTCCTACTTTTATTCCAATATTGTTTTACATTAATCAATTATTAAAGCAAATATATAAAAATAACGGATGTGACAAGATTAACACCCACTTCTGGTTGACCCATCTTTACCAAAAACTGATCAGTTCTTGTGACTGTCATAAAAATGTTAAACATAAAAATTTCGCGTTTACCTGATTAATAGTTTTTGAGTTAAAGCACTCACAAGAAACTGACGCACACGCATATACACAGACATAATCGAGAAAATGGTCAAAACGTGTTCAGAGGACATCAAAACGTGTATTTCCGTTAAAATCTCGAAATCGATTTTTTCATGAAAACAATACTTTCCCCTATACTACGTATGTAGAAAGTAAAAATTACCGAGATCTTGCTCAATTTTATAGTTAGTGCTGAAGGATCGCCGAATTTAAATTTTAAATTTAATTTTTAATATTTTAACGGAATTGTGACTTCAAATTGAACACTTTAAGTCCCACAAAATTTGTGCCAGGGACTTCATTATAACAGTGGAGCCCCTATTACAAGCCTATTAACCGGGCGTTCTGGGGAGAGTTTGAATTTCACAGATATTATGTCAAATGAAGAAGACACTGATTTATTAAACATCAGCCGATTTAACAAATTAAACGAACCGAAGCTCTTTCAGGAAAAGAGGGAAAGTTGACAGTTCCTTGTCGAAAATTGTAACATTAACCAATTTATCTACAATTCTTATACGAATTGAAGTTTTCTCGTTTATTTGAGAGAGATATTCTTATAAATCAAGGAAAATTTTAAATTCACAGCGATATAATGTTGCTCTATGGATGATTGAATGCCTTATCAACATTTACATCCCATCTTTTTCACATACAGGCACGAGTATTTGTTGGTCAGGAAAATTGGTCATCAGAACAAACAAATTTCAATTTTGTTAATTTATTCCATCATAAATTGTTTTTGGTTCAATTGATAGTTTTTATTTATGGCATGTAGCCTGCTTTTATGCGAATAAATTTGCACAGTATTTAACAGACATTATACCGAATTTCACTTAAAAATGCGGATTATCCGTGTTCTTCAATTATGAGTTCCTACCCAAGCCTTAATTAACACGGATAATTGGGGGTTTGCCTAATTGTAAATCAGCTTCTTGGGCGCTCGTTTGCGGTGCAACAAATGAGATGGGGCACACGTTATAAAGCATTGAATGTTATACATTTAAAAAAATGGAAATAACAAGTAAATTGATCGAATATTCTAATATTTGATAACTTGAAAAGGAATTTACACGAACTGAAGATGAGATTGAATTACTGCAGAATCCGTTTTTGACTGAATTACTTGAGTATCAATGACGCAGTGTGCTACAATATAAATTAAGAAAACAATTCTGCCATTCGAGAGAATTAAAAAAAATAGGGATAAAAAACAGAGAATAGGACCAAAAAACTTTGCCAAAAGACAGTGAACTGTCCGGCTGCTGCACATAATATCGGATGGAGTGAACGAGACACGCCAGCGTCACACAGCCGACGATGACAAACCCAAAGCACACAGAACGACGCGACAGAGGCTCGATCGCCAAGGATCAGCGCATGAGACTTCCGGTCTCGCCCTGCTTTGCTTGACAAACGCTGCGTCACTCCGGGGCATTTCGTATGGAAATAGCGAGGTGGTCCTCTTATCCTGGGCCCCTCCTGGGTCCCTCCTGGATCCACTGGTGCGAGAAACGCCGTGCTTGGAATGCAATCCGTTGGCCGTCCCCTACGCGGGTTTTTCTTTCTGGTAAGCGAGGCGGCCGCCGCGTGGCCTCGCGGACAACCATGGAGCGCTAGAGGAACGCGAGAGGGAACACGCCGACCTCGACCCTCGCAAAAACTGAACATCGAAAGCAATTTGCACGTTAAAGAGAAAGAGAATGAGCTTTTAGTGACCACTGGTTTTAATGGTTACATTTAACAATAATAGAAAACTTTGCAGCTATTTTGTTATTTTATAAATACCGGTCTCAACTTGTGCCTCTGGCGATATAGGAAACCAGATCAATATATGGATTTCTGGCATAAAAACCGATGTATATATGTATTTTCTTTCTAACATTATTTTAATCTTACAATTAGTATTGCCATATATTGTAAATTAATTTAAGAAAGACTGTTTTGACCTGAATTTGCCATGAGTTTTTATATCAGGAATGGTAAAATTTTAAATTTACGAAAAATGTGTTTATATTGCAATCATAAAAATTTGTTTTCGATCTTCAACGTTAGCGTCTGGAATGGTAATTAAAGTTTTTATTATTTACAACGCTATTGGGAATTAACTGAACTACGATAGGATTCCGATAAATGCATTAATTCCTATCAATTTGATGGGTATTTCTACTTTTGTCTAATTGTGAGATATTCTCATGGGACAACAATACACGTTTATCTAAATATATGTGGCGTAGAATGCCATTTCCTAAATTATGAGTTTTAAAATTAAGTTGTATGAGACTATTTGCATATTGCTTGGACGCGCGTCATCAGTACAGTTTTAAGAAAGGAAATCATTGATGTATTTGCATCGGAACTTTAAAAAAATACTCTAAAATTATAAAATTAAAATATTTTAATTGAGTTTAGTATTTTGTTTATGTATGCTTCAGTTTGACACAATCGGTATACAAAAGCTATGAATTTAAATTTATTTTCATTGTTGAATTATTGTGAATGATTTCTTTACTCAGTTTTCTTGTAAAGCACCATTTATTTATTCGTTATTTTTATTTAAATGAAAGTTACAGAATCTCGTTTTCATGTAATAACTATTCAAACCGCCTGACGAAGCTTGTATTTATTGCTAAGAAAACGTAAGTACATGTCCATCTAATTGTAAGTAGAACGAATTCATTAATGCAGAATTTGGATATCAGGGTTCAGTGGCGGATAGCAGCCGACCTTCGGGTGATGTAAGATTAGCTCAGTTTCGATCAGAAGGTAAAAGAGGAAGAGCCAGACGTTGCTTCAATTGCAATAGGCAGGGGCATATTCGGCAAGTCTGTCTCAATAGACCAAATACTTTAAACTAGTACAGCCCGGAGAAAAGGGAGGCAGGCTCCGCGGCAATAGAAAATTAGCCTCCGAAAAAAGGAATTTAGGCACAAAGACAAGGTATTCCGTGGCGGGAAACGTATCTGTCATAGAGGTAATAATGGGGGGTAAAAGGTTAGAAGCTTTGATTGACTCTGGATCAGTACGCAGTCTAATCTCAGGGGAGTTGTTTAAAGAACTGCTAGGGAAAGGTTTAGTTAAAGGACAAAAGACAAATCATTTTGTTTGCTATACGGCCTCTCGGAAACTGTTGGATATTTTCTTGTCAGCAAGGATTAAAGTTAAACTTGGGTATTTTACATGGACATACTGGTTTTGGGTATGTGACAACTTGTCAAGGAGAATTATCTGTTGTTATTTTAAGTTTAATCGCAACCAGCGTTTTGAATTGGGTCCCATAGAAAAGGAATCGGAGTGCGTAGCAAATGTGGGGGCGGAGGACGAGGTTGTTCAAGAAAAAGCGTATGATTTAGCACATTTGAGTTCCAAACAACGGGAAGAAATTATCCAAATTATTGAGTGTTTTCCCGACGTGCTGAACGAGCGCTTAGGGTTAACTGATCTTATCGAGTACAATATTCGCCTTACAGATAAGACACCCGTAAAAAGTCATCCATATCATTTGTGCCCTCCAAAACTGTCCGAGCTGCGCAAACAAATAGATGAGTTAATGAAAAAGGGCGTGATTGAAACGTCAATTTCACCATATTCGTCGCCCTGTTTTTTAAGTTCCCAAGAGTAATGGGACGACACGGATGGTAATAGATTATCGGAAGTCGAATTCGAAGATAGAAATAGAATCGATTCCCATTCCGGACATTCATTCAGCGTTCAACTGGTTTGTTCAGGCCAAGTATTTTACCACCATTGATTTGAATGCGACATATTACCAATTTCCTCTCTCCAAATCTTGCAGACCCATTACGGCCTTTTGCACTGGGTGGAATCTCTATCAGTTTAAAAGAGTGCTCTTCGGACTTGCCACCGGTGCACAAGTACTGACGCGATTGGTTGATCATATATTTCACGACATTAAGTTCGTGTACGTATTAAATTACATTTACGATGTGGTAATTTTCTCGAATAATTTCGCTGAACATGTAAAACATATTCGGGAAGTTTTAAATCGTCTTAGGGCAGCGGGTTTAACTGTCAATCCGCAAAAGGTAAATTTCGGAGTGAGTGAGATTTCTTTCCTTGGGCCCCTAGTATCGGTACAAGGAGTTAAAATTGACCCCGAAAGAACGAAGGCCATTAGAGAGTTTAAAGAACCGGAAGATGCAAAGGGGATAGCGTGTTTCGTGGGAATGAAAAATTATTTTGGGAAGTTTATTCCTAATCTGGCGGAGAAGACAGCCCCTTTGAATGTACTACGGGGAAAGAAGGTCCAGTTCATTTGGGGAAAAGAACAGGAGGAGGCATTTCAGAACTTGAAGGAGTGCATTATAAACCCTCCGGTATTACGTATGGCGGACTTCTCGAAGGAGTTCATTTTACAAACGGATGTAAGTTCAGTTGCCGTTGGAGCGGTATTGTGCAAAGAGGTAGACGGCCTCCGGCAACCAGTAGCATACGCAAGTCGTTCTCTTTCGACCGCGGAAAAGAAATATAGCGCATATGAGCTAGAATGCCTAGCAATAGTATTCGCTGTTCAAAAATTCCGTAACTATATAGAGTATGCGGAATTCCTTTTAGAAACTGATGATCAATGATATTCTGGATGCTGCCACATCCTAGACAATTAGGAAAAATTGGGAGATGGGTAATTCAAATTTCGTCATTGAAATTCAGAGTTCAGCATATTAAAGGAACTCAAAATGTGGTAGCGGACACGTTGACACGCATGTATGGGGAAGGAAAATTAGAAGGAAGGCCGAATGAATACACCGCGGAAGTCATGAGTATTCGCTTTCCAGGAAATAGCGGTACACCAAGGTACGGACCCCGAATTGGCCCCTCTCATGGCAAAGCTGAGCGCTGGGGAGACAGTGTCGGGATATGTGTTGTCAAAGAGAACCCTATGCTACAAAGGCAAAGGAAAAGTCAAAGTCGTGGTGCCCCAAGTTTTGAGGCCCGTACTTTTCGCTTATTACCATGAATCCTGCTTCGGGGGTCACTTAGGAATATATAAAACAATACAGAAAATACGGGAGAAATACGTATGGAAAGGAATGGATAGGGAGATAGCGGAGAGAGTGAAACAATGTAAAACGTGCATCTTGAGTAAGCCAGCACAGAAAAGTAATTTCGGGGCATTGAGTTCCTCGGTAGCGGATAAGCCAATGCAGGATATTTTCCTGGATTTCGTTGGAAATCTTCCGCGTAGCAAAAGGGGAAATACGATGATACTAGTCGGCGTGGATGCCTTTTCCAAATATTGCTGGATAATTCCTCTCCGCGAGGCTACTGCACAGTCTTTAATAAGAGCGGTACACGAGAACATAATTCGGAATTTCGGACCTCCTAAACGCTTCATCTCAGATAACGGAAGGCAGTTCACGTCGGAGGCGTTTAAGAGGATGTGTTTTTCTTATGGAATTGAGCACATCACGACCACCCCGTATTAATCGCAACCGTCGCTGGCCGAACGTTTCAACCGGAATTTAAAATCGGCACTTATAGGTTTCCGTTCAGAATCGCAGACGGAATGGGACGAAAATCTTATCTGGCTTCAACTTGCCTTTAACACTGCGAAGCACGAGACTCATCGAGGAATTCCATTTGAATTGATGTTTGGGTTTAAGCCTAATTGTCCTCTCTCTCTTAGGTGGCACATAGACGAACTATTGCCAAGCCAAGCGGGCCATGTAGGCATGTCAAAAGGTGGAGAGAGGCTAAGAAGAACCTTACAATAGCACATGCGAGATCAGAGAAGCGCTACAACCAAGGCAGGGTGGAGAACCCATTTTGGGTGGGGATTTAGTGGTAGTGCGTTCACATCCAATTAGTAAAGCCGCAGACAAGCGGGCAGCAAAACTTATGCAGCGATGGAAAGGGCCGTACACTATTTTACGATTCCTCACTCCTGTTACGGTCTCGCTGTTAAATGCTGCCGATGGAAAGTACTATCGAAAGGCTCATATTTCTCAGCTTAAGCTATGTCCGGGCACCTAATACTGACCTTTTTACCTTTTATGGAGAGAAGGGTGATGTTCATACTCATTCCAAACGGGAGAATTTCCGGCGAGTGGAAAGCTGCCGAAGCGCGGAACCGGAAGGCAGGGCGTGGATGCTGTTTGGAGGGAGGAGTATGTGCCGAGTATGTGTGGCACATTGTAAGGTCCGCGGTGCGGGAGTTCACGGCCTGGCCGAAAGAGGGGGGAAGTAGTGATTTTCGTTTCGCCGTGACGACGAGAGTTTACCTCGGAAGGAGAAGACCCGGCGGAACCCAGTCCAGCTCCCGTGACTCAAGGCGACCTCTGCTAAGGAAAAGTGCCATTCATGGACTAAAGGAAAACTAACGCGCCACAAGGACCTCAGCAGGGACTGCGTGCTCACCGAAGAATAGAATGACAGGATCTTTATTAATTCTTTTTGTTTAAATGTTTTGTAATGTCTTATCTGTTAAATATATCGGACACTCTAAAGAGCTAGCAGCGTTTCAGAAGGGAGGGAGAGATTGAAGGGAGGGAGAGATTGAAGGGAGGGAGGGAATGGGAGGTAGGGAGATATTGGAAGGGAATGAGACATTGAAGGGAGGGAAATATTGAAGGGAGCGATTGGGAGGGAGAGAATGAAGGGAGGGAGAGATTGTTAGGGAGGGAGAGAATGGGAGGGAGAGAGATTGAAGGGAGGGAGAAATTGGAAGGGAGGGAGGGATTGGAAGGGAGGAAGAGAGAGATTGGAAGGGAGGGAGAGATTGGAAAGGGGGAGAGTTTAAAGGGAGCGATTGGGAGGAAGAGAATGAAGGTAGGTAGAGATTGGAAGGGAATGAGAGATTGAAGGGAGGGAAATGTTGAAGGGAGCGATTGGGAGGGAGAGAATGAAGGGAGGGAGAGATTGTAAGGGAGTGAGAGATCGGAAGAGAGGGAGAGAATGAAGGGAGAGAGAGAGAGAGAGAGAATGGAGTGTAAGATTGGAAGGAAGGGAGAGATTGGGAAGGAGGTAGAGATTGAAGGGAGGCAGAGATTGGAAGGGAGGGAGGGATTGGAAGGTGGAAGAGAGAGATTGGAAGGGACGGAGAGATTGGAAAGGGGGAGAGTTTAAAGGGAGCGATTGGGAGGAAGAGAATGAAGGTAGGTAGAGATTGGAAGGGAATGAGAGATTGAAGGGAGGGAAATGTTGAAGGGAGCGATTGGGAGGGAGAGAATGAAGGGAGGGAGAGATTGTAAGGGAGTGAGAGATCGGAAGAGAGGGAGATAATGAAGGGAGAGAGAGAATGGAGTGTAAGATTGGAAGGAAGGGAGAGATTGGGAAGGAGGTAGAGATTGAAGGGAGGCAATTGGAAGGGAGGGAGAGATTGAAGGGAGGGAGAGAGATAGCAAAGAGGAGAAATATTTGGAGGGAGAATGGGAAGTGTTTTAATATGAATTTAATACAGACCCACCCAAAAGAGACGCTTCATTTTAAATTGTTTATATTTTTTATACACTTAACGTAGAGGAATTATTTCCATGTTAATTTACATAGTATACATGGGAGAAATGTTGCTGCCTAGTGGAATATTCCTGAAATATTGTTTGAACAAGATGACGTATTGTTTAAACAAGATGGCATACACTGTACAGCAACACGTGTTTATAGTGAAAACTTTTTATTCTACCGGTAGTGTAGTGCAAGTGCAGCGCAACTTTCGTAATGAATTCTAGTGCAGCAGATCAGTGATAAACAGGTTGGTGACTAAGTCTGAAAATACGGGTGCTGTGACCGACAGTAAAAAAGGCGTTGTTGGTAGAAAGAGAACAGTGAGATCAGTCAGTGATGAAGCAATTACGCGAAGTCCTTACAAATCTTATTGAAAAAGAAGAACTTTGTATTTCCACAAATTATAATTTAAACACGACCGGTTTCACTACGATCGTAGCATCATCAAATCTGTTACACGTCTGTTATAACAATTATCTATATCGCGATCATCAATCAATAGGATATTAACAGAAGATCTGAAAATGGTTCCGTATAAAATTCAAGTGCTCCAGACCCTCAGCGAAAGCACCCAGGATGTTAGGGTTGATTTTTGTGACGCTTTTCTGCAATCTTTGAAAGGAAATCCTAGAGTTCTTCGAAACTTTCACGGTTATGTCAACCAGCACAATATGCGAACCCCAACACAGTAATGGAGGTGCCATTACATCCACAGAAATGCACGGTATGGTGCGCTGTTTCAGCTATTGGAATTGTTGGGACAATTTTTCTCACTGATACAGTGACATCGGAGAGTTATCATCGTCTCCTCGAAGAAGACTTCATCCCGTTTCTTCAAGGCATGGGTGTTAACTCCGAGGAAACGTTCTTTCATCAGGGTGGAACTCGACTGCATACTGAAAATGCAATTTTTGATTTCCTCCATTCGCATTTTGACCATCGTGCTATCTCGAATCGCTTTCCTGGACGTTTTGGCTGTGGATGGTCTCGGCCTCCGTTTTCTCCGGATCTCAATCCCTGCGACTACTTTCTATGAGGGTATCAGAAAGACAATGTTTACAGAAACAATCCCCAAACAATTGATGAACTCAAAGAAGAAATTGCATCTGTTATCTGCACAATCACTCCTGACGTTGTAGGCAGAATAGTTGCCAATTTTCAACGTCGATTACAAATGGTCTTGGATGCTGGTGGTTTACATAATGAAAATGTTTTTCATTAATCTACTAAGTCTACTGTGTAAATTAATATGAAACTCATTCTTGTACGTTGAGTAAATAAAAAAATATAAGAAATTTAAACTGAAGAGTCTTTTTTGCGTGACCCTGTACATAGTTCATGTATATCCGTAATTTTTGACATGCAATTACTTTAATAAAATCAATAAGATTGATAATGAAATCGAGGTAAGGAGAAGAGGAAATCGAACTACTTGAGCCTTCCACCTTATATTTAGGAAGTTCTAACTTCATATTCATGCTAATAGCTTCTATCTCCAATACCATGAAAGTTTATAACTCTAAATAAAGGTATTTTTTGACCAATTTTGTCTATTTTGGGTTATTGTTTTTGACTTTACTGAGTTGTGCAATTTGAATTTTCTATGAGTAGAAGAACATATTCCCTTTATATGAAAATGAAATTCTTTTTCTTGATCTTTCTGTCTTTCTTTGAGGTTCGAGCTAAAAATGTTCGATAGTGACACACATTTATTTAACTGAGTAAAGTATAAGCAATAATATAAATATATCTTACAGTAGGGCACCAATTCCCTATGGTTGGCCAGATAACAAAAGTAAAATTATTAAAGAGTATCAAATTTATGCACTCTAGGGCTCAATTTGTATAGCTTTCCTTTTTAGTTTTAATATTTCAAAAAGTGGTTTTTGATACAGAAGGTATTTAAAATAATGTAAAACGACATAACTTGATCATCTGTACAAGAGAAATGTGGACTTGAAAGTATATTTTACCATGGAATTGTCTTATTTTTTGGAATAATTATGAAGTGTCGGAATAATAGAGTAGAATCGATAAGAAGTCAAAAAATGACGTCCATATAAAGTTCCCAACCGGGGTGCTGGTGATACCTTTTTGGGGCACCGTAGAATATTCAGCTCATAAATTGTCATAATATAGTAACCCTTTTCTTTAACATTACTAGTACAAAAGTCCGTCAATATGACGGGTATGCGTGGATTAAATATTAAATTTAAGGCACTTCCCATTCTTCCTCATTTTCTCTCTTCCATTCTCCTCCCTCATATTTTAACTTTATATTAGAGTTTTCCCGATTTTTCGACATTTCATAAAGAAGTTGTTATGGTAGTTGGCATCATTGATCTCGGATTTTTGCATTATTGGACTCAGGCTTTCAAGTCCATTTACACAGCTTACAATGAAACAAAATTATGAGGCACAAAAACCGATAGAAAATTTATGTGAAAAGTTATATATAAATTTAAAACAAATAAACACGTAGCGTAAAAGCTATAAGTCGGAAACGACTCCAATGCATTGTAATGGTGGACAACTCAACATTTCAAATAGGAAGATACTTCACGCGTACATTGAAAATATCTTTTCGTTTGCAAATTTTATCGGGCAGTTTAAAGGAAATTACTATATTGACAATAATTATCATTAATTTCTTTCGATAGTTAAGCAAGATATTTGACGCATTGCCGGTGCATTTATAGAGATTACAAAAATTATGTGAATTAAAAAAGCTACTTACTAAGTTCTTTCGTCGTCAAGGTAAACAAAACACAAAGCTAATTAAAATATTAGCGGTCGTATGTTCGTTCGCATTTCTTCCACGCCTTAGAAATGGCACTGCAGTAAACAAAACTATCGTTCAAATTAAGCCATCATTACTTCCCTTTCGATTAAAATACATTCAAAATATATATAAGAAGAGTTCTCACAACTGATTTCAAATACAATATCAAAGTTCATGTCATTGCTTTTAGATAAAGACATAATTTTGCTACATCAGCAACAGTTCCGTCGCCATTAACGACGATTTTTTTTCTTCTAAAGTTTAGCCAAATTTTGTGTTAATAACGAATTTGTGGAACGATTCCACGCGTATTCGAAAATCGTTGGCTGGAAAATGAACACCCGTTCATTTAGGCGTCGTAAGGTGCAAGTCCCGCAATAATATACCAATTCTAAGTGATTTTAAAATGCAAATGAAAAATGTGCTGCAACTGTGCAAACGCGCAAACCGTGCAAACACACAGAAAGGACAGAATTCTCTTTAATATATGTATTAGATAGAAGCCAAGCCCACGCCTACCGGCGTTCTGAGTGTTTGATAAACAAAGGCGGACTAAGCTTAACAATTTATACATGCATAAATTTTAGTAAACCCGTCAATGGATATTAGCCCGCATCCAAACGCTTCTCAGCGTTCCTGAACCCGTATGTAAGTAGGAGCCCAAGGCAAAGAACGGGCACACACACTGCTGAAACTAATTTGTGGAACCAGATTGTACTTTTCTACAGAGTGAGGAAAAGCAGAAAAATAACAATTTAAATCAAATGTCATACCTTGGTTTGCCAAGTTATCTTACTTAGTGAGTATTTTTGAATTTCCAAATAAGGTAGAATGCAAAGTAAAACCGATATAATCCTGTCTTCTTCAGATAAAATTAACGCACTGACAGAGAAGATGAGAGGGCAATATGGCTGTTTATATATACGAGTTGTCGGCGCTTGCATACGGCAAGCGTTCAAAAATCACCATAAACCAAGATATAAACTCGTAAATAAACCAACGCGACAGCATTTGAACTACACAGAGCCCATTTATTTAAGATAATATTTTTCATTTTCTCGGAAATTAAGGCATCTATCCGGAATATCTAAAAATTCTGGCAATCGGCTCGCGTCCAAGCTGTAGAATTTCAAGTTTCATGGCTCAGATCGCCCTTTTTAAGCAAACTATAATCATCATTAAGACAATAGCCTATATGTTACACTATAAATTATGTAAAAATTAGAATATTTTGTGTGTTACGATTATGTTGTCATCATCCGTGCCTTTTAGTACGTATCCGGATAAAATAATTAATTAAAAATTATCACGTCCTCATATGCATACGTCGTTACCTGAAATGAAATGGATTGTAACTCAGTCTAAGCATTAAATCAATGCTCTTGTAGTATGGAAAATCCATTCCCATTGAAATGAATTGGAATCGTTGTTATAGTAGTTTATATTTTTCATTGTTGAAGACCGAAAAAAAATTTATAATTTTAAGATTCACATCACAAGAAGTCACATTTATATAAAAATTCAGCATGAATTTGAATTTTGTCTTCAAGAAAAGTAAACTTAATTCTTACATCCACTGTAAAGTGCATGTCTTGACTTTGTATTTTAATTTTAAATAATAAAAAAAAGCAATTTTATGTAGCCCTTTTCAATGCTTTTCTGATGGGTGTTTAAATTGGACTTTGGGGTAAAAAACACACCTTCAATATAACTTTTTCAGTAATTTAGAATTTTCCCGAGGTTTTATCCAATGACCTATCTTCCTTCCAAATTTCAGATCCGTAGCTCTTCTATAAGTACCTTAAGTTATATATGATGTAATCTATATATATCCTATATCATGCATATAGAAGAGAGGGAGAAGGGAGGAGAAAGAAGAGGAGTGAGAGAGGTTGAGAGAGGAAGGAGAGAAGGAGGGAGGAGCAAGAGAGGGGAAAGAGAGGGAGGGAGGAGGAGACAAGTGGGAGAGAGGGAAAGAGAAGCAGAGAGGAAAGAAAAGGGGAGAGGGAAGAGAAGACAAGTGGGAGAGAGGGAAAGAGAAGCAGAGAGGAAAGAAAAGGGGAGAGGGAAGAGAAGAGAGGGAGGATAGAAAGAGGAGATGAGGAAAAGAGAGGGAGGAGAGAGAGAGAGGACCGAGGGAGAAGGAGAGAAGAAAAGGAGAGATGGAGGAGAGACAGAAGCGAGAGTGAGAAAGGAGAGAGGAAGGAGAGAGGGAGGAGAGAGGGAAGAGGATAGATAGATAATCGTCGTTATTCGGGCGAAATTTAGACCATAAGGTTCATTCTTACATTGTTGAGGATAGAGAAAAGGAGATGGGAGAGAAGGAGGAAAAGAGAGGGAGAAGGAGAGGAAGAGGAGGGGAGAGGAAGGATAAGAGAGGGAGGAGGGGAGAGGGAGGAAAGGAGAGGGAGGAGGAGAGAGGGAGGAGGAGAGAGGGAGGAGGAGGGAGAGTAGAGGAGTGATGGAGGAGAGAGCGAGAAAGGAGGAGTGAGGGAGTAGTAAGAGAGAGGGAGGAGGGGGAGAGAGGGAGGAGGAGGAGAGAGAGTGTACTAAAAGATAGGGAGGAGGAGAGAGGGTGGAGGAGGATAGAGGAAGGAGGAGAGAGGTAGGAGGAGGAGAGCGGGAGGAGAATGAGAGGAGAGAGGGTGGAGTAGGGGGATGGAGAAGTAGTAGTAGGGAGGAGTAGTACGAGAGAAGAGTAGGAGAGAGGGAAGATGGAAGAGAGAAGGAGCGAGTAGAAGAGAGGGAAGATGGAAGAGAAAGGGAGGGAGGATGAGACAAGTGGGAGAGAATGAAGGAGGATTAGATAGAGAGGATTATAGAGAGAGGAGAGAGAGAGAGGTGTCGAGAGGGAGGAGGGAAAGAATTGTAAGAGAGAAGGAGGAGGAGAGCGGGAGGGAGGAAGGGAGTAGGGGAAAAGGAGGAGAGAGGGAGGAGAGGAGGAAGAGAGAAAAAGTAGAAAAAGAGAGGGATTAGCAGAGGTGTAGGAGAGAGGGAGGAAGGAAGAAGAAGGGGAGACTGGAAACAAAAGAGAGGGAGGAGAAGGAGAGGGTGGGAGGAGGAGAGAGGGAGTAGAAGGAGAAGGGGAGGAGGAGAGCAGAGGGTGGAAAAGAGAGGGAGGAGGAGAGGGGGTGACTGTGGGAATGAAGAGAGAAAGAGCAGGAGAGAGGGAAGATGGGGAGAGCGAGGAGAGATGGAGGAAGTGAGAGGGAGGCAGTGAGTGGTAGGAAGAGAGAGGGAGGGAGAAAGGTGGAGGAGAGAAGGAGAAAAAAGAGAGAAAGAGGAATGAGGGAAGGGAGGAGGAGAGGAGGGAGGAGGAGAGGAGGGAGGAGATAGGAGGAGAGAGGGAGGAGAGAGGGAGGAAGAAAGGAAGAGAAGAGAGGGAGGACGAAATGAAGGAGAAGGGAGGGAGGAGGTGAGAGGGAGGAGGTGAGAGGGAGGAGGTGAGAGGGAGGGGGGAATGTGTGGAGGAGTGAGGGAGGAGAAAGTGAGGAGGAGAGAGGAAGGGATGAGGACAGATAGAGGGAGGAGTAGGAGGAGAGGGAGAAGGAGCAGAGAGGGAGGAGGGAAGGGGCGAGTGGCGTGCGGCCGAAGGATGACGACGAAATGGGATATAAGAAAGCGAACGAGCATGGACTGAATCGGCAATGAGTTGTATTCAGATGGGAGTGGGGAGAGTAAGGGGCAGTGGGGGTGAAGCCATCGGCCGTGCAACCACTGCCCAGTCTCAGGAGAAAAACGAAAGAGAGATATGCAAAAACGATGAAAAATATTCGACGGTACCTCTTTCCCCCATCTTCTACCGTCCCAAAAAGATGAGGGGGGGGGAGAGAGGGGGGGAGGGAGGGAGGGAGGGAGGGAGGGAGGGAGAGGGAGAGGGGGGGAGGGGGAGAGGGAGAGAGGGAGAGGGAGGGAGGGAGAGGGGGGGAGAGGGGGGGAGAGGGGGGGGAGAGGGGGGGAGAGGGGGGGAGAGGGGGGGGAGAGGGGGGGAGAGGGGGGAGAGAGGGGGGGAGAGGGGGGAGAGGGGGAGGGGAGGGGGGAGGGGGAGGGGAGTGGGAGAGGGGGATAGGGGGGGGAAGGGGAGGGGAGGGGGAGAGGGGGGGAGGGGGGAGAAGGGGGGGAGAGGAGGAGAGAGAGGGAGAGAGAGGGGGGGAGAGAGAGAGAGGGGGAGAGAGAGAGAGGGGAAGAGAGAGAGAGAGAGAGAGCGAGAGACGGTTTATTTAATAAGTATATAATGTGAGGAGAGTTTTAGGAGAGTGATGGGTGAATGAGATGAGTGTGAAGAGAGGGAGTGGTGAATGAGTGTAGAATCAGAGGAGAGGACAGGGAAAGGGAGGGGAGAATGAGAGGAGAGTGAGGGCCGAATGAGGAGATGGAGTGGTGAATGATTGAATAGGTATTGGATAATGAGAGGGGAGTTAGGTGAAAGGGAGGGGATAATGAGAGGAGAATGATTGGAGATGGAGCGGGAATGGATGTTAGAATGAGTGAGGGGAAAGGGAGTGGGAAGAAGAGGAGATGGAGGGAGGGAGTGTTGAGGAATCGAAGAGTGAAACGGCGAGAGGGCGAGGGAAAATATACTCGAGCTGGGCCACGAGTGGTGTTGTATATTTGGGGAGGGGATGTAGAGAGTGAGAGGGGGTGAGTTATAAGGGGGTGAAGGGAGAGCGAGAGAGCGGGTATGGGATGAGAGGGATGACGGTTGACGGTGAGAGCGGAGGATGGTTGAGAAAGGGATTGAAGAAGGGGAGGGACGAAGGAGTCAGACGACTTCGAAGTGGGTTGGTGGGATGGGGCTCCGCGAATGATGGGGAGAGAAAGAAGCTATAAAGGGACTTCCCAAGACGGCTCCTGCCAACCGGCGGTCGTCCCTCATTCTTGCTCCCAACGGTCGGCGGCAGCTAGCGAACGAGGTAGGTGAATCAGTACATAATGGAAAAGGGATCGTGGAAGTTGAATGATTTTTCGTTTTGTGGTCTGTGGATAGAAAATGACGGCGAATAAAGCAGAATAGGGAAGGTAAGGAGAAAGATGAAGAATATGATTTACTGGTATGATGCAGTAGTTAGGATGTTGTTTCCAAATCTAAGAATCTTCTCGTGAAACAGGAATAGCAGGAGGAGGAACGTTTCTACAAGTACGAGCATATCGCAGAGTCCACTTTGTTTCCTTTCAATTAAACTAACCCTTTTTATTTCTTTACAAGGTAATTACCCGGACATTTCCCCTTGGGGTGCACAGTTTCGAATTTCTGATGCTCATTTCACTCACTAATATTTTCAATCAAACTCAAGGTACACTCAAGATGGGTCTAGGGCATCTCGCCGCGAACGAAAAAAGGCTTGCAGTCTACGTTCCAACTCATCACTAGTTAATCAAACAGAGTAGGAACGCTTTTCATTATTATCCTCAAAATAGAAAAGCCTGCATGCCAAAAGGTCTTATGGGGTCATCGCCTGGAGTCAAACCCTGGGCGTTTGTAGTAAATTTTCCTTCAACAGAATTTTTATATCTGAATAGATTATTTCTTCCATATTTCAAGTTTAATTCTGCGTAGTTGATTGATCTATTCGCGTTTTATTGGCAAGTTCGCGGCGAGTTTGGTCTGCGGCGAGGTGCGTCTGCGGCGAGATGGGTCTGCGGCGAGATGCGTCTACAGCGAGATGGTCGTGGCGAGTTGTCTCGCGGCGAGATGTCCCATTCCGTCAAGGGCTAGGGTATGATTTGTATGGCATCCCACTATCTCCCTCAATAAATAAAAATCTGTCAACGAGGTGCACATCCTCAAGATCTCTTTAGTAAATGTAGCAAATTTTTCTTCTCTAAGTTTCTTGGTTTTCGAGAAAAGCTGTTCACACACCCACAGAGAGACAAAAGCCCCCTTTTATTATGATAGATTCGTCCAAATTCTCTTCCTATCTCGCGGAGAATGGAGAAAAAATCAATAGAAACTGCGTTAATTTTTAGGTTTGAAAGTCAAGCTGGTAAGAAGGAAAAGCAGATGGATGAAAGAAGCGAGAGGGTATGAACAACATTAAGTGGGAGGAAGAGGGCGAGAGGAAAACACGTTGCCTCCCGTCCAGAGGGCAGGTCCTATCGTTTCCTAATTTGCATTATGGCGGAATACATTCCGGCGTTTTGTAATGATAACCAAGACTTTCTCTGCGTCCAAATAACATGGTGTCCCTTAGTGTCTCTTAAGGGAGGGTGTTTCCACCAAATAACTAAATCAAATGGGAATTGAAAACGGATGTTCCGAAGAAGAATAGCGTAAGGGCAGGGAATGCAAAAGAGACCTCAACGCTAGGCGACGGCTATAATAATTCATTAGAGGGAAAATGTTACACTATATTATACGATTAACTTTTGTGTTCCCAGGTAGAATTTTGATTAATAATAATACTATAAACTATTTCATGGAATTATAGAAACAACTTTTTCGATTTCGGTAATATATCTAGGAGTAACGATATATCGAGATCTTTTGTGGGACATCCATATTCGCCGATTGATAGGTGCCGCTAACAAAAAGCTGGCCTTTATAGAAAGAATAGTTTGAAATAGCTCCGGAAAAGTGAAAGAATTATGTTATTTATCCTCGATTCGATAGCAGGTCGAATATGCGTCAGGTGTGTAGGATCCCTGACTGAATATTTTTCGCCGGATTTCGCACATTTATACATATTTTGTTGCTATACCACCTTATATGTAGAAATAGCTATTGGTTTCCACTGACCTCTCTCCCACAGAGAGAAAGTGGGTGGTACCAAACGGTACCGCAAGGCTTTGGCCTTGTCTTTTTGCGTGTTTATTCTGTTTCGTATAAATCCGCTGTTTCTTGTCTCTGATGACTGTAAACAACTGCAAAACAAGTCTCTGGTTTTCCACCGAGTGCAACTATGAGAAAAGTACGAAGTTTGAAGAGGATTTTAGGAATAGCCATTTATTAAGGGCAAGTCAATTCGCTTTTTAGTGGAAACAAAAGCTATGTGTTTATTTCTTTTAATGCTGTATCAGCTATTTCATTTGCATAATGTTTGTGGAATAAAATATGCTGAGCCATTATATCAACAGGTAAGTAAAAATAAATCATATTATACTGAGTTATATGGTCATTCGAAAAGAAATATTCATTTTCTCGCAAAAAAACGAAAAAATATTCAAAACTGTCTAATGAACACAGAAAAAATAATGAACTTTTTCCATTGATTTGTAACTGCTTATGGCTTCTTATTGTGGAACTCAATGTTACAATCAATGCAAATTCCCACGTCACATTTGCAGCATTCTGTGCGTGTTAGGCTAGCGCATGTTTGCAGAGCACAACGCCTGCGTACTCCCAGAGCGCAGCTCGTAAGAAGGTGATTTATGCCATCGTAACGGATCTCATCCGGAACTCTGCCAAGTGCAAATCAAGTGGTTAGTGTAATGCTACTGTAGCACAAACATTTTGTAAAATAGAAAGGTGGACGGCCACTCCCACAGGAAAGGTACGGAAAACGCTGGAGGTACGTCTGTACCACTGTTCCCTTGAATTCCAGCTGTGTCAAAACATTCCCAGCCATCTTCATGGAAATCCAGGCATTGTTAACGGAGACGTCAAGCAACCACGTCATTATACTCAACCACCACTTCTTCCCTCTTATTTCAATCCGGTATCTGTTTACATTTTCGTCCATTAGGTCTGTTCCGCCCATATGTTTGTTGTATTCTGTGAATATGGCTGGCCAAGGAACTTTTCCTTTGAAGCTCTTGCCCTGATACACTTCAAAATCAACCAAACAGCCATTTGTATTGTTGAGGCACCAGACCTTTAAACCGAATCTGATCGGTTTGCCCCATATAAATTGCTTGCATCCATGACGTCCATAGTAGAAAACCATAGCCTCATCAAAGTTCAATAATTGAGATGGTACATAATTTTCCCCAAATTTTTTCTCAACTCCCACATTTTATCGTCATTGTTTGTTTTCGTGTTGTCCGCATAGTGGAAAAATTTCATTATTGTAAAAAATCTGTCCGTTCTCATTGAGTTGTATATCAGTATATTCCTGGTATCTTCAGCTTGTTCCCAATAATTTCTTTTTGATGGCACAGAATTGTAGCCAGAGAGGAGAAGAACTGAAATGAAAGCCTTCATTTCTTCTTTCATGATTTTGGGATTTGGAGAGTTCATAAAAGCAGCAGAATTGTTTGCCTCTCGGGCTAAAAAATCAATAATTTCTTCATCGATAAACTTTTCAAATATTTCCACAGGAGTGTTGCCCTGAATGTTGTAAAATCAAGCTCCGGAAATATATAAGATTTTTTAAGGAGATCAATATTCACCCAAGTTACCTGTTTTCTTACAGTTTTCTTTATTTTCTTTCTCGAAGGTGCTTCATCCTCTACGTCTGACTTGCGAGTCAATTCATGGCCGTAGTCTTCTGTTTGCATTTCTTCCTTTGAAGGATTTACAACCATTTCTTCCTTTAAAGGATTCGACAACCGCGCGGAAGCCGTCTTCAAGACCAATTCACACGGGGCGCGCAGTTGGCGGCCCGAGAGATGGTTGATTGTTCCGCCTTCGTCCTCTTCCGCTGAGTCCTCGTCAGTTACGACAGCTGCTTCTGGAGGTTCGATGAAGATATACGCCGGATCAACTTCATCATCTTCCTCCAAAATAGCCGAAACATCGTGAAGAGTCAAGCCGACTCTGCGAACGCGTGCATGGCATTATTATATGTAAATGATATGATGAGTGAATGATAAAACACTCAAAACCGAAAGTTTCGTATAGTCTGTACTTCATATACGTCTGTTTTCACATTTAACAAAAAAAGCGTATTGCAAATAAAAACAGAAGACGCAGAATAACCAATGAAAAATCTATAAAAATTTGTTTGGTTGATATGACACGACAGCGTCCTAGCGCTACCAAACGGTACCACAATAATTTAACTCGTTATTAGCCGCACTTAATGAAACAGCAGGTTGATGAACTTACACAATTGTTCACTACTATACTTAATAAGTATTAATAAACAGAAGTCATGTCATACGCGTATAAAATAAGAGGAAAAAAATGAAACCTACAAATACTTAGCATCCATTTCCTCGTTTCATGGCCTCCTTCAAACTATACTTCCAATAGGTGTTGTCTGTTGCCGCTCTTAAATTGCCGACTGGCGTTGCACTACTGCGAATTCTTACACTGATGTGTTTGCTACGCAACAAAGTAAGTAACTGTGCTCTGGTACTCAATTGTGATGCCTGTTTGTTTGTTTGTTTGAGTGCCCAGTCAATTCGCCTCTCTTACAGCACAAATGGGTATCTCAGAGGTTAGTGCAATGAATAACCAGGGAGGGAGGAGGGAAACCCGGTGCCGGCATTTGCCTGCTCTTACGAAGAACACCAGGGGGGCCAACGGCTTAACGTCCCTTCCGAAGGACGGAACAGCTGAATTTGCGCGGTCTCCTCAAACCACACAAACAGGGGGCCGGGCGACCTTGAGAAAAATCCTACTCGCGCAGGATTCGTACCCAATGACTTTTTGAAGCATCGGGCGAGTAGCAGCCAGCGTCCTAACCACTACACCACCGGCACCCCCGTGATGCCTGTTGCGTGATGTTAGAAATGCTTGCAAGTGGTACCAAATGGTACCGCTAGGCTTTCATGGGTTAATAGAAAGACTGAAATGGACATTGTTAGAGAAACGTAGGCTGCAAGCTTGATTTAAACTGCTGGAAAAATTTATGTCGAAGTGACTAGCGACTGGGGTAGTTGGTCTTATCAGAAGCCCGACGTATCTCAGAAGGCAGGACAGCGAGGATAAAATTGGAAAGATAGATCGTAGAACGGAGCTATATAGAAAATCGTTTATCCAGAGGACATTAAGAGGATATAATAGGAAAGATAACGTACGAAAAATAGAAACATCTGCTGCACCGTACCACTTGCCACCCGCCAAAGGCGTGATTTGAAGGGAATCATGTAGATGTAGATCTAGAAATCGGTCGCTAAATATACTACTAGATAAGAATACGCTTCAATCTATCTACTGAAACAAATTGTTTGTTTCCGCATTTCACGGAAGCAAACAGCGAATTACTATGAACAAGCTATTTAGAGTAAGGAGAATTTGGGAGAAAGTAAGGGGCGCGGGAGAATTAGAGGGGCTTGGGAGAATGAGAGGTGTGGGAGAAAGAAAGGTTAGGGAGAATGAGAGAGGTGTGGGAGGGTGAGAGGCGTGTGGGTGAATGAGAGGGGTGTTGAAGAATGAAGGGTGTGGGAGAATCAGTGGATTGTGGGAGAATGAGATATGTGGGAGAATGCGAGGGAGTGAGAGAATGTTGGGAGCGGGAGAATGAGGTGTGTGGAAGAATCAGAGCGGTATGGGGGAATGAAGGTTGTGGGAAAATGTGGGGTGTAGGAGAATATGAGTTTTGGGAAAATGAGGGGTTTGGGATAATGAGTTATGTGGGATAATCGGAGGACTGCGGAAGAATCAGAGAGGTGTAGAAGAATGTAAGGGGTGTGGAAGATTGAGGAGTGGGGATAATGAATGGTGGGGGAGAATGAGGTTTGTGAAAGGATGGGAGGTGTGGTAGAATGGAGGATGTGGGAGAAGGATGTGTGGGAGAATGAAGGGTGTCGAAGAATGAGGGACGAGTGAGAATGTGTGATTTGGGAGATTGAGGTGTGTGGGAGAATGAGGGGTGTTGGTGAATGAGAGGGGTGTGGGGGATTGAGGGGTTTAGGAGGATGAGGGTTGTGGGAGAATGAGGTGTCTTGTGGAAGTAGTGTGGGAGAATGAGGGGTGTGCGTGATTGAGGGGTGCTGGTGAATTAGGGGTTTGGGAGAATTTGGGGCTTCGGAGAACGTGAGGGGTGTGGGAGAATGAGGGGTGTTGGAATATCAGGGGTTATAATACATCGACTTTATTTAAGGGCGATATTTAGACCATCTGGTCCATTCTTACATATAACCCTGTACATACTACGAACACAGACGACCATGCCCTCGGCGGGATTCGAACCCGCGACCTTGGTCTCCGTTAACAGATACTCACACCACTCGTCTACCAAGGCCAAGGGTTGTGTGGTAATCAGAGGGGTTGGGAGAATGAGAGGGGTGTGGGAGAATGGGAGTTGTTTGGGAGAATGAGTGATTTTTGGAGAATCAGAGGAGTTTTGGAGAAGGAGTGGGGTGTGGAAGAATGAGCGGGGTGTGGGCGCATGAGGGGCGTGGGAGAATGAAGTGTGTGGGAGAATGAGGGGTTTGGGAGGGTGAGAGGTATGGGAGAATCAGAGGGGTTTTGGAGAATGAGTGGGGTGTGGGAGAATGAGAGGGGTGTGGGCGCATAAGGGACGTGGGAGAATGAAATGTGTGGGAGAATGAGAGGTCTGGTAGAATGAAAGGGATGGGGGATAATCATGGGGGTATTGGAGAATAAGAGGGGTGTGGGAGAATTACATGGGTATGGGCGATTGTCGGGTTTGGGTGAATATGGAGTGTTGGAGAATCAGAGGGGTATGGGATAATCAGAGGTTGTGGCAGTATTAGAGGGGTTGGGGATTATCAGATGGGTGTTGTAAAATGAGGGGTGGGAGACTACTCTTTCCTAGTATTAAATATTATGTAGTTTAACAAGAGGGGTAGGCGCTAGTATCATGCGTAATACATGCAAGGGTTGATGGTGGTGTACTGGTTAGGATGCTGGCACCTACTCGCCTGTTGATCGAAAGTGCAGCGGGCACGGATTCTGCGAAAGTAGGATTTTTTCCAAGGTCGCCCGGCCCACTGTTGGTGTGGTTTGAGGAGACCGTGCTAAGTTAGCGTTCTGTTCTTCGGAAGAGACGTAATGCCATTGGACCTCTTGGTGCTCTTCGTTAAGAGTAGGCTAATGCCAGAGAAATTATCAATAATTTAAAGGCAGTCTTTTCTTTTAACTAACAATAACAATAATAATAATCATAATAATAATGATGTTCTTTAACACAAACAGATTCAATTACATGTGTTATATTTAGGTTTGGTAGGATTCGATTTTAATTGAAAAACGTCGATAAAGGTCGATTTTTAAAAATTTTCAAAATCTACGAAAATGAAAATTCGTCGATAACCGTAAACTTTCCAACTATATGGAAAAGTATACGGCCAAAAACCTATTCTGAATTATAATATTTAAGTCGGTTCAGTTTACTTTTTTTTTCAAAATTATTTGCTACCTACGATTTCGATTCTTTTCTTGGCTTAACAGTGGGACTGAAAGAAGGCCATTTACTTATACTCAAATATGCGTTTTTCTGAAAAGTTCACGCTTCTACTCTGAACAATCAGGTAACCGCAAGGCCATAGACTATTTTTGAATACGTGTTTCTTAGGCTTTTGAGGTTTTTGAGATTATATTTGCTGACCGGGATATTCCACGAGCCTCTCTATACAACTAAGGTCATAGATATGCTCTGCTGAGAATTCCTCGAAGTTCGGAAGAAAGGAATTTCAGTGATCGTTTGAAGATAACCTGCTAATCGTAATCCTGGAACAAATGTTTCTCGATTGCTTGCTATGGTTTTTCCTATAGATGGACATTGTTGTATGCCCTTTCACACATTCTCCGTATGCAATGAACCCACTCTTTTGGCAGTCTTTCTCTAAAAGTTATTCGGGAAGAATCTTTCCGTTCTCTTGCTTTTGGCTTTTTCATCCTTTGCTACAGGTTAGTAAATTTCAATTTATATATAATTTTTTAAAAAGGTGCATATAAATCAACAGTCGTTACTTAAAATTGAAGACAGATTAAGAATTAATATTTAAAATATTTTGCCGATTGAAGAAACATTTTAATCAGGATTTGAGGTAAGACTGTTGGTCGAGCGTTGAATAATTAAGACTAATTTTTCTCTCTATATACTACTTTTTGTTGAATAAAGAGAATATTTAGTACAGTGATGACATTTATCAAATTATACAAAGTAAAATATTAGATAGTTCTTATTTGACGGCTAAAATATTATTGCAATAATTACGTCATTAATGTTTTTTCTTTTATTAGTCCTTAATTGGCATCAACGAATGTCTAAAAGCCTTTAAGCTGAACTCGAAAATTCTTCTTTTTTAAGAATGTTTCTCGGCAAAAGCAACGACAAATTGTTCGGGTTTCATAAAGTAAACGTTTTCTAGTTTTCATTATACAATTTCAAGCGGTACAGCATAATTTACTATCTACATCCACGATGTAATATATTTGTCAACAACGCGATTGGAAGAATTACACAAAATCAAAAATATCTTGATTTGGAAATACCAGCTTAAGATATTTGAGATGCAAAGTGGTAATTTGGTTTAATAATTTAAATTCAGTTACTAAAAGGCGTGAATTAACTATTAATGTATGTTTTCTTATATAGATTGGTTGTCAAAATCATCACGTTTGGCAAAATTTTTAAGGAAATAAAAAAAATACAAGAACAGGAAATATCGTTTCATGTTCACACAATGAACTTTTTTCTGCACTAACTATTTTTGTTACTTAAAGAGGTAAGCTTTCAAGTAAAAATATTCTTATATACATGTTTGGTTGTACGCTGTGCATACATCGCATTAACGCGTTGTGTACCGGATTTACATTCCCGTAATATACTCATTTCCTGGACATTTTGTCATAAAACCAAAAAAGCACCCGAAATCTCGTGGCCGGCTCAAATGTGGCAATTTTCTTGGTTAAAAGTCTCGATTTAATTAGTAAAAGATCAAATTAACGATTTAAATATGCTTCTTAATTTGTTTACTTTGTATTGAATACTTTTTACTGCTAGTAAAAGATAAAATAATATTTTAATAAATTCGTTATTGCGTGTTTTCCTTAATATTAACATTTAAAAATGAAGAAGAGTGTAAATGAGTTTAAATAAAATGTATGAAGAACAATATATTACTTCGATTAATTTTTACATAAAGATTTACCTTCCAATAAAATTTTAAATAAATGATCAATGCATTGTGAAATAAACGTAAATTATACGTAGAATTTTGAAATAAAAAGTAAATTTAAATCACCGAATCGAAAGGCTGTAAACTGCCAGCCATATATGTAAGTAGTAATACTAAGCGTCGATATTCGTCGAAAATCTCTCCGGACGTCGATTTAAAAAAATTAACATCGAATTCTACCACGTAGTATTTTTAATGCGAGAGTGTACATATAAATTTATTCTAAGCAAACTGAAGCGTAATAATGCAGAACCAGTAAATTGGGAGCGCTCTCCGACGGCAAAGAAAACTCCACTCCCGCGTCAATAACACATCCTCAACAGCTACGATAGAACAGATTGCAACGGTAAGGTAGCAATACAAGGAGTCGCGCTCCATAGCCAGAGTATCAATGCGTAATGCGTTTAACAATTACAAAAATAAGGTTTTACAGGATAAATTGAAAGAGAACCCGAAAGCATATTGGTCTTACGTGAGGGAAGTCCAAGACAGAGGCCCCACTATTGCGTCACTGATATCGGAAACGAGAAATGTAGTTCATGATAGTGCGGAGAAAGCAAGCCTATTTAAATCAACACTTTCAGAAAGCTTTTCATCCTAATGACGATGAATGTGAAACCCCAATTCCTATGCATCAGGGCGACTCGATGGAAGATTTGATATTTTCGGAAAATGGTATCGCGCTCCAGCTTCATTCAATTAAACCAAATAAATCTCCTGGGGCAGAGGAAATACTCGCGCGAGTATTGAAAGAGTTAGTTTATGAAATCGCGCTGTATTTGAAAATTATATTCGAGAAATCCATTACGGCACGTTACGCCCATCCATAAGGGCAGCGACAAAGAGAACACCAAAAATTATAGGACAATTTCCTTAATTTCATTATTTTGCAAGATACTTGAGCATATAGTTTTAGCTTTGTAATGCGCTATTTAGATAGTCACTCATTGCTTAGCGGTTGCCAGCACGGATTCCGGAGAGGTAGTTCATGCGAAACGCAGCTCGGCCTGTTCGTGAACGATTTTTTGCGATGCGGAGAGAAAAATACTCAGGTCGATGCCATATTCATTGAGTTCAGGAAGGCGTTCGACAAAGTATCTAATAAGAAATAATTTGCGAAGTTAGGACAATATCAATCCGAAAATTGTCAGTTGGGTGAGAGACTTCTTCTCGAATAGAAAAGAGATAGTTATCATCGATGGGGAATACTCGTCCCCCGTTCAAGTTGCGTCGGGTGTTCCTCAGGGAAGTGTATTGTACTGTTCTTAATTTATGTAAATGATATCTGCTCTGTAGTTCGTAGTAAAATTACACTTTTCGTTGATGATAGCGTTCTATATAAAGAAATAAAAAACCAGGAGGACCATCAGTCGCTGCGTGAGGACTTAAGAGCCATTTCAGCGTGGTGCAAATAATGGCAAATTGAAAATAATTACACTAAATGTGCCGCAGTTACGTTCTGGAAAAGTAGGAACATAGAAGTAAGTTTTGAGTATAAAATAGATGGAATGAATATTTAACAAGCTGAGTACGTAAAATATTTAGGAGTAACCATTTGTCGAGATCTTTCGTGGGGCATGAACATTCGTCGAGTTATAGGCGCGGCCAACAAGAAACTGGCATTCATAGGCAGAATATTCCGGAATACTACAGAAAAAGTACGTGAAACATTTTACTTATCACTGGTTAGACCACAAGTGGAATACGCCTCAAGCATATGGGATCCGTACGAGAAGGGACATATAATTCAATTAGAAAGAGTACAGCGCAGAGCAGCCAGATTCGTAAAAACAAAAATACGAACATAAAGAAAGCGTCACCTGATTATTGGGTGATTTGTGATTTGAACTGGGTACCACTGGAGGATCGTAGATTGAACTCAAGGTTGCGGTTTCTGGAGGAATATAGATCGGAATGTCTAAAAGACGGGGTTGTAGGAATAGTTGAAGCACCAACGTATATAGGTAGAAACGGCCGTGACGATAAGATGCGTGAGATCGATTGTAGGACGGAGCCTTATCTAGGCTCGTACTTTCCGAGGACAATACGAGATCACAATAAAAAATTTCAACCTGCGATAGACAATCTTTAAGTAGGTTTGGTGCAATGCACGCCCTATCACCCACCAATTGGGTGAATTGCAGGGTAACATGTAGATGTAGACGTAAGCGTCGATATTCGTCGAAAATCTATCGGAAAATAAACGTGGATTTAAATCGTCGATTAAAAAATATACGTCGAATTCTGCCAAGCCTAGTTATAATAGACTTGCAACAAGCACACACGACCATGCCCTTCGCAGGATTCGAACATTGGAAGCTAGACACACTAATCACTCCTCTACCAATGCCTGCCCACTTTAAGAACAGCTTATTTTCTTTGTTTTACCCAGACAATGTTTGCCATGTTAATGGAGAATACGGGAAGGAATATTTGGGTTTATTAATGGAATAAGTAGCATTTTAATACATTTAGTGGAAAAACGAACCAATTAAAATTATTCAAAAATATTAAAATCCTTCGAATTTTCAATCTTATAGGTTTCTAGAATCGAGCTTCGTATTATTTTGCCAACAAGGAACTGATGTACAATCATAGAGATAATATAATTTACCGCGCACAATGCATTTAAATATACAATTCTGTTGCATCCGTCATTAATCCATCCATTACTCATTCCCTTCCTGCAACCCCTCCATCTCTCCACATTAATCAGTTTCGAAGTGCATCTCACGTCCTGCCGCGTGTATCGAGCACGGACATAAGGAAGACAAACGCACGCGGAATACATAGAATAAGTCAACTGATTGCGGCCGGCCGTGGGAGGAATCCACGATTTGTGTCGGAGAGAGGATGTAGGGACGGTGATGTAGGAGCGGAAAAGTCTCTTTCCACTCGCGAATCTCCGCTCCCTCTGCGCTCCCGATACCTTTTCGATATTGCAAATTGCATTCGCTCCGAAGATCTAGTTCTGCTTTGATACTCACTGCTTAAGGCACCCACTCACACACAGTTTTCCTAGACGCCGTTAACTGACAGGTCATCGCCTCATGACCGATTCTCGCTACACACACTCAGTCCATCGGTGTCGTAAACTGCGTGTGTGTGGGCTCTTGCCTTCCGGCAGTTAACTGACTGAAATTTTTATTCCGGTCAGATATTTGTCTTCAGTTTAATCCAAAAAGGCGTATAAAATGGCAATAGCCCGGAGTTAATAACTGAATGTATTGATATTCATAAATCCAACGTGTTTGTGGAAGGTTTAAGACTTCTTATGCGAATAAAAACCTTCGCGAAAAGGCATATACGGATTTACAGGAATATTATACAACACGCAATCCATCAGCTACCAAGGAAACGGTTCGCACTAAAATTAATAATTTAAGAAGTGCATTCTTACGGAAGAACTCCATGTTTCACTGCAATATTATGTTAAACTGAAGGCAGAATCTCCTAGTGTGTGGTTGCCTTCAGGCCGTTGCCTCCAGAGATCAGGCCTGCAGGCAACGTACTGAAAGATCAAATACGCGTGTGTCCTCTCTCGATCGTGGCTCTCAGTCCTGGCCTCACAGTCCGTGGCCTTCCGGCCATCTTTATGTGAATGGGCACCTATACTGAAGACGCTGGCAACGGAGGATGATTTTTTCAGAAATAGAAAACGTTATTTTTTGGCGGCCGATAGAATGCTAAACGCTGTCAAATCCTCCGAGGCTTCAAAATTGGACCACGCCGTGGAAACTTCGGTAATCCCTCCGAAGCGAACGAAAGGACGTTCCATTTGCAGAGGGGCCGCGGTAGTGGAGTGGATAGAGTGTTCACCTTCCACGCCGCGGTTACGGGTTCGAATGGGGCGGAGGTCGGATTCTTCAAACTGGGCACGCCCCCTACCCCACTTGTATGGTTTGAGGAGACCGCGCAAGTCAGCGCTCCGTCCTCCGGAAGGGACTTTAAGCAGTTGGCCTCTTTGGTGCTCTTCGTTACGAGTAGGGTAATGTCGGAACCAGGTTTCCCTCCCTTCTGTGTAGAGTTGTGTAAGTTATGGCGATAATAGTCCAAGTGACTGATTCGCCAGAAAAATATACACAAACCCATTGCAGACGGGGAAGTCATCGTTCCTCTTGCAGACGTGCCTAACTCTTTGGGTTTCCTCCGAGAAAGCTCTTAGAAAAACGATCCTTTCTTTATCTGATGTAGATCCGCGGCTTTTGTCTACTACTGTTATACAGTAGTGGAAAATGCAAAACTGTTTTTAGCGCCTTTTATTGCATAAACGCGATTATGTTTTTGCTGTCTGTGAGATCAATATCAATGGACAGTAAACGGAAGGAAATGAAATCTGCAGGATGTATGTATGTAATCTGTGACGCCATTTATTATTACGC
Organism: Tanypteryx hageni; assembly: GCA_028673005.1. NCBI lineage: Eukaryota > Metazoa > Arthropoda > Insecta > Odonata > Petaluridae > Tanypteryx > Tanypteryx hageni. Next base: position 4,076,788 of record CM054112.1, read on the forward strand.
TGCAAAATACATTTTTCGGATAAATCTGTGGGCGGCAGGAAATTCCTTCAAAACTATTAAGATTCTCAGCAAATGGTTATAGATAGAAAGTTTAAAATTTTCATTATTTGTGTGAACTTTAGTGCCATCTATAACACTGAAGAAGAAATATTTTTGAAAAATTGGGGAGCGCCAGGGGTGGGAGGGCTTTTTATTAATGTAGTGTGTTCATATCATACGCCATTAATCATTAGATTAGAAATAAACGTGTGAGAGCATTAATATACTTTATTAATTAATTATTGAATAAATTACTTTATATCACACAATTATATTACTAAGTTCATAAAGTATTTTAAGATGAAAATTCTAAATAAATCTCAATAAATAAAACGCGCTTTTTCATATTGCATCAGCAAAAGAAGCTTCTATTTTTTCATCTGTAGTGGTATTTGCTATGAATACATCATAGAGCATGGATTAATGAGGCAAAAGGCGTAACGGATGCCTTTAAATGCCTTTGGTTATTTGCCACCCTTGCGCGAAATGACAGATTTTGTTATCGCTCCAAATTCGCGAAAACTTTAGTCAAGTAGAAAATAAAAACAAATAAATAGAGATTCCATAAGATCTTTATTCGAATGAAAATATCTTTCTCTTTGAGATGAAAAACTGTGGATGAATTCTTTTAAAATTTCATTTAGGTAACTTCGATCCTTTGCATAAAGTTGATAAACATTAAAGTCGTCAGTAACTCAGAGATAATTTTTCACGATTTAAAACATAAAATATAACACTAAGCTAGCCGGAAGAAATTTTGAGTCAAATAAATACTTAAAGGAAAAACTATATTCGGAACAAAATTTTGTTTTTGAATGTGGAGTTTAGAATACTTTGCATATTACTGAGGTGTTTTAAAATTATTAGTTTATTTATTCGGTAAAAAATGTCTCACCATATTTCGTTGCTTTTAAATTTATTTTCTTATAATTTCTGACAATGCTTTGAATGATACTATCTTCTCAGATGTTTTCGGAATAGTTAAAGTCATCCGAAAGAATCATTCCGAGCCACAAGAAAATCTAATTTTTTTTTAACGTCATCTGTCACTACGTGGATAGAATGAATTTTGAAAATTTTTCGGTTTTTAACAAATAAGAAATTTTGTTGATTTACCAAAATGAAAACATCAGGAATACTGAAGCAATAGTTGGATATAATCGTATCAAAACGTAAAACGAAGAATAAAATCAAGATTTGAGAACCGCCAAATTTAAACTAGAATGAATTGAAAAATTATGAAATTTTTTTATTTGTGAGGCAGAAGGTTTGCTTTGGTAATTACAACCTAGCAGTGGAGATATTTTCCACACTAGCTCAGACTGTTTCAAAGGACGTCGAATGATTCTGGCTCGACTTGTAATCATGAATCTGACTACCGATACATTATCAAGGGTGACAATGAACTCAAAAGAACTAATCTATGTTCCCAGCAGATTCACCTCTTCCTACGCGCAAAGGGTATCTAAGAGGTAGTGCAATGAATAGCTAAATAGGAAAGGGAGAAGAGCAACCCGGTGCCGGCATTAGTCTACTCTTAACGAAGAACACCAAGGGGGCCAACGGCTTAACGTCCCTTTCGAAGGACGGAACGCTGAATTTGCGCGGTCTTTTCAAACCACACAAACAGGGGGCCGGGCGACCTTAGAAAAAATTCTACTTTCGCAGGATTCGTACCCGCTGCCCTTTCAAGCAGCAGAGTCGCAGCCAATGTCCTAACGAGTACATCACCGGCACCTCCACTGAAAATAAACCCATAAAGATTAGCAGGCGATCCATGTAAAGGTATTTTGTTCTCGTGAGAGGATACGTAAGAACAAGGGAAAATTATTTATAATCGTTGTAATTTTGAAGGGAAGTGCAAGTAGTAGAAAATGCAATTAGAAAAATTGAGCAGAAAATTGATTAAAGTACATAGCAAAAAATAAAAAAAACTAAATTAAAAATGATCGATTTTCCATTATAGGTGTAACTGACTTATAGTGACATCTGGTTTAGAAAAAACGGTAGGAAAAACGTAAAATACGGGATTATAATTACTGGCAGTACAATTTCATTTCTGCAGTTAACTAGCTTAACAAACGAAAATTCTGGCTGGTGAATGAATTTTTATTTAAGAGATACTATTAAATATTTTAATGAATTTAAGAAATGCGAAAGATATCGCACTCATAATGGGATAGTATCTATTTATACAGAATAATAAATACGCCATTCAAATTACTAATGTTCGTATAGTAAATGTATGTCGATAATAATGATTGAGATTACAGGTTGTTTTGTGGAAATCAAACTACAGATGATAGTTGCTGGTTCTTTAAAAATAACACGGAACCGAAAATCTTCTCTCGCCTTATGTGTTAATAAATGTAATTGATCCTGTTCAATTTCAGTTAATTTTTCAGATGCATTAAAATAAATATAAATGCGGAAAGACAGATAAAACACCTAATCTACATTTGTATGCTACCCCGAGATTCACCAATCTGGTGGGTGGCAGGGGATGCAGTGCACCGAGACCTACTTAACAATTATTACTCGCGGATTTTATTTTCCTGTTATTGCCTCGTATTGTTTTAGGAAAGAATGAGTCTCTATAACGCTCCATTCTACAATCGATCTCACGTATCTTATCGTCACGATCGTTTCTACCTAAGTACTTCGGAGCCTCAATTATTCCCAATACATCCTCTGCTAGACATTTTGACCTGAATTTGGAGAGGAGCCTTAACCTAAAGCACAATCTACGGTCTTCCCGAGATCTCAATTTTAAGTCCTTAAAAAAATGTGACGCTTTCCATATGTTCGTACTTTTGTTTAACGAATTTGGCTGCTCTCCGTTGTACTTTTCTAACAGAATTCTATGGCCATTCTCATACGGATCCCATATATTAGAGGCACATTTCACCTGCGGACGAACTACTTCAGCAAAACACCATTCATATACTTTCTCTGTACTATTCCGCATTATTCTCCCTATGAACGCCAGTTTCTGGTTAGCAGCGCCCATAACACGGCGATTCTGCTCTTTCCACCGTAGAACAGAGCTCTGCAACTAACTTCTCAAGCTCCCCAGCCCGGACCCGCAAGGACTCGCAGTCGGCAGCGCTCTCGAAGTAAGAAACCGAAGGCGTTTGGATAGTCATCCTATTCTACCAGAACGAGTTTTTACAACATAAAAACAAAACCTGAAATGGGAAAATGCTAAAAATACGGGTCTTAGTTTTGACGCAGCCCGATACGCGGAGAAGCTATTCGAGAAGCGTAAGAGAAAGGGTAAAAGGCAAGTATAAAGTGAAAGGCGAAAACAACACAAGCTAGGTTAATTCACACACAGGAGATGATAGTACACAAACAATGAAAATATATAAATAGTACGGAGCGTAAAAATAAAACAACCGTAAAAATATAACAGGAATATGCTAGTTAATACATAATAATTAATATGGTATAAATATTATCTTTTAGAGGAATGAATAAATTTTCTAACTAAACTACGAGACTTTAAAGTTAACTATCACCGTGATAGTTTCACTGCAGAGATTAAACTATAAAGGAGAGATTAAGTAATAATACCTTAAGCAAATGATAAATAAAATTTACGATACGATAACAAACAGAATAAAATAAACGTTAGGTCTACTACCAACACTACATCTACCACTACTCTAATGCTACACCAGTAGGTCGAATATTTGCAACAGCATGTGAAAGGCACGTCCATTCTCTTCGACAGCCAGGTAAAGAAACTTATACCGTATTCTTTGCGCTTTCCTATTTTAGCTTTTGTTTTAACTTAGTAATAACTCGATTATGGTAAAATGGGAAGACTCCCTAATCATTCAGTATTTTTATAAAGATAAAATATTTTATCATAAATAAAGATTGACCACGGCAGAAATTAATTTGGTTGTCTTATAACTAATCTTGGTAGAATTCGACGTTTACTATTTTTCAAAATCTACGATTGTTTTCCCGAGAGATTTTCGACGAATATCGACGCTTAAATTACTACGACTATAGATTTAGTAGTTTTCGACGTTTATTTTTCCTAAAAATCGTTTATTTTCCTAAAAATCGGCGTTTACTTTAATACACTTTTCTAGGCTTGGTAGTTTTCGAAGTTAATATTTCTTAAAAAGCGACCACTACCATTGTTTATTTCTCCTAAAAATCAACGACGTACATCGTTTATTTTTATGAATTTAATTGCTCATTTTAATTTCTGACGTTTATATTTTGGCTATAAATAGTCAATGAGGTTGATTAGACAGAAATACACACAAACATCGACGTTTATATTTCTTAAAAAGCGATATTTAATATCGACCTTTATTTCAGTATATTTCATAAATTTCTATCTAGAAAAGTGTTATAAGTTTAATTCCTTCTAATTAAATTTAACTAAAGTGTAAAAATAAAAAGAAGGCTTATTTTATGATGCGTTGTTTGTTATTTATATTTTGACGAATGTGTTGTTTTTAACTTCGGCCACCAACCTGAAACAGTTAATTTTTCGCAATAAATCAGAATGTTTATTCTACTCGTTAATTCGCACCCTTTATTAACGAAATCGTGATCATTAGTGAGAAATTAATGTGATGTGAGTATAATGCACAACCTAATGTATGAATGACCGAGGGTAAAGAAAAAGCGCAAGGAACCGATCATGATATTTTGTCCTTTTCCTTTGGATCCCACGGAAGCTCAGTATGTGCCCTAAAGACAGTGACATAAGCGATATTAGAAAGTAAATTCCGAATGTTGTGTGACCGTTTGGTATGGCAAATAAAGACTATACCGTTTGGGATGTTTGGTGGTAAAATATGTTAACTTTGAGAGCGGTAAACGGAATTTGAAAATCATGACGCATAAATATCGTAGAAAATGTAATGGTGAAAAGCGACACTTAACGACTACAATTCATTTTCGTCGAAATTAAATTAAAAAAAAATTCGATGTCTATCGACACTTATCGATTGAAATCGAATCCTACCAAGCCTATTTATAACATTTGATAATTTTCAACAAGATCATTTGCTAATTTCTCAGAGCATAAACCATTGAATGCATACTGCTATAATATCTAAGAACATAACCTTTCTTCGAAAAGATTTATATAAAAAGTTTACCAATGGTTCAGCATCAAACCACTAAAATGGTTATTGACTTTTGGTCATTATCCTTGTAACGCTCTGTATCTTAGTCATTTTTAATTCTATGGACCTCAAATTTTGCACATAGACTCTCATTATGGTCCTCACAGTTGAAGGTCCTATTCCAGGACTCTTATTTTCGGGGTTAGGCGCCGTAAGCATCAGGGGCGAAGCTCCTATTTAGGAATAATGTTTTACTGGTTCTTTATATATGAAAAATTTTCTTTGACCATATTAAAATAAAAGTTTATGACTTTTCAGAGTATTGCCTATGAATTTAACCAAGTATGAATATGTGACAATCTGTACGAGATTAGAAACACGCACATCTCAATAGAAATAAATTCCCCCAATTGAATTGTTTACTCACATACTAAAATTAGAACGAATTATGAAACGGCTTCCATTCAAAGGAGAATTGATGCCAAATTTATATAAAACTCTTCGAAGAGCTTGCAAAGATAGATAAATAGCAGATTTACCTCTCGAAACTAAAATAACGCGCCCTAGGATTATATTCGCTCAAGAGACAAAGTTAGCCAGCTCAGTACAAATATTCTGCCAACAAATCAATCTATCCTTCTTGCTTCTGATCAGCCACATTAGAATATGGTTTGGACGAGGAGCCGAAACAGTCATTGAGAAACAAGTGTACACTCTTGCATAGTTAAGCATAAATGCGGAGAAGCATAGAATATGCGGAAAACTAATTCTGAAAGAATGATGTAGTAGCGGACTGATAAGGAAAATGAGACAGCATTTTTATAGCTTAAGACATGTTGTGTATGATCGGCAGTAGTTGAGAATAGTAAAACATAGATATAAAACAATGACGATCTCCACGGGAAAAATATTGACGCCAATTCGCGACGTCGAGTGACGTCACGTAGCTTTCCTAGATTTAGTTTTTTCCGTTGGACATAGATGGAGAATTTCGCGGAAAGGCGCAGATAGCTGCCGGCGACTTGGTGCACTCGACCACCACCTGTCCTTTCCTCTGCCGCGGCGGCTCAGGACGCTCGAGACGTTTCTCGGAATGCCGAAGATGGCTTCAAGGGCGATCGTCTAAAGAGCGGTATTCTCCAATTTGGCTCGCGGATGCCGTTCGGTGCGTCGATCGCGACGCTGCGACACGTACCGTCAAAATTCAGCGTTTGTCCTGTCCTTCGCCACGCATTTCCCCCGTGCACCACTCTCCGTGATGCCTTCGATTCGAACTCTCACTCACGATCGGGTCCACTTTTCTCGAGTGGATGCACCAATGCGGGACTGGATTCGAATGGTCCAACCCTCACCATCGCCCGGTAGCATCTCGAGACGATTTCATAACGAGTCCTCATCGATCGACGACAACGTGCTTTTCACAACGGCTTCAGAATGAATCGATTTGCTTTTTGCCCGCTGAGAATATTCATGATCAGGCTGTATACCAGGGGTATGAAACTCTTATGGGAGAATTGATACCCAAGTTTTACACGTAGTTCACTATGTTGCGGAGCCACCAACGACGCTGCAGTCGCATCCACAGATCTCTCTTTCTCTATCTCTCTCTGACACGGCACCACACGTTCCTTGTGTCTATTATCACAGCGGAACAGCCGCCATTTTGCTTGATAGAAATCCGTCATTGCTTATTCAGCGGTTGTCTGATTTTGTCCAGTAGATATATAGTAGATATGTCTTCATCACGTGAGAAATGTGCAGTGGCGGACCGCGGTTTGAGGAGACGCGACGGAGTGCAATTGTTCTGCTGTCCAAGGAACAGAGCCAGGTAAGTCTTAAAAACAGCATATATTCTTGAAAATGTTTCTGAAAAACATTCTATAATGTATGTGAATGCGTTGTGTGAGAATGTTTTTATATTTTCTTAACAGATACCTGCACTGGGTAAATCTCCTAGGAAGGAAGGAGGGAAAATTCTCACGTTTTTGTGTGTACGAGAAGCATTTCGAGAACTAATTCTCATTTTTAAGTGTTAAGCCTCGCTTACTTCACCTAGCTGTACAATACATTGCCCTGGGCGTGAATATGGTATGTGTCAGTTGTTCACAAAATAAGCTGTAATTTTAGATGGAATAATTGAAATTTCTATTTAAAACTTCTCGTGGTTATTCGTAGATTTGTGGGTTCTTTGGAAGTTAAACTGCAACGTAGACGTAAGGGAATAGAATCGTGCTTATAATAGAATGAAATAAGTATACCATATCGATGTCTCATTGTTTTATTTGAAATATTTGGAATTATTTACAGAAATGGTTAATTTGTTTATTTCTTCATGGTGAATTTTTCTCGGGTTTCCAACCGGGTTGTCTCGGAGATTTCTTCCGACGTTTCGGCGACTAGCTCTGTCGCCATCTTCAGGGATCCCCCGGATCATCCCCCGGCAGGTATATAAACCTCCACAGAAATCTCCTTGGCACTCAGGATCCCTGAAGATGGCGACAGAGCTAGTCGCCGAAACGTCGGAAGAAATCTCCGAGACAACCCGGTTGGAAACCCGAGAAAAATTCACCATGATTATTCGCCGGGAAACCTTCAAATCTTTGTTTATTTCTTGTTTCTCATTATGCGTTTGCTTGTATTCCTTGAAGTTAAGATAATTCTTCTATTTTTGTTTCAAAACGTATTTAGAAGTATATGTTTTTCGATCTAGAAATTGAAGTTTCCATATCAAAAGATCTTAAATGGCCTAACTGTGACTGCTACGAACAACTAAACGTCAGCAGATACAACTTTGCTTAGAATAAATTATAAATAAACAAAGTGGACATTTTGTAGTGCAATGTGACGTGTTTAATTTTACAAAAATATAGAAAAATTGTTTATGAACCACAATGGGCCGTAAGCGCATTTGCCTTATTTTACATTTATTGCAACATTTGAAGCATACCCATTGCCTCCTGCATCAGTTTCATTAGATTTAGCAGGTTTAATGATTGACGTTCTTATAAATTCATTTTACAGGTGGAACAGAAAGAGAATATGTTCCAGGGCCGAAGAAATCACTTTAGAATAGATTTTTGCTTGATCCACAAATTCATTCTTGACGTGAAAGTTTGACGTCTTTCGTCTTCCACGTGAATTTCCTTTAAATACGTTTCATGCATAAAATGTATCAACGTTATAAAATTCGGTTAGAATAATTCATTTTTATATCTGTATTGTATAATATTTATGTACAAATACCTCACTGGTATGCAATTTGATGACTTTGTACTCTCGCAATGTGTGATATAGGGTAATAAATTCGATTTATTAGATGCAATTAATTCTTTCATTTAAGTCCATTTCTTCAGTCCGTCCAATTTATATTTGCTACGATTATCGTATTGAAACGGGAGGGGAAGGGATGAGCGACATCCCGTGATGACGTCACGATTGCCATCGTGAACACGTAGTTACAAATTTTCCCGTCTTTCTTCGCCTTCCATGGAAAATCTGGGCATCGTTTTATAGCATTAAGTTTCCGGCCTTTCCGTAGGGGTACTAGTCTTTGCTGTATACTTTCGTGTTGATGTAAGGGTGAATTACGTGCCGTTACAATCTCCTTTCACGAACTAGATGCAGTCATCTGAGAGTCCGATTAGCAGGAATAAGAGTAACTCGTGTTAACCTTATAAGGAAATCAACTACTTAACCCTTTCTTGGTTATTTTTAATTAATTTGATTAATGAAGGTTTTAAAATTAATTGATGAAGCATAAAAATTTTTTTGTAGACTTATCTGGTTTATTTTTATTTGGAACGCCCTTCGCAGAAATACCATATCCGGCAATAACCTAATTTTCATTCTCTAAAGCGATCACTTCTCAAGGGGACCGAAATCGTTTTTGGAGGTCCTACTTTTGCTAGTTGTTGATTGGTTGACTAAAAGTCTATTGATTAAAAATTGCTTCACACTATATGTATTTGGAGCCATTCAAAATTTACGTTACGGGACTTTTGAACTTTTGTATCCCTCTCTCTATAGCACTTCATAACAATATATGTATAGGACCCGTTCCAAAAATTACATTATAAAGTACACCTATAATTACAATGTCTTTTTTATAAGCGGGAACGTGAAAAAATATAAGGCATATCTGTATACAATAAAGTGATATCCTGTAAAAACGACAATAAATACGCCCATAGCACAAAAAACGATAGATCCTAATTCCACAGATAGGAACGAAAGACAATTCTTATGGAGATGGAATGAAAGTTGACAAAATGTATATGAACCGAAAAAGAGGAACGACATAAATAACGTTTTCGGTTTCAGTTCGTGTTGGGTTCCACTCCGGCGAAAAATATCGTATTTTTTCGGTTCGGTTCCGGTTTGATACCATGGCTAAAACTTTCACTCCTTCCTCGAGAGAAGGAGGCTACGCCCACGGGACGACGTTCCATCCATTTCAGCCTCCACTTCAGCCTCCCCCCGTATACAGCCTCGCGCCTTCGAAGTTCGACCTCCAATCAGACGGCCGCCGCTTAGACTTCTGCTTCCACATTGAATTCTGAAAAGGGCGATCTTCCCTCTGAACCGAAATCTGCTTTCACGTTAGCGATAACAAGCTTCGAACACCTGGTGGTCGCGAGGAGGCACATTTCCGGCTTCCGAGTCGAACGAGTTGAAGGGCGTCGAGGGTATAGTTGCGAAGAATCGCATTCCGTTAATAGCTTCGAATCATTTCTACGACAGTAGCAAACTTTCGCGATGGAGAAATAGGTTCGATTGGCCAAAAATCCGAGAGGTGACGTGCGCCTCTGGAGGCGTTAGACGCGTGAATCTCATTTGTTTTCAATTCCTTGTTTTATTTCTACGACTTTGAATAAACTAAAAACTTGTACATTGTAGACGCGAAAAAGAAAGAGGTGCTGAAAGCGCAGTGGTCTGATTATCGTGCGAAAGCCGAGTCAGAAATGTCATCGTCAAAATATTTTACCTAAGCATCACAGACGCATTGACATCGGTTCCGCTAATAACAACTTTACTCTTAGTGCATATAGGGAGCTCGAAAAGTCTCGTGGGTATCAAAAACACCTCACCGTTTTTTGGCATACGTAGGCGATCCAAATTATTGTGCAACAAGAACGCTTCCCGCATGATTTACGGAAAACTATTGCAGTTGTAATATTCGTAGTGCAACGCCATCTGGATCATTTGTTAAGGATCACCTGGGTGTTAATTTTGGGCAGAGGAGGAAAATGAGAGAGTGAAATTAGGGGAAGCGGAGAGAAGAGGGTCTTCCGCGAGGTGTTAATGGGAAATAAAAGTCCTCATGGGGTAGCCACTCCGGGTGATCATAGGTCACGCCGCGGCAGCTGTACGTAAAGGCACCGCTGGGTCGAAGAGGAGTCTTTGGAGGAGATAGCGATGAAGTCATCACTGCTGCCGAAAGCGCACAGTCCATGAAACAACTGACGAGCGCGTTCGCAAATTACGCCTTTCTTATTCCGAGACGATATCATTTGAATTAAAGCGTTTGACGAGGAAAACTTCCATAACAGTTAGAGAAAATTACTTTTGTAAAGCCAGGGCTAAGAAATGGATTTCCTTTCTGTCACTTAGAGATCATATAAATTTTCTTATTTAAATATCCATAGACTATGTCGAAAGATCCTTACGTTGAAATGTTTAAGTTCTACCAAAACTTTGACTCATCTCTTTTTATGGAGAAGTTATTAAAAGAAATTTAAAAAAAGTAATTGCATATTTTTATCAGAGAAATTGATGAAAAGAACAAATAAACATAACACTCGTTTATACCGCTATATTTTATCCATTAGTACACTTGGAAGTAGACGGGAAAACCGCAGTATATAGAAATATGAGTTACTCGAATATTATTTAGGAAGACAGGACAGGAGTATTTATAAACTTCACAGATGTCACACATCAGGAATGTCTACGAAATGAAATATTTACTCTTTAGCTGGTGTCTATAAGGTATAAAGTACGTGGTATTGATTATGAGTGTAACCTAGCCAAAGAATGAAATGGGGTACCACAATGTACCACGGTCTGCCAATGCAATAGAATTGATTGTCTAACCTTGAATAATTTTGGATTTTGTCATGTATTCACATTTTTATAAGAAAAAATATCAGGTTCCGTAAAAAAATAAATTTTCTTCTGAGGATTTAATTGCCGGCGGAGGATTACTTAAAATGGGTAAGCTGAAAGTAACTACACGTAAAAATTGTCCAACTTTTCTTTATTTCGAAGTTTAATTTATGAATCACTGAATTAAACTATGCATTGCTTTCTAAAATACGTTATGCCAATGGGGAATGAAACGTCCATGGACCGCTCGTGCCAGAAAGGTTTACAAGAAGTTTTTCAGTCTTTCTCGAAATGCACAATACTCGACTGCAGGTTTGAATTAATTATCTAGTGATTATATAGCTGCCTAGAATAAAAAATAACTACCTAACCTCTCTTAGTGAGATACGTGATTAGCACCATTAGAAAGTCGTTCTCATGTTTTACACAGGAAAACGTAATTCCCATTTTAATTTTTTAATTTGATATCCTGCAAATAGGGAAACGGGTCATTAGTACGGAATGCAATAGACTATATATCTCATGGACATCAATTAAAGAGTAGTTCTAATATGCTATGTTTTATTAGTGAGCAGCAAACGGCATAAGAGTAACTGAGCCTTTAAGAAAGAATCTTGCGAGATTGGAATAAATCGCTTCTACCCATCCCTCTTACTATAAGAATAAATTTTTATTAAACAAGAAGTAAAAACCAGGACTAATGCAGGTTGGTTTCCCAAATTGGACGTCCGGAATCGATTACTTATATTGACAGGAAATGCTTCAGTGGGTGTTAGTCATTCCAAGGATTTCTCATACCATAAATACCACTTGTATTTCACAGTTTATCAATGATATAAAAAAATCGGAAGACAAATTAATAGAGCAATATCAGGTTTAAAATACTAAAAACAACGTCAAAATCTCTTTCTGACAATATTTTGCATGTATTTTTTATAAATAAACGAATTTTATAAATGTCGCTGTTTATATGCTAATACGTCTCTATCAACTGGCCATTGTTGAAGGGTAATCGAGAGGTAAAAAATAACCCATTTGTTCACTCGTCTATGTTCAAGCAGAGTTCGGTAATAATCGTCTCCATGGCAACAATCCGACAAAAAGCGATTTAAAACGCAAACACTATATTTTAGGAGAAATTCAAGAAAATACGATCAATTATCAAAATTGGAAGATAAGATGTAGAATTTACATTCTTTTCCTCTTAAAACAGTACAAACCTGGCCCCGATATCACAATTGTAAGATATTTTAATGTATTAAAGAAAACATCTCTGCAGGATGGATTTGAGATTTCGCATGTAAAACAACACTTGGAACGTAAGAACTATGAGAAAGACAGGAAAGCTAGAGAACTTGAAAGAAGAAACGAGAAGATATATAGTTGACACTATAGGACTGTTTGTGAGCGAAACTAGATGGGAAGTTCGACACGAAAAAGTTCACGGCAGTTTATTCTGGAGGAAATAGTGGGGAAAGGGGAGTACTGGCACTTAGGAAAGATATGATGAAAAGCATGACAAAGATAATAGCAACGAACGATAGACTGATGGCAATAAAGCTAAAAGCAGTCCCAGTGGACATGCTGATAATCCAGGTATATATGCCTACGTCAGCTCATGAAGATGAAGAAATTGACGAGATTTATGAGAAAATTAACGACATTTACAAAGAAGACGGAATAGGAAAGGTAAACCGCATAATAATGGGATATCGGAACAGCATAGTCGGAGAAGGACAGGAAGAAAATGTCGTCGGGCAATACGGACTGGGAAGAGAAATCGAGGAGGGGAATCAATGATAGAATTCTGTATCAATAATGACCTTGTAGTCATAAAAGAAGGTTATACACATGGAAAAGCCCAGGAGATAGAATGAGATGCCAAATAGATTACATCCTAGTAAAAGATTCAAGAACAGCATAAAGACCGCCAAGGCATTACCAGGAGGAGACATTGATTAAGATCACAACCTTCTAATAGTTGACGTAAGTATAAAGCTCAAACAAATAAAGAAAATGAGAAGAAAAAAACAGACTTGGGACCTAGAAAATCTGAAAGAAAGGCAGGATGTAGTCAGCATGAAGTTGGAAGATTGCCTAAGAAAGTTGGAAAACAAACCGAAGACCGTGGATATAGAATGGGAAGAAATTAAAGCCAGTATCAAGGATAACTTGGATAAAGAGACTGGAAAACAAGAGAAGAATATCAGAATACCATGGAACACTAAGTAAATGGATGAGAGACGAAAATGGAAAAACGTTAATTGTGAAGAAGGTAGAGCCAACTATAAACATATAAACAATGAGTTGAGAAGGGTAACAGATAAACGTAGAGAAAATTGAATAAAAGAAAAATGTGTTGAAATACAAATAATGGAGAAGTTAGGACGGTAGGATATGATGTATGTACGCTAGGACACAGCAATTAGAAGATGAGGTCTAATGGAATTCCTGGTAAAGGAATTATAAGGACAATAGAGTACAGTAAAGATATCTGCGTATGTTTCGTAGACTGGCGGAAGGCCTTTGATAGAGTAAATAGGATAATGTTGAGGAATATATTAAAGGATATCGGTGTAGACTGGAAAGACAGGAGACTGATCAGGAATCTACATGCGAATCAAGTTGTAAAGGTCAGGTTGGAGAACGCGGAAACCTGCGGAGTAAATATCGGTAGAGGAGTAAGGCAGGGCTGCTACCTATCGCCGACCCTTTTCAATATATATGGAGAAAGTGTAATGCAAGAAGCGTTAGAAGGCACAGGGGATTTCAAAATTGGAGGAAGGATTAAAAGAACAGTACAATATGCGGATGATCAAGTACTTCTAGGAAGAAAGGACGATGAACTCCAGAAAATGATAAAGACTGGTAATAACATTTAGAAAATACGGTATGGAAATAAAAAAATCCAAGATCATTCGAATATCGGACAAAGAAGAGAATCTGAACATAAGTATAAGATGAAAGCCTTTATAATAAGTTTCAGACTATAAATACCTTGGAAGCATCATAACAAGAGAAGCTAAATGTACGGGCGAGATCAGGACTAGAATAGGAAAAGCAAATGGGGCTTTCAGAAGAAAGAAACACCTAATTACGGTGAATATAAGGGAATATATCCGCAAGAAGTTCATAAAATGCTATGTACGGAGTATAGTTTTGTACGGGGCAGAAACTTGGACGCAAAGTAAAAATAATATTAAAAACTTGGAAAGATTTGAAATGTGAACTTGGAGGAGAATGCTGAAGATAAAATGGACAGATAGGATGAAAAATGATGAAGTGCTACGAAGAGTAGGAGAGAAGCAAATGTTTATAGAGACTATTAGAATGAAGAAGGCAAACTGGGTTGGACATTACCTGAGGAGAGAGAGATTATGATTAAAGACGTGTTAGAAGGAAAACTTGATGGAAAAAGGGAAAGAGCTAGGAAAAGGTTTCAGATGATAGACGATTTGAAATGGAAAGAGAGTTATCATGATATGAAGAGGACAGCGGAAAATAGGAGTATATGAAGAACCAGGTTTAACCATGAATAATCACGGGCCTGTCTACGGACAGACTAACTATGATAATGTAAAACAAATAGGAAAAAAGGTTCCTGGAATCTAACACGAGAGTTGAATCTTCGCAAAAAAGATAAACCCCGGAGATGGGCCCTGCCAGCACGAATATCATACAGAATTCCATGAAAATACGTCTATTGGTGCAAAAGATGTTATTAGGAGGCAAACACATAGCCAGGGCAATTAGCAGTTGGACTTAAACGCCTAACAATATATACATCATTGATATAATATTTCAGCATACCTTAAATAAACGCGAAATATCACTGAAAACATACTAAAAAATGTCAAACAATTTCGTTCCATGCACATGTTTAAGTGATTACTAAATAGAACGACGAAGGTATATAGGAATGAAGATTGCGTTAAAACATACGATAATCTTAAAAGAAAATCCGATTAGGAAGAGGTTAAACCTTTCAATATTAACTAATACAAACCTTGATTTATGTTTCGATATGGTACATAAAATGCCCGAAAGCAAAAATACGTTCTCCAGTAATATGGAAGATAATAAAAGTTCATTTTAGAGTTGAAACAGCCAATAGAAGAAGAATCGATTAAAACAATCTGTGAGTTGAAGTGGTTACATAAATAACCCGCTCAATAAATCAATGACAGTTAATTCAAACTGGATTTTAAGATCGTTAATTTCCAGAACGATGGATGCAAGAGAAAGAGAAGGGAAAGAGGAGAATGCGAGAGAAAGAGATAAGAGAGAGGAGGATGTGAGAGAAAGAGAAAAGAAAGAGGAAGGTGAGAGATAAAGAGAAAAGAGAGAAAAGGATACGAGAGAAAGAGAAGGGAGAGAGGAGTATGCGAGAGAAAGAGATAAGAGAGAAAAGGATGCGAGAGAAAGAGTATGAAAAAAGGAGGATGCGAGAGAAAGAGAAGGGAGAGAGGAGTATGCGAGAGAAAGAGAAGGGAGAGAGGAGTATGCGAGAGAAAGAGAAGGGAGAGAGGAGGATGCTGAGGCAGTCATTGACGAGCAACAATTACGAGGTCGGCTGCGATGAAGGAAGAATGGGTGTGGGTAAGCGAATAAGGGGGGATGAGGCGGTGGTTGAGTCGTTGTAGGGGGAAGAGGTTGATGGATGGTCCAATTATTCGGGTGGCGTCTGCAAAGGAAGACTTCGTAGTGGTGGGGAGTGGGGTGGCTGGTGGGGGAATCGGAGGGAGAGTTAACGGCTTAGTGAGTAGAGCAGTTGTGTGGGATGAGAGGAGTAGGATAGGAGGGCTGCAAATTAAGGAGGTTAGGGTGTGGAGACTGTGCGGGTAATAAAAAAGACGGTCTCTCTGAATGCGAGAGAAGGGGAGGTTGTGATGAAGTAGAACTGAAAGTGGGTGGAAAAATTGATGGGAAAACTCTCTCTCCCTTTTATATTTTTCGGTTTTTGAGATGTTACCGACGTTTAAGAACCATCTGTTGGTTTGATCAATATTGTACTCGTAAATTTAATATTTCATGTGAAGCGCTTGCATGCATTTTTTGGCATTTCTAAGGATGCCACCTATTTTCTACATGCTCGCTCATTTGGGATTAACGCGACCGCGTTTAGTAAATAATATAACCTCCCAAAAAGATCGTTAGAATTGTCCTTGTACTCCGAGATGCGTCTCATTTGGGAATGGGTTTTTTCTGTTCGTAACCAACACGAAACAAGGTAAATTGGGTCCTACTGATATTAAGAAATTTGAAATAGTTGCGATTTTACTGGAACCGATGACAATGCACTGATAGCAACAACTTGGTCATAAATTACTCCTGCGAGGACATTTTAAAATTAAGTTAATCAGAATTCATAGTTCAAAATCTGATTTTAATCTTTCAAGAAGGTTCCGTCACACATTAAAAATTCAAAAACGACGAAATACTTTGTTTGGAAATTTCTTGTGCACGAAGGACGAGGATAGCATTTCGACTTTTAAGTGAATGTTTGGCAGGTGGTACTGTCAAGGAATACGTGACAATGCAACCTAACAGAAGAACAACCTTCCGAGAGGTCCATGCGTGATTTACTCATTTGATAAACTTATCAATGATTGCGGATCGAGCTTTAAGGAGAACAGATGGGTTTTGGGAGAAGATTCACTCAAATTTTTATTCCGTATATTTGAAAACGATATGATCGGTGTACACTTGCACTGGAAACGATCTTCTGAGCAATTACTGTACGACAAATAATAACACAACTTTGAAATATTTTATCGTGAAAGAAGCGTATTTTCTAACGGCAACCTTCTTGCCCTATTAATGTAACAGCCGCGGACCTCTGGGATAGATCTTTTAGAGAATTTTAATCCCTTAACGGGTCCCCGTGCTTTGCTCCGATTTCTCGGTCGATCCCTTCGTCATTTAGCCCAATAGATAAGAAATGTTGGGTCACTAACCACGTTGGTGGATGATAGCTGCGTACGGGGGCGACACAGGATCTTTTTCCATTCTTGCTTGGAGGTCGGCTGCAACGACAGGAAAAAACATCATATCAGTGAGTTTTGTTGCATCCTAGACTTCTGATAAATAAACATGACATTTGCGTCATCGAACAATGAACGGATGACTCACAATTTTACTATCGATAATTTTCATTTCGATAGCAAAGGCCCCCGCAACAATGGTTGAGATTTATTTATCCACTTTTTTATCGATATAATTCATCCATCAGCATTTTGAAAGAGCACTGTTTTTCCGAGAGGTTTACCTATGGAGGACGTTAGAAGGGTAAAATTTCGTTAAAACCCACCAAATCTAAAAATTTAAAAATTATGTTTATCCAATAACCATTAAAAAGAATGGAAAAACCATAGGCGCATTTCGTAAGGTGAGCTATATAAGTTTTCTTGAATTTAACTATAAAATATTTTTATTTGTTAATTTCTTCTACTTCTTGTTCTAGTTTTCTGTCTCTAGACCTGATGGAATCGCCCGGTCATCATTCTGTCCCTTCTTTCTTTCGACTCGATTAAACGACTTGCACCAATCCGATTGCTCTTCATGTAAATCATCCAAGTACGTATCGCATCTCCATAGGCTCTATAACCGCGATATTTGCTATTCTGTAGAATGCATAGATAGATGAAATTAGAGTACTTTTCCTCATCACCTATCTCCCTTTTTACCCCGATTATCCTCTTTGCCGGATCATCTACATCTACATGTTACCCTGCAATTCACCTAATTGGTGGGTGACAGGGGGTGCAATGCACCAAAACCTGCCTGAAGTTTGTCTATCGCAGGTTAAATTTTTCTATTATGATCTTGTATTGTCCTCGGAAAGAACGAGCCTAGATAACGCTCATTCAATGTTTGGTATAACAAAATTTTGAACGGAATTCTTACAAGAAAATCAAGTTATTTTATATGATTTAAATATAAAGCTTTATAAATAAACGACATCAATGTTTCATATGTCAAAAAAATTTTGTTCGTGCAAAAGCACAAAAGAATAAAAAAAATATTTATTAATGTTTTAAAAATGATTCAGGAATACGAGAGCATAAAATGTTTCGTATTTCATAGAACTACGAATGTAGGTCGAAAAGCTATTGGCCACTGAAAAAACTCGTTCAATGGCTGTAGACGTAGGCTGAATACTAACCTACCAGTCCCGTGACGTACCAAAAAACAAATAAACTACTTTAAAAATAGTTTTTCGTCGTTTCCCTAAAAATCCATTCCTACAGTTCACAAACCTTGGTGTTTTTAATTATTTTTTATGAAATAACCTAGACCTGGAGGGGTCCTCTAAAAATACCCATTTATTCCAACAAATTCTTCTCACTCGGATTTTTGAAAACTGAATAATGCAAGCATTTTTTCTCCCTTTAAAAAATTTGCTTAATCGGACACAAAAGGTTAACGAATAGTAAGAAAATTCGAAAAATAACCGGTTAACTGGGTTCGGTAAAAATCGGTTTGGAATCCCTAGTCAGGAGGCCCTCGCCCACAAAGCTTCTACTCCTCATTTGCTTCGATGTGTAAAATGGTTATTACCCAATAAGCAGAATACATTCCTTACAAAATTTCCCAG
Organism: Tanypteryx hageni; assembly: GCA_028673005.1. Lineage (NCBI taxonomy): Eukaryota > Metazoa > Arthropoda > Insecta > Odonata > Petaluridae > Tanypteryx > Tanypteryx hageni. The sequence goes on from CM054112.1 coordinate 4,095,628, forward strand.
CCATTCCCGCTGTTAGGAGACCTGTTTTTATACTATGCCTTTCACAAAAACTTAACTACTGCAGCAATGGAGCAACATCTGCTTCTTCAATAGCTATTTTTTTCGAAAATGCATAGCGTATTTTTCGAAGTTATATTCTCGAAAATCTTATATCCCAAGATAAATGGCACTGAAGGTTAATTTCCGGAAACCAATCTTCAGTTCCAAGAGAAAGTAATATCAGAGCATTATGGATAATTATAACTAATGCAACTTCCTAATAACCATAAAAATAATAAAAATTAAGTATTCACACGCCGGTTTAGGGGAAATTACTTTTTCTCACACAGCCACAAAACATAAAATCTTTTGGTGACGACATGAATTACATCGATTACACCGATGTTGTCCATAACTTGTGACAAGAAACACTTGCTAAACAAGAACTTCATTTCTTAAGCAAAGGACAACTTTTGTCTCCCTCACAAAGAAATTTCATTGCATGATATTATAGGTCCATTAAAAACTTGAATGATACTACCAAAAATCACGTAAGAGCTACTTGCAAAATGCAACTGAAACATAATATAAAAACCAACACTATAAACCCAGTTTTGATTACAAACTCATCAAAAATTTAAAATTAAAAGACTTTATTTGGAAGCCGATAAAGGATATTGGAACAAGTGGATCAGGTACATAGATGATATTTTTGCTATTTTCGATATTAATATACACAATATATACTACTACCTAAATGATCTCAATTAGTAAATTAAATTCACTATTAAAACAATAGCTCCCTATAATTTTTAGATATTTTCCTAACAAAAAAAAATAAACCGTTTAATATATAAGATATTCCGAAAACTCTCTCACACACACGAGCACTCAATCAAAATAGCTGGCAGCACTGCCAAAACCTAGAAATTGCAGCATAAAATTCCATTCTTTAAAGATTTCTCCGCGTTCCACTCATATTTCCAGAAATAAGTGCAATTTATTAAAAAAACGACTATAAGAAATGGTTTTTCAAGTAACCTTCTAGATAATTTAGTAAGGTAAGAGACATAAACTAAAGGTTGTGTTCAACAACCCTAAAATTTCCGTCACCCCCAAAAAAGAAAAATACGTAAAACTACCTTTTTTCCAAAATATACACGGGACCTTAAAAACATTTCTCAAGATTCTAGTTTAAACACTGCATTTTCGTACAAATCATCTATACCGCTTTCTAGGAAACGCAAAAGATCCGATCATGATTCATGAAAACTCTGACATTTATAAAATCAGTTGGGATAAGTGCGGGAAATTTTATATCGGTCAAACAAAAAGAACAAGTAGGGGTTTGCAGTGGGACAGAAGTACCTTTCGTCAAATTCGCCGTAGTATATTCGTATACTAATGTAGGTATTGGCTTTGAAACCAGAAAATTATTTTTCCTTATATTGTGGTAGCCCTGATTTTTTTGTCCGTTCTAAACAATATTCATCTCGTTTTCTCATTATATACTCGCCCAACAAACAAAATTTCTTTGAAATCCGTTCAGCCAATACCTTCCAAATTCATAGTTACTGAAAAATACTAACCTTGATATTGTGGTAGCCGTTTAGTCGACGCGGTTAAAATATGATATTTTGGTTATTTATTTATATGAAGATTAAATATACTATATTTGGTTAAAATAAATTAGGTCAGTTCTCTTGAAATACGTGTTAAAGAAATGTTATTTAAGTAGTAGTAATTAATTTGTATGCGCGTCGACGGCTATGGTCATTTTGAACTTTCATCAACTGGACAAACATAAAGGGAGGAGGGAAATCCGGTGCCGGCATTAGCCTATACTTAAGGAAGAACACCAAGGGGGCCAACTGCTTAACGTCCTTTCCGAAGGACGGAACGCTGAATTTGCGCGTTCTTCTCAAACAGCAAAAACTTGTGTCCGGACTACCACGGAAGAAGTCATACTTGTGCGGGATTCGTGCCCTCTGCCCTTTCGAGCAGCAAGCGATTATCAGCCAGCGTCCTAACAACTAAACCACCACCACCCACAATATTATTTAAGTTTTTATTGTGGTAGCCCTACTCTTTAGGTCTGCTTTAAACATCTTAATTTCATTATGGTATGACGTACTAATCTTATATACAAAATCTAATTGAAATCCGTTTAGCCAATTCCGTCAAAATCCTTGTAATTGTGGCACCCATGTTTAGCTGATTCTATTTAAATATGCTAGTATGGTTTTGTGTGTATGTGAGTATTATAATTATCAAATTTGGTTAAAATTGATGTGGACAGTTCAACATAAATACGTGTAAAAAGAATTGTTTTTATTCCTTGTGTTGTGGAAGCTCTGCTTTTTATATATATACAAAAATCTTGAATTTGTTATTTTATATTGTACGCCTCCTTACAAAATTTCGTTGAAATTGATTCGGCCAATTCCTTCCAAATTCATAATTTGCGTTCCTTCAGCGTTGCCGGGACTCAGACACGACACCACCTTATGTGTCTGTGAAGCACGTCATCCAAACCAGAACCGTCAAGAGGATCCTACACCGCACCGGCATTTCAATTCTTAGAGAACGACTGCAGCACACCCGCCACCTCCTCCACTGTTGCTCGAAGGAGCTTTACCATCTGCACCTGGAACTGAGCGGAGTACTTCAAGTCATCGATTGGGATACGGTAGAGATAACCCATGAGACTTCCCTAATGTCCCGTACAGCATCAACAGAAACCCAGATCCGGAAGTTCGAGAAACATAACAACGATCAACATCCTGCTTCTCCTGGTTCTGAAAAGGACCGGATGGTGGTCAACCTGACGGACTGATCACTGAGTGATGCGGCCATATCCATCCTATCTAAGGGGCTCAACTTTGCGGTCGTTCCCAACATCATACCTAAGGAGGAGATGGTCACTGTCATTGGAGAAGCAGCCATTCGGAAACTAGCAAAAGTCCGAGTGGATGAGATCAGAGAGGATGTCACCGAGATCCTCCAGAAAGCTAAGCCACCGAAACCAAACACCACGGCAGCAAAAAGACTGGCGCTTAAGGTTCTCCCAGATAACCATGAGCTGCTCATCCTGCCGGCAGACAAAGGGAACGCGACGGCGATCATCTCTAAGGAGGAGTGCGACAACAAAATTACAGGCATCGTGAATGACAGCATCTACAAGGAGTTAAGAACGAATCCAACCGTAAAGATTGAGAGGCTGACAAGGACCAAAATTAAACAATCATCCATTGCGGTAGAAGAACGACGACGTATGCTGCCATCGGCAGTGAAACCCCCCAGACTCTACGGATTATAAAAAATACATAAGGATGGGGTACAGCTCAGGTCCATCGTAAGCAATATTGGCGCCCCGAACTACCAGCTAGCGCAGTACCTATCACCAACCGCCCAGCTTTACAACGGATGATCAACAACGTTTGTGAAGAACTCTGCACACTTCACGGGGATCATCAAGGACGTCAGGACCAGCAACGAAGATCTGCTGCTGAGCTTCGATGTTGTCTCGCTGCTCACAAATGTACCAATAACTAACACCATCGCATTTGTCAAAAGCCTCACTGCAAAGGGCCTACCTGAGGACTTCTCAAAACTCATTGAATTCTGCCTCAGGAATGCTTATTTCCTATGGAATGGCCGATATTTCAAGCAAACAGAGGGGGCGGCCATGGAGTCGCCATTATCCTCGGTCATCGCACACCTATGCATGGAGGACTTTAAGCAGAAGGCCATAAACACTCATAATAAGAAGTCCCTCACTCTGGGTACGATACGTGGATGACACTTGTCATATGGCCCCATGGACGTGAAGATATGGACAAATTTCTCCAATGAATGCCCAGCATCATGCCATCAGATTCACGATGGAAATAGAAGAAAATGGCCAAATACCCTTTTTGTTAGTGTTAGTCACGAAACGACCGAACGGAACCTTAGGAGACTCAGTGTATCGGAAAAAGACCCATACAGACCGGTTTCTGAATGCTTCGTCGCACCACCATCCGGTCCGAAAAAACTCCCTGGAGAGACGTTGCTCCATCGAGCATACTCCACCTCCGATGCTGAGTCTCTGCCTAAGGAGAAAGAACATATAGTATTCGCCGTACAGAAGAACGCATATTCCAGGCAGATGATTCGTAAGAAGACTGCATAAAGGAACATGGAGATAAACAACCCGGTTAAGGCCCTTAAAAGGACCGGCGAGGGCCAAGAGAAAGAGACAGATAAGGAGCCGGCCGCATATGTAGTGGTCCCATATGTATCAGTCACAGCAGAAAAGATATCCAGAATCCCAGTCCGCCATAACGTCGTGACGAGATTCACGTCGGTAAAGAAGACCACTGATCTACTCCCAAAGGCCAAGGAACGCATACCTCAGGAAATGTACGAGAGCATCTACGATATTCCATGCACGTGCGGTTATTCCTATATCGGCCAAACGGGAAGATCCCTAAAATGTAGACTGAAAGAACACCAAAGGGCGCTGACCAACAAGCAAGTCCGTCTCTCGGCCTTCGCAGAACACGCATGGTCGGAGCCCGGGCATACCATCGCCTTTGAAGACGAGATAATTATCACGAGGGAAAACCGATATTTTCCCAGATGGATACGAGAAGCCATTTAAATAACCAAACATCCGGCTAATTTCAACAGGGAAGACGGCTATACCCTTGCAGGTACATGGAAAAGGGTATTGCAGCCTACCCGTCGAAGATACAATAGTCCTGAAAAGGGCCGGCGAGAATTTAACACCAATCACAGTGTTCCAGACCCGAGAGCCAATCACAGCTCTTTAGTGCCAGCCGCTGCGGTCATGTATAGCGGGAAAAATCCTACGCACACCAGCGTGTAGGGGAGCCGGTGGTGTAGTGGTTAGAATGTAGAGCGTAAGATCTGCTAAAGCGACACCCGGTTCGAGTCCTTATGAGGATTTTTTCCGAGGAGGCTCCGGCCCACTCTTTGTGAGTGTTGGAACTAAGGTGACGAGGACGAACCAATGAGGAATGAGAACACGAGAAAAATGAGGAGCGCGCTCAGATCATCACGCCGTCCTTCGTAAGGGACCCCCGTGGTGTTCTTCGTAAGAGCAGGCAAATTCCGGCACCGGGTCTCTCTCCTTCCTTCCTGGCTATTCATTGCACCACCTCTAAGATACACATTGTGCGTAGGAACGAGGGGAATGGGCTGGACTCAGATGACACCAGCGTGAGGCCCATCATAACATACGCAGCTCCGGTCTGGTCTGGTGTGCCCAAGACTACACTCTACAGGCTGCAAGTTGTACAAAACAATGCACTCCGGCTGATACTTGGTCGTGGTAGATACGACCACGTTAGCCGGATGCATTTAGACGGAAATGTGGAACCCCTGGACATCCTCCTGCCGAGGATCTGCAAGGAATTCTACTGCAAGGCAACAGAATCTGTGCACATAGAAGTGCAAATGTTAGGCGACATCAAGGTTAGGTGGTGGGACCGCTACAAGAGACCCATTTGCGTCCCCGTTTGAAGGGAGGGGTCGATGCCCCATAGGGCCTATACAGTGTTACCAAGCTTAGAAACCAGACAAAGTTCCGCATTAGCAGCAATGCTGGAAATGCAACGGGGCCAGCCACGCTTGGTTCGAAAGATTATATCTATCTACGGATACCACTTCCACCTGAAGATGTTTCCTGGAACGGAAATGAAACTGCTGTCACCATAAGTAACCAGACGCGGTGGGTCACCGAAAGCCATGTACCCGACACTTATCGTATTTTAAAAATGGGAAATTTGAAAAATCATGCGTGGCAACAAACATCTTGCACAACCAACATTCCACTTCCTTGGATTATCGTCAACTAATAAAACCCATTTGCAGCCACTACCTTCTAAAATCTGCCGGAAGTTTAGCCATTCACAAAAACAAAGATGATACCTTCAAGGCAAGGGTCTAACAACAGACACTACACTGCTATCCCTTTATAATAAGGGTATTTCCAACGACTTTCTAACTTCCCCATCACGACAATGGAAAGTCTTAAAATCACTTTGTTTTGGAAGGTCGTCAAACTAACACCATATTCTTACTTCCTCGTGTGAAAAGAAGGATAGTGATTTGTCAGTACAATTTCTCCTTTAGTGACAAGAACGGAGAACATCATTTGCGCGCATATACAGCATCTGAAATCCAAATGGCAATTCTTCTTAATCTACTATATTTGCCAGATAATTTCCGTCATCATTTAATTTCCAACCCTACATTGCGATAAACAGGATTTTTATATTCTTTGAGTAATTTATAACTCATTTTTCGAATAGCATCGTATTAATATTGGTTTGATTAATATATCGTAAATAAATATTCAGTTAAGTATCATAAGGGTAATTTTATTATTCTAAATAGTGAACGATTTTGTCAATCTTCCTAGTAACATCAAGGAATTGAGAGAAATTTCCAGCAATATTTTGTGTCTCAGTTTTCAAGATAATTTCTTGGCGTAAATAGTGCGGTAATTTGGCAGCAAAATACTGTAATTATATAATATCTAATGAGTTCCAAGTAAAATAAATGCCAATTATAATTGGAAAAGGAACTAATTATTTCATTTTTCTGGTATTAAAGTGCGCGCACTTCTTGGATGAGTCAATTTTTTTGGTTTAAATATATGTACTTAGTATATTCAATGACATGCAGTTTCACTTTTAATATGTAAACTAAGTTCTGCATTTCTGGTTTATATGCAGCGCACATATATTCTCTGTATGAAATATTACTTTTTGAACACTATGTAAGAAAGATTTAATTAATGTACGCTATTTCATGTCGCAGATTCACTAAGTATTAATTAATATGTAGTAATTTATGAATAAAAATGTTTGTGGGTCACAACACATATTTGCAGATTTTACTGGGCCACCGAGAAAAAAGTTTGAGAGCCCCTGATCTAGAGCAGCGACTCGAAACCTTTTTTCCCCTCGCGATAGACATGACGATCGATGCTCAAGTGTTCAATACGCTACAATTCCGCCGAACTAAAAAAAGGAGGATTAGTGAGTAGTAATGAAGTATACCAATCATTTTATTTATTTAAAAACAAGCACTTAAAGAAGTACGTATATAAGGTAACTCTAACAGCCACAATGAAGTTATGAAATACCATATTCGCATTTCGACTACAAAGCGGCCGTCTTCAGTAATAATTCAAAGAAAATAGATTGTATAATCTATTTTCGGTGAATTACCAAAGAAGACGGCTGCATTCACAGAATAGGCCGATATCTGATGTATCCCCGTCATAGAGAAATGAGTGTAATTTTAACTAAAAATAAACCAATTGCACATTCTGTAGTGAACTTTGTACTATCTCCACACATACCTAAATGATACACGACCAGTTTCGTCATGATCGTCATGTGTGTGTGTATGTGCAGAAGGGCAGTAATTTGAGGGTGATTAGGTTATTTTTTACAGTTTTTACTGAAATTTATGCCTGAATTCCGGGAACTTTTTTATTCTCCCTCGTAAACGACAAAAATAAAATTTTGAGAGCAAAAAAACGAACTCATTTGATATTAAAAGAAAAAATGTGATTACAATCCTTACTCGGTATCCGAACGTTTCACCCCAAGCACTTCTCCCACGGGATGTTTCACCCACAGATACTTCTCCCACAGGTCATTTCACCCTTACATTCTTCACCCACGAGACGTTTTACCTTTAATATGATATTATTTACTTGCTTAATAAAGTGAAATACATGATGAAATCTTATATTTAGAGAAATGAACTTTCTGTATCTTATCACGAACTAAAATGATTAATTAAAAATACATTTGACATACAGAGTTTCACAAGCACAGATATTCACCCATAAGTCACTTCGTCCATTCTTTTCTTATTATAGTTATGCCCTTACAGGATGAACTTAGAAATGAAAGAATATCAACATAACATTTCAATGAAAATAATAAAATATCCGTTTACAAATTGAGATTATTGCCTCAAATACTAAGGAATTCTGTTATGCGATTACTTCTTTTATATTAATTATGTTACATTAGTTACATTCACAAGTTTTTGGGTGAACTGAACCATTGGTAAAACAATTATGGGCGAAAGATCTTTGGGTGAAACCTTATGTGGGTGAACTGGATTGTGAGTGAAAAACCTATGGGTGAAAGGTTTTGGATGAAACTTCTCGTGGGTGAAGTGGGTGTGGGTGAAACGTCCCGTGGGTGAAGTGTATGGGCGAAATAACCCGTGGAGGAAGTGCTCTGGGGGAAACGACATGGAACCCTCCGACTCTGCTATATCGCGCATTTCACATGCACTTGTTTTTATGCTGTGCTTCCCACTTACATATCTTCTATATTTCTCACATGTTACGGTGGATTGTGCTAATTTATTAATCATTTCTCTCTTTGATGTAGCTGCAATAAAGCAGCTATGACATTTCCATCTCCATTTTCTTTTCGAACTGTTTTTTCAGGTTGCGAAATTCTCTCTCCAACAGACTTTCCATCGCAAATACTATGTAACTTTGCAAACCTAACATTATTTTGCGACCGATGTTCTACATGTGGTTTCAAAAGTTCAGTACTTAGTTCATGTAAATATAACCGTCGACGGTTGGTTTTCTTTTGATTACATTGCGGGAAGTTTCGAGAAAAAATAGAATATATACATACGAGTATAGCAGCTATATCAATAAGGCTAAAAACATCGATAGGGGCCACCTTCTAGTTGATATATGTATGAAACTAGTTTAACAGGACGATTTCTTGAGCTCGGATCTGTAAATACAAACATACTTGAAAATAAATCCCTGCTGTTTATTATTTTCAGATCTTCTGGGATATAGGGTAAGCCCGCCATCTGTATAAACATTTGTAAGTATAATACCTATCTGTGGTAGCATTACGCTCAGATCTGTTAAGGAACGTAGCTAATCTTTTCACAATTTCCTATAAAGGAAAACTGCTTAATAACGTAAGAAAAGATCATTTTATATCATAGGGAAGAAATAAGGGATTCAATCATTTTAATATACTAATCCACATTCATGGAAAATGTAGTTGTGAACATAAACAAAACGGAACCAAGTTGGATCAAGGGAGAGTTATTTTGTGTCTATTGCTTAGTAATCGCCACATAACTGATGTAAATTTCAGATTCGTTTATATGAATATGATAAACTGATTAGTGCTCATTAACAGACTATATCAATATTTGAGGCGATCTTTACAATAAGTTAAAAATGAACGCCTTATGGTCAGGTCGTGTCCGTTCATCTGCATGTTTCATCTCAGAAACTATTGGGCGGATATTGACGAAATTTGGTATTTAGGACAAAAAGACAAAGAATCTACGAAAATTATATAAATAGTTTACGTGGCCTAATTGGGAGTGCCACTTTACTGGTGACAAAAAATGAACTTTCCTTTATATCTCGTACAATATCACTTATAACGAAAAAGTTTTTAATAATTTTGTAGAACTAATCTAATAGCATATGTTTTGTTCAGTAAATTTTTATCGAAGGAGTAGTCGATTTCAAGAAAATTAAACGAGATACTCGTAATTTACATTGGAAAGAAAAATTTTCGTTTTTATTTTCTCCATACGTAGTATAGGGTAAAGTATTGTTTTCAAGAAAAAAATTGATTTTGAGATTTCAACGGAAATACACGTTTTGGGGTCCTCTGAACACGTTTTGACAATTTTCTCGATGCTCTCCGTGTTTGTGTGTGTGTGTGTGCCAGTGTGTATGCGACAGATTTTTTGTGAATGCTCTAACACAAAAACTATTAATCACATCAACGCTAAATATCATATTTGACATTTTTGTTAAAATAGCAAGAGTTGATTAGTTTTTGGTAGGAATAAGTCAACCGGAAGTGAGTGTTTACTATTGTCACATCAGTTTTTTTGAAATATTTGCTTTAATATTTGATTAATGTAAAAAAATATTGCAATAAATGTTGTAGAAAATTAAATTTTCTACAACGTTTGTTTGAAATATTTTTCATATAATGCACGGTTTAAGAGATATTTCTAAAGCTAATCTTTTAGCTGCCACCACCACGCCACCAATCGGCGACTATTGTAAACACTTTACATCACATCCGTGTTCAGAAACGAGAAAAAGTGTTCTGCTACGATAGTTTAGAGGTAGAATATCCGCCCTGAAAGTGGAAGACCCGGGTTTGATTCCCGGTCATAGCAGACTTTTTTCTCGTTTAAAAATTGTTCCCACTTTACACTTAGTCACGTCTTAGTAAAGCTCCTTTTCATTCTCTAATTTGTTGGAGCTTCGTGGCTATATAGAATATCAGATGGCTACGGTTTGAGTTTGTTTCTGTTCTTTGTTATGCCTTTAAATTTTTCTCGCAGTTCCTTAAAATACTTATTATCATTGAAATTTTTAGAAATATTATAGATATGGAGAAAGTCATGAGGCGGCCACATCAGATTTTTTAATTGTTGTCAACGAAAATAATTTTCGTAGCAACTGAAGTACACAATATCTGCTGTAAGTACCTAATTAATTTAATTTTCTTTGGCGTGTATGCAACATTTAGTAAATGAAGGGAAATGTTTTATCTACGATGAAGAAATGAGAAACTCGAGGAACTTGGAAAATTTTTCCAGTATTTTTTTATTTTCGTCATTGAAAACAATCTCCTTGGCAACTGAAGTAAACAATACTCGTTGTATATTCCTAATTAGTTTAATTTTCTTTCGTGCGCACGCAACATTTCGTAAATGAAGAAATGAACGAAAAAAGTCTATTTTCTTTACGTATATACAGCGTTTGCAAGTGAAAGGAAATGCGAAATTTACGACGAAGGAATAAACGTGAACATAAAGATTATATTACTCCTATTCGAGTGAGGTATGTTTAAAATAATTTTCGATTGTTTATTAATTACAACCGATTAGGAACTAAATCAGTGAATAAAAAATTCAATATTTCCTTGACATCACGACTGGCATATCATTCATTAGTTCTTGGATATTATACTAAGAAATTAGTATTTATCTTTATTGACATGATTTCATAATTCGTAAAGAACGCCTCTGCATCACATGTATGCATATTTCCTCTCGTTCCCAAATTTTCTGATTTGTAAAAAGATAAAAAGACCTAAATAAAAAGAGGCTATCGTTTTTAGGCCGGTTTCCAAAGGAAACATAGCCTTATGAAATGGTCCTATCTGTGTGTGTGTCTGTCCCCTACTATAAACTTTTGCTCCAATGAAACTTGGCTCGTGCTGCCAGGGCCCAACTCCGGGCGAAGATTGAAGTCCAGGGTTCGATTCCAGGACCCTTTTTTACTTTCTCCATATACGTAGTATAGGGTAAAGTATTGTTTTCATGAAAAATCGATTTCGAGATTTGAACGAAAATACACGTTTTGAGGTCCCCCGAACATGTTTTGACAATTTTCTCGATGATGTCTGTGTGTGTGTATGTGTATGTTATAGCATGTTTGTGGGTGCTTTACCTCAAAAACTATGAATCAGGTCAATATGAAGTTTTATATTTAACGTTTTTTATGAATGTTACAAGAACTGATTAGTTTTTGGTAAAAATCGGTCAACTCGAAGTAAGTGTTTACTATTGTCATTCATCCGTTATTTTGAAATATTTGCTTTAATATTTGATAAATGTAAAAATGAAATTGAAGAAAAGTTTATGGGAAATTTAATTTTCTACGTGCATTGTTAAAGAGATATCTTAAAACTAAACCTACCGACGACTATTGTCAACAATTGACGCTTAGTTAATTCTTAGTAACGCTCCTTTTTCTTTTCTTAATTGTTGGAGCATTGTTGCTATTTCTAATATCAGAAGGCTATGGTTTAAGTTTATTTCTGCTCTTTGTAAAGTCTAAAATTTTTTCGCAGTTTCTTAAAATATTTATTATTATGTAACCTATTTGGAATTTTTAGAAATATTACAGATATGGAGAAAGTCATATGATGGCCACATCAGATTTTTCATATTTTTTTTTACATAGGAAATCTCAAATCCATCCTGCAGAGATGTTTTCTTTAATACATTAAAATATCTTAAAACTGTGATATCGGAGCGAGGTTGGTACTGTTCTAAGGGGAAAAGAATCCATATTCTAATTCTTATCTCTGAATTTTGATAATTGACCGCATTTTCTTGAATTTCTACTAATTCATAACGTTTTTGCTTTTTAAATCGCATTTTATCGGATTGTTGCCTGGAGACGATTGTTACCGAACTCTGCTTGGACATAAACGAGTGAACAAATGGGTTATTTTCTTTACCACTCAACTAGTCTTCATCAATGGATAGTTGATACAGACGTATTAGCGTATAAACATTAACATTTATCAATTGCGTTTATTTAAAAAATGCATGCATTATATGTCAGAAAGAGATTTTGACATTTTTTTAGTACGAGTTTAAACCTGATTATGCTCCACTAATTTGCTTTTCAATTTTCCTCTACAATTGATAAACTATTAACTACAAGTGGTATTTATGGTATGAGAATTCCTTGGTATGACTAACACATACAGAAACATTTCCCGTCAATATAAGTAATCAATTCGGGACGTCAACTTTGGGAAATCAGCCTGCATTAGTCCTGGTTTGGACTTCTTGTTAAACCCTCCCTTGGACCATCTAGGGCTAAAGGACGGGAGGACAGAAAGGAGAAGCGAAGGGGGAGGGAAAGAGGGGAGGGAAAGTGGGGAGGGGGAGAAAGAGATTTACACCTTTGGGATTGCAGATCGTGTAAAATCATCAGTTGTTTTACAATAATAATCATATCTTTTATCTAAAGTGGCGGATTTTGGAGATGAATTTTAAAGTTGTGAATTGATTGTACAAAAGTTGTTTTGCGAATTTTGAAATGGAGGATTTGTTTTAAAAACAGATTCTGTGTTAAATAGAGGAAGGGACAGAGGGGCGGCGAGAGGGAGGGAGGGAATATTATTATTTATTTATTACTTGTAATTATGTGTAATAAAAGCGTACTTTGAATGCTTTAATAAAGGAGAGAGATAAGGAGGGAGAGAGAAAGAGGAGGGAGAGGGAGCGAGACAGAGAAAAGGAAGAGATAGATAGATAATGCTCTTAATTAGGGCGAGATTAAGACTAGGAAGTCTATGTCTCCATCGAAGGAGAGAGAGGGAGGGAGGACGTGGGGAGGAGGATAAGAGAGAGAAAGAGAGAAAAGGAGGAAGAATACGAAGTTCCTTAAATTTAATACTTAATCCACACAACCGTTATATTTGACGGGCAATTACGCTAGTATAGTATAAGGATTAAGGCGACAACACTAAATCGAGGTTTAACAATTACACGGTCGGAAAGGCAAAATATCGTTAAAAATCATAAATATTTCAAATAAATATTATTTAAAAGTAGAAGTTGGGCGATTTTGTAACGTAGGCAAAATGCGGCGATAAGAATAAGAAAAATTGTTTATATTTCTTGAGAATGGTTTGGATCCGAATATCGTAGATCAACTCCTAATTTTTATTTGCAAAAGATTAAAAGCCTGTAAGTTCAAAAATCGATTTTTACGCGATATCTTATGGGAAATAGAAATTATCTACTAGAGTCGAACCCGGGTCTTCTTTGAGATTTTTTTCCGTAAATGGGTTTTTACTATAAGAGACAAACATTACTACAAAATTTCAATCTTCTACATACTCGGAATATTTGTTAAAAATAGCATTACAGTCAGCCAGTGGCGCGGTCTGGTGGCGCGTGGTGGAAGGTGCTGCAGACGGACTAAGAGAAATATATATATATATAAGATGATACAAAATTTAATTTAATACGTTTATTAACGCATCAATGTAGGTGCTAAATGAGAAATCTAACTCCTTAACCTTCTAATTCAAATATTAGAGACAGTGAAAAAGGGAAAATAGAAAGGAGGTGAAAATACAATGAAAGTAAAAAATACAAACTTACAGGAGTAGGCGGTGTTACTGCACGCCAGGGACCTGAAGTAACTCACACATTTACTCGCTCAATCGCACAAGCACTAGTCCTAAAGATGGAAAAAAGATAAAAAAGGAACCGGGTTTGGGAGAGATTAACCCTTCCTCTACCAAAGGGGGTAATTCAGTGACCCCAATGATATTTTTCTATTTTTACTTTCTCCATACATACGTAGTATAGGGGAAAGTATTGTATTCACGAAAAAATCGACGCCGAGATTTAAATAGAAATACACGTTTTGAGGTCCCTGAATACGTTTTGACAATTTTTTCGATTATGTCTGTGTGTGTGCGTGTGTATGTGATAGCTTTTTATGGGTGCTCTAACTCAAAAACTATTAATCACGTCATCGCGAAATTTTATATTTAACATTTTTGTAAAAGTCAGAAGAACTGATTAGTTTCTGGTAAAAATCGGTCAACCGGAAGTAGATGTTTACGGTTGTCACTTATCAGTTATTTTAAAATATTTGCTTTAATATTTGATAAATGTAAAAACATGTTGGAATAAAAGTTGTAGGAAATTTAATTTACAACCTATGTTTGAAACATATTTTCATATAATGCATTGTTTAAGAGATATGTTATATTCTTAGCTGCCACCACCACGCCACTTACCGACGACTATTGTTAACAATTGTCGCTTAGTTACGTCTTAGTAATGCTCCTTTTTCTTTTCTTAATTGTTGGAGCTTTGTGGCTCTATCCTATATCAGAAGGCTCTGGTTTGAGTTTATTTCTGTTCTTGGTAGTCTAAAATTTCTCGCAGTTTCTTAAAATATTTATTATTATGTAACCTAGTTGGAATTTTTAGAAATATTACAGATATGGAGAAAGTCATGTGGTGGCCACATAAGATTTTTAACGGTTATTTTTGGGATTGCATTCATATCATGTATTCGTTTTTTACCATCTAAGAAGTTTGCTGTTGGTTTTTGTGTAGATTTACATCTTTTTAGAGCCATTGAAGCTCATGTCAATACTTTCGCGAAATCGTTGAGGGAGAGATGGAATTCGGAAGAGGAATACTGCATTTTTGTGGGCGTTGTGGTGATCAGAGAATTTGGGTATTGTGTGGTCGGTATAGGTGGGTTTTCGAAAGATGGAAGCGCTGGTTATGCGATTGGACGTGGTCATTGTGACGTCGAGAAAATTGAAGGAAAACTTTACTTGCAATTGATGGGCGAAACAGATGGAATGATGGAGGGAGATTAGCAAGTGAAAATAACGATGTTAAGATTAGTTATCGGAACCATCCGTGTATCTGATGAATGCGGAAACAGTACAAAGTTCACATCTGAGTCTAGAATTCATGTAAATGTTTTGTTCAAATTGCACTCATTTCCGATATGATGTATCAGTGGAATTTATATGTAACATATATATTGCCACTATCAACTGATTTATGAGTGGTATTTACAATTTTATATCGATTCATCTAATTTATGTTAACTGACCGCGTTATATATATATATATATATATATATATATAGTGCTGTAGTCGTAAAATAGCAGAGGGTATACCGTATACGGAAGTAAACCTTTGAGGGGGAGGAGAGGGTCGTACCCAGGTTTTTAAGAGAAAAGTACACAACTATAATGTTACGATGGCAGGAGAAAACGTATGAGCTTAATTTGTATTTCCTTGAAAATTTTATTTCAATTAAATTTTAGCGATGCATATAAAAAATTCAAAAACAATAAGTACAGTATTTATTTTCAATTTGATTAAAACAAAGGTAATACTAAAATATTATTATTAAATCTCTTCGTGGGAGGCAGATTTTAAAGAATTACGGATGCAGCTTCTATATTTGGGGCGACAAAAAAGGAGGAATTAGCTGTTTTTTCAATCAGCCTGTAAAATTCCTCTTAAGGACAGGATGGACGCTCTTCATTCGAAAAAGCAGAGAGTATACCCTATTCATTCGAAAAAAGCAAAGGATATACCCAAGTTTGAAACATTAAGTTATATATATCATCATCATCATAGGTAGTCTGTCCGTAGACAGGGCCGTGATTATTCTTGGTTAAACCTGGTTCTCCATATACTCCTATTTTCCGCTGTCCTCTTCATATCTTGATAACTCTCTCTCCCTTTCAAATCGTCTATCAGCTGAAACCTTTTCCTACCTCTTTCCCTTTTCCCATCTAGTTTTCCTTCTAACACGTCTTTAATCTCTCTCTCCTCAGGTAATGTCCAACCCAGTTAGCCTTCCTCTTTCTGATAGTCTGTATAATCATTCGCTTCTCTCCTATTCTTCGTAGCACTTCATCGTTTTTCATCCTATTTGTCAATTTTATCTTCAGCATTCTCCTCCAAGTCCACATTTCAAAGCTTTCCAAGTATTTGATGTCATTTTTCCTTAGCGTCCATGTTTCTGCCCCATACAATGCTATACTCCATACGTAGCATTTTATCAACTTCTTGCGGATATCTTCCCTTATATTCCCTGTAAGTAGTTGTTTCTTTCTCCTAAAAGCCGCTTTTGCTTTTCCTATTCTAGTTTTGATCTCATCCGTACATTTTGCTTCTCGTGTTATGATACTTCCAAGGTATTTATATTCTGAAACTTGTTCTAATGGCTTTCCCCCAATAGTTATGTTTAGATTCTCTTCTTTACCCGATATTCGAATGACCTTGGATTTTTCTGTATTTATTTCCATACCGTATTTTCTACCAGTTATCACTAGTCTATTTATCATTTTTTGTAGCTCCTCTTCCTATATATATATATATATATATATATATATATATATATATATATAATATAATATAATATATATATATATATATATATAGAGAGAACTCTCTCTGTAGCTGAAGAAGGAGTAGTTCCGAAAGCTTTACGTTTGTGATGTTTCTGTGTTTTTGTGTTATTTTACGTGTGTCGCTTCGACATCCCCGGAGCCTCGCCAACCTGAAGTCGTCTGATTGGTGAGTGCTCACTGGGTTTCCTCATCCCAACACCTTGTTGACATCCATATATATATATATATATATATATATATATATATATATATATTAACTAAAGGAAAAGAAAAGGTAGTGATGAGGGTGGCAACAAGGTGTTGAGGGAAGCCCAGCGGACACTCACCAAGTTGAGGACCAAGCTGGCAGGCTGCTGGGGGCGTCGAAGAGACACGTAAAACACACGAACACAAAAACACACGCAAGCTTATCGGGCCTATGCCCTTCTTCAGCGAAAGTGTAACGTAATGTGTCTACGGAGATGATAACGGAGACGGGTCAGTTCCATGGTGGAAGAGAAAGATAAGAGGAAAAGACGACAGGAAAGAAACGTAAAGATATAGACAAAAAAGGAGAAAAAAGGACGGTATATATATTAACTAAAGGAAAAGAAAATGTAGTGAATATATATATTAACTAAAGGAAAAGAAAAGGTAGTGATGAGGGTGGCAACAAGGTGTTGAGGGAAGCCCAGCGGACACTTACCAAGTTGAGGACCAAGCTGGCAGGCTGCTGGGGGCGTCGAAGAGACACGTGAAACACACGAACACAAAAAGACAAAAAAACACGAAAGCTTATCGGGCCTATGCCCTTCTTCAGCGAAAGAGTATCTGCAAGTATATATATATATATATATATATATATATATATATATATATATTTATTTATTGATCACACGTATTTGTGCGGCGAAAATAACGCGCGTATGTGCTAGAGCAGCGGTTCTCAACCGGAGGCACACAATTTCCTCCAGGGGGCACAGAGTGACAAGAGCGCCGGCAGTGTCAACAGTGCGTCGATACAGACCCGAGGAAATTTTTGGAAGAGAGGGGGAAATAGAAAATATAGCTTAAAATGGGTGAGGAGTGAGTATCAGTATACAAGAGGTTCTTAGTATACAAATTTTAACATTATAGGCAAGGAAAGGGAGAGACATTTAATTTTATTTGATTGTCCTTCGATCTTGAGGAATTTACCAATGCTGAGAGGACTGTATTTCGATACAACGTCTTAGAGAAATGAAATAAAAGATATACGGTGTTTATGTCGTATCTCCTCTTTGTCCGCAGATGCTTCTTCGGATCTGCTAGCTAAGCGTTTTCATTCATGCGTGTACTTTTGACACGCACAGCAAAGGGGAGAATTGTAATTGTCTGTTTGAAATATCAGACAGTAATATAAGCCGAGGTCTGTTTACAAAACTTTTCATAAACAAGCCACTTCAAAGATATTTACGATGCAATATCTTGACCATTGCTAGAGATTGCATTTGAATTTAAACGCTGGTAGCGCCACTGTGGAGAGGTCGACAGGCAGCATGAAATGACGCAAAATTTCAGTGTTAGTTTGGAAGTCGTCGTGTCTGGTTATTTCGTGGTTAATTGTACTCTCCTAACTCAAATTCATCGACTTGAACATAAAGTGCCAATTATTCAATTAATATATTAATTTTACTTACATATAGTTCTCCAAAATGCAGGCTGTCTCAATGTAAATAAACAGGAAGACAATGCAAATGCTTCTGTCTGGTACTTCTCGAAGAGACAAGAATGAAAGGAATAGAGGTACTTCTAAAACTAAATGTAGGTTTTATGACGAATCTTACATACAATTTGGATATGTTTCAAATTAATTTACACATCTACCAGCTTGTGTTATTTGTAACATGAAACTTACCAACAATAGTATGAAACTTTATATTTTGCAGCGTCATTTGCTAAATAACCACGCAGAATTGAAAAACACACCAATAGATTATTTCAGGCGAAAAGCTGCATGCAAGCCTAGCTCAATATGTAGGTAGAATGACATCATTTGCACAAGCTTCAATGAGAGCATTAAAAACTTCATATGAATTAGCTCTACTTACAGCAAAGGAAAAGAAGGCTCATACAGACACCGAGAGTTTCATAATTCCCGGGGCTTTAATAATAGCAGAAAATATGTTGGGAAGTGAGGCTGTGACTGCTATCAAATCAATTCCCAAGTCAGAGTACACTATGTCCCGGCGTATACAAGAAATGGCAGATGATGTTATAAAACAAATTACGCATGATATAATGGCTGGTGAAAGGTTTGCTTTGCAGTTAGATGAGTCAACGAATGAGTCAAATGATTCTCAGATGATCATTTATGTACGATATTACAATGTCGAATCAGGTATTAGGGATCAAGTGTTAGTTTTAAAGTTGTAAAGGAACATACTACTGAAAAAGCACGGTTTTATTTACTAGATAATTTTATACAGAACGAGTGTGGACTAAAGTGGGAATACTGTGTCGGCATTTCTACTGATGGCGCTGCTGCAATGACAGGCAGAAAAAATGGCCCGTATGCACTCGTTCAATGCAATTACGGCACTTTTACCGTTCCTAACAACATATATGTGCGAGCAAGGGTCCTCAACTTTGAGAGTCGTCTAACCCCCAAACACGATCTCATCCTTGCAGTGACCAAAATTCGACCGCGCATCGAGAAGATTGTAAATAATGTAACTTGGTAAAATTTATACAATACCAAGTTACATTTTTTTTTAATTATGGATTTCTACGAAGTAACGGCCGAAACAGTTGACTATAATGTGAGTAACTTTTTACGTGTCATGTATAACTGCTCATTGATTTTTTAGTCTTACAAATTGTAGATATTAATGTTATTCCCCTTTTTTGTTAGTTTTGTAGGAAACGTAGTATTAGCAAGGCAATTGAAGGCACTGAATATGGCACGCTACTTGAAGATTGTGAAAGTTACATCATAACAGAAGTGGTTATCAAATAACACCAAAGCCCCGCTAAATCTACCCAATCAAACTCAAAAATTGTACAACCAACGTCGGCGCAATTTACATTATCTTCAGATGATGATGCAAGTCACATTGAAACCACCCGTGCAAGGCTTGACTTCGATAAAATTTATCCAAGAAAGTTTTAGTGTTACTTCTTCAACAATGTAATTCTACAAAGGGACAACCTCAACTGTAAATTGCATACATATTATTGAGTGTGGCAACAGTAATGAGACGTTTTGGGTTTTTTATGATGAGTAAGAACACTTGAAATTTTGCGCTGCATTGCTGTTCTGTAGTGCCTCATTTTCTCTTTTATATATACATAAAAGTAATCGTAAAAAAACAATGAAATACCGTTTCCTAAATTTATAAATGCATAACCTTGGTTCCTCTTTTGGTCCGAAGTGTCTTATGATCCGATAGATATAGTAAATAAATTAATAAATCGCCTTTATAAATTACTATAAGGTTTACCCGACTTCGCACGGGTTGCTGTTTAAATGAAATATAGAACGTATTTTATTACTAAAATTTATATTCTTTATTTAAAACTTTTCATATTGATTTTTAAATACAAATTATCTAATAATTAACTACTTCATAATATTAAGGTCAACTATATTATAAACTAATTAATAAATTTATTAATCGCACTTAAAATCATACTAAATATAATACGTATGTACTCCCCAGCGATGTGTTGAAAAAAACGTTCAAGTCAAATTTAAATTAAATAATATCCTATATTATTAAACCACGATTAAGCACGATTCACTAAATAAGAACATTTCATAAGTAACTATATAAATAAACCGAAACAACATTAGGTCCTTCGACTTTAACAATGTCATTATCGTCAACGTATTTATCGTTAAAAATGCGAATTTAGTCCAAATTAATAACAATAAACATGAAATGCGAGCGATTTAGAGTCAAAGACGAAAAAAGACGATAAGAATTAGTAACTATGATCATTCTTCCTAAATACTGTTCAGGTACGAAGTTCTTACGTCAATTTGTCGAATTTATATAAGCAAATGAATGAAAGCCTGCACTTATAAAAGTCAATTACGTGTTATCTTACGGGGAATAAAAAAAATGAGAATAACTTTTTTATGGGAAATCTGTCGGGAATTTAAACTACCCTGCAGCCTTTTCCTTGGTGCCCCCAATAATCGTGCCAAGTTTCATTACGATATCTTTGAATTTGTATAGCATAACATACATACATCCAAACATTTGAAACTATAGTATAGACAAGAGTGATTTTTGAAAAGGTGGTTAAAGATAATATTGCATTAAATGTCGTAATAGTTATTTTGTTATGTAAGAAACCCTTAGTCATAAAATTCAAGAAGAAAGAGGGGTTGGGTTGGGGGTACACGACAATGTTGAAAATTAACTAGGGGTACATTACCGAAAAAGGTTGAGAAACGCTGTACTATACCGAATCTGAGTCCAATAATAATCGTTGCGATAGCAACACTCACGTAATGAGCCATAAAAACTGAAAAACAAGTATTTAAAAGAAATTCGAAAAAATACAATCGATAAGCAAAATTCTACGATAAAAATTAGAATCTTCATTCCTTTCCTCAGAGAAAAGTACAAACGCCGCTCCGATATTACAATTCTAAGGCATTTTATTGTGCGAGAGAAAATGACCCTGCACGATGGATTTCAGATTTCCCATGTACATCAAATGGGAAGGTTAGTTCCTGGAATCGACCCCGAAATTTCAAATCTTCGCAACAAAAACTATCCTCGAGAGCTCGGCCAAAGAAGCAACGTATTTCCACCAACTCTAATGAATATCAAAAGTTAATAGGAGTGACGGACGGACAGACAGACGTAACGACGAAACTATAGGGAAGTGTCCTCGGAGCGTTGTTGTTTTTTATATTCATAAACGACCTAACTGAGTCTTTGGGGTGTAACGTTAGGTTATTTGCGGATGACTGTTTAATTTACAGATTAATCGAGAATACTGAAGATTGCGGATCATTACAAAATAACTTAGATGAACTTGTACGTTGGGCAGAAGTAAATAAAATGAAAATAAATGCAGAAAAAACAAAACTAATACGTTTCTGTAGAGGAAGAAGTGCATTTAACTGGGAATACGTTTTAGAGGGTAGCGTCCTAACGGAGGACGATGAGTGTAAGTATCTAGGGGTAACTTTCACGAAGGACCTTCAGTGGGGACCGCAGATAGACAGAGTTGTAGCCAAAGCTTACGGAGCACTGCATTTTATAATTAGGGTCTTAGGAAAGAGTAGTCCCGCCACAAAGGAAATGGCTTATAAATCGTTAGTTAGGCCTATTCTGGAATATGCTGCAATAGTGTGGGATCCTCACTCAGTGGGTCAGATAAAGCAGCTTGAGATGGTGCAGAGAACTGCAGCGCGCTATGTCTTAGGAGATTTTAGAAGAACCGAGAGCGTAACAGAAATGTTAAAAAAACTAGAGTGGGAATCGCTAGAACATAAAAGAAGCATAGCAAGGCTAGGGGGACTTTTTAATGCATATACGGAAAAGCCAGCTTGGGCAGATATTTGTGATAGGATTAAAAAACCTTCTTATCATGGACGCTGGGATCATGAGCACAAGATGGAGCATACTCCACAAAAAACAAACTGGGGAAAATTCTCGTTTCTTAATAGAGGGATTGAGCATTGGAACGCATTACCTGCAGAGGTCTTCAAGCCATTCCCTTCCCGCGTAGGTCTCTTTAAAGCGAAGTTAAATACCATTTAAAATGCATAATAATTATGGGTAATTCTAAAGACGAGCTTTTGAGTGATACGTGATGTTTCCATTTGTGTACCCTTCCCTAGAAATGTTAAAACCTTTAAATCAAGAGTAAAAAATATCACTGGGAACGATTTTCATTACTTTTAGTTAATTTATTGTTAAATAATATTGTAATATGAATTAATTAACGAAGGAGCTCGAACTCGAAGCTCCTAACAGGAAAAATATATGAATAGAATATTGTATGTGGTATGTGAAAAATTGTAAACTGAATCTTCTGAATATGTTTTTATATGTTTTAAATATGTTTTTTTTATATATGTTAATTTTGTAACCTTGCCACCGGGCCAGGCGCCCACTTGCATTGTATATTGAAATAATAAGCCTATTTCCATTATGGAAAGTAGGCTAAGAGTCCGACATCCGCCGAATTCAAACTTGGGACCGCTGCGGCCAACGCTCTAACCACTTCACGAAGCAACTTTTAATATAATTAAGGTACTTTTTCCAGCAAAATGAACAAAGGATTTAGAAAATGGTTTATGCGATGTTACACTTGGTGTATGTTACTCTGTCGAGTAGAAACATTAGCTCTTAGGAAGAAAGATATAAACTATTTGGAAAGCTACTAAATATGGATGTGGAGAATGATGCTGGGAATAAAATGGACAGAAAAAATAAGTAATGAATATGAACTCCAAAGAATAAACGAAGAAATTAAACTGACAACCTACACAAAACAATGCAAATCTAACTGGAAAAGTCATGTGAAATGATACTAGAAGGAAATATTATAGGCGAAAGGGGAAGAGAAAGAAGAATAGTGATCTTGGACGAAGTGATAACCAGCAAACGAAGGAATGCAGAGGAAGACAGGAGAGGCAGGAGGAATCCTTTCGGACTTGAATCTTATATCTGCAAGAAGGTTGAAGAATAAGAAGACCCAGAATGACGAGAATATCGGAATTTTTACTATTTAAGGCATAAGTTCTACAGTTATAGGTGAGAGATGTTGCAATCAAAATACAAAATTTTGTAAAGGCAAAACTATGCTGACGAAGCTAATAGAACTGCGTCAGTGTGAATCAGAGAATGAAATGTAATTTTATCGCAATAAATTGCCAGCCCTATCGATGAGAAGCTTAATTTTTTGTTCAATTACATACGTAAAATTAATTGTCCGTGCCTGATAATACACGTTATTAACAGGAGTATACATCGGTAAATTGTTGTACGCTAAATACATAATTATTTCACCACTTCTTCTCTCTTATAACTATTAGTTATGGGATCACCACATTAATGCGTACGACATTACGTTTACAATGGCCGATTATTCGCTTACTTAATAGCCAAATATTCAGATATCGTTATTTTTTAACGACAATTCACCGGACTGAATAAATTTGAATGGAAAACACAAAACCTCCAGGAATCCGGCGACACTTCTACGGCTAGGAACATAGAATGGGGAGAAGTAGGATGAAGACGTCTTCCTTGCAACGCCTGCTCCATGCTACGGTGACCACAGCACACCCTCTCTTTCCTCCAATCCGATGTGAAAAAATAAAACGCATCGACTTTGCATCGAGAGGATCTGTCTCGGCCGCAGAGAAGCGAATGGGAAGAGGGTCTTCTGGGAGTCGTTGGGAGAGAGCCCCCGGCGAGGGCTGAGTTGTGTGGCCTCTGGGACGCATTGCGGCCTCTGCTCCCACCCACACCTCCGTGCCGCACCTCCCTCTCCCACCTCCCCCTCCCTCTCCCACCTCCCCCTCCCACCTCCCTCTCCCACCTCCCTCTCCCACCTCTCCCTCCCACCTCCCTCTCCCATCTCGCTCTCAGGCAAAAGGACTCCCCCTTCGACAAGAAGAATAGAGGAGAGAGAGAGAGAGAGAGAGAGAGAGAGAGAGAGAGAGAGAGAGAGAGAGACATTTCCATCCTTCTCCTATTGCTGCCGCTCTCATCCCCGTTCCGGGTGCGGTCACTCCTGAGAGGGGGGCGAGAGAGAGAGAGAGAGAGGGGGTGAGATAGAGAGGCTGCATAACTAGGAGATCGATAAGGAATCCATTTGGAATTCATTCTCGCAGCGGTCATTTCGTTTCTCCGATTTTCCACCCGGCTCGCCCCCTCCGACACGCCCTTCTCTATCTACTCGTTTCGTGGAATATATGGAGGTGCGGAAGGCGATAAAAGGGAAGGTGGGTGGATGCCCTCCTCCTCTCTACCTCTCCTCTCTCCCTCCTCTCTCTCTCGAGTCTCGAGAGAGATTGAGCCTCGTGGCCGCGAGCGCCGTCCTGTGATTCGAATGGAATATACGTTATTTCAATTGAAGGTGTCCTTGGTCCGGCGTACTCTACATTACTTGGCTAACTTAAGTGAATCAAATTAACTTACTGATCAACATTTTTTGTAGAGAGGAAACTTCTAATCGATGCAATGAGTCCATCAGAAAGTGATATATTTATGAAAATGACGTTACTGTAACAATAAAATTTGAATATAGACTTTTATTCCTTAATAATAATAAATTTCAGCAACACGATAACGATTTTCGAAAAAGGTGCTACATAATAATCGATGATCATATAAATAGGCATGAAAAGACGGAATTCTAAACACCAGTCCAGATCATAAATATTGCAAAAAAGAAAGTATTGAAGAAGAAAGTCAGAGAGGCGCTTAGATTTAAGATGATTTGTAGGTTTTTTTTACAAAGACTCTATGTAATGCTTGAATATAGTGAGGAATGCAAAAGATAAATACATAAAAACATTTTAGGTATTAAAACAGGAATTATTTCTATAAAAACTTCAAAAGGCGGACGAATGATAGAGAGAAAAGTAAAATTAAGAACGCAAAGGGAATACAATAAATTTATTTATTATTTATTTTATACTAGCTCATAAACAGCCGTCAACAGCCTTTTACAATGAGCGTAATAACGATAACAAAGACGAACACATGCAGCCTTGCCCTCGGCAGGATTCCAACCGGCGACCTTATCATTGAGAATTGGGAGCCGGGAGCCGGACACGCTAACCACCCCTCTACCAATGCCGGAAAAAACGACGAGGTAAAGCAAAATAGCTGGCATGCGAGCGTGTATAGAAAAAGATACTGAAGCGGCATGATGGAATATAACGCGGCCATTAAGAGAAGGGAACGTCACGTCGAAAGGGCAGCGCGAGAGGAGAAATATATCTGAATTGAAGCGGCTGACATTTTGTATAAAGCAGGGAGTCTAGGGAAAGTAGAAAGGACCTGACGATATTGCAGGAGAATCACTAAATTATGGTTCAGGAGAAAAAGTAATTCATTAATAGCAACGTTAAATGATGGCACGAACCTAGACAAATGCTAAATCCAATCGCGATACCTATTAAAAAAGGTTGAATCAATTCCAACGTGGAAAACCGCGGGGCAGTTATTCTGACATCTATAGTTTGCAAGCTGATTAAGAGAATGATTGCTGCTTACTTCCGTGACTATTGGGGAGTAAACAACTGGTTATGTAAAAGGCTTTTCTTGCGAGACTCGGATATTAGGGCTATGGAAAGATTTTGCTGTATCGATAGATAAAGGTAAAGAAATTGACTCTATAGTTATATATTTTTCTAAAGCTTTTGAGATATTATCTCACAATATTCTACCAACTAGGGTTAAACGTTGATAAGAGAATAATACTTTGGCTAAAAAATTTCCTTAACGGTAGATCCAAATTAGTGGGACAGATTTACTTTGAAGAAAATAATGTAACGTCAGGAGTTACACAAGAGAGTGGCTTATCGTCCCCAGTTACGTAAACGACCTCCCTAGTTACATTAAGTTTGAGATGCACCTCTTCGCAGACGACTGCACCGTCTACAGACGAATAGCAAGCGAGGAAATATGCACATTTCATTCGTGCATACATGTGAGGCAGAGGCGTTCTTAACGAATTATGAAATCATGTCAAAAAATAAATATTAATGTCTTAGTATAATTTCCAAGAACTAAAGAATGATATGCCAGTCGTGATGTCAAGGAAATATTGAATTTTTTATTCACTGATTTAGTTCCTAATCGGTTGTAATTAATAAACAATCGAAAATTATTTTAAACATACCTCACTCGAATAGGAGTAATATAATCTTTATGTTCACGTTTATTCCTTCGTCGTAAATTTTGCATTTCCTTTCACTTACAAACGCTGTATATACGTAAAGAAAATAGACTTTTCGTTCATTTCTTCATTTACGAAATGTTGCGTGCGCACGAAAGAAAATTAAACTAATTAGGAATATACAACGAGTATTGTTTACTTCAGTTGCCAAGGAGATTGTTTTCATTGACAAAAATATAAAATACGGGAAAAATTCCTCGAGAATTACGGCATTCTCGTTTGATTATCTTGAAATCAGCTACTTTTTCGATAATATATACTGAACAAAACATATGCTATTTGATTATTTCTACAAATTTTGTTTGAAGACTTGGGTTAAATGAGTTATTTTACGACATATAAGGAGAAGTTCATTTTTGGTCACAAGTAATGGAGCACTCCCGATTAAGCTACGTGAACCATTTATATAATTTTCTTAGCTTCTTTGCTCATACGTCCTAAATATCAAATTTCATCAACATCCGTACAGTAGTTTCGCAGATGATACATACGGACGGACGAACGGACAGACGTACGTAAGGACAGTACTTGACCATAAGGCGATTACCTTTTTTGTAAAGAGCGCCTAAAAATGGATCCTAGAATCGTACACTTAAGCAACGTCCCCGTCAGTACCCATTCCGGCGGCGGATTCGCTTAGCAAAGGATTAAAATTCAACCCCGTGCACATTCGTTTGAAAACAAGCGCTTGCCTATTAATACGGCAGAGTGTCTATGTTGCATTTTTGATGCCTTCTTTTTAAACTTAATGCACCAGCAACCGTTGATTGAGCCCCATCTGCGCATACATCGATGCAATAGTTCCAATCAATCTCATGTTCATTGAAATAAGCATCGCACAATTTAACTATCTCTTCTCCGGTGCCACGATTTTTTACTGTGCGACAAAATAAAATATCTTCTACAATTCTTCCCTTGAAAATAAAACGAATGAACACAAGAAGTCCAGCTTGATTGGAAACATCAGTTGGTTCGTCCATTTGGTAGTTGAAAAAATGGACTTTTTTCACTCTCTGTGTAAGTTCTGTTTGAATATAATTTGAGATGTCGTTTATCCGTCGAGATACTGTGTTGTCCGACAGTGGAATCTGCTCTAGGCATTTGGCACTATCTTAATTGGCCATACATTCAATTATGCCTTTGGCACACGGAATCACTAATTTTTCAGCTTTTGTGTGTGATTCTCCACATTTAGCAATTCGATAGCTCACTTTGTACGATGCTAAAATAACGTTTTTGGCATTACTTGAATATCTTTTAATAAAAATATCGATATTTGATTGACCTTTGCTAAATTCTTCACATTTTCGTAAAAAGAGAGAGGATGGTTTGTCTATATAATTTTTATGATTTGTCTTCAAGTGGCGGGTTAAAAGTGACGGTTTCATGCTGTTATTTGCCAATAGTTCACCAAAAAAGACACATTGAGGCTTTTCTTCTCCGATTTTGTTTACATTTACCACAAAACCAAGATCTTTATACTACTCAAGGTATTTTCGAGGTTTGTTCTGTGTTGATTTTTTAGCTGGTAGTTCTCTCGAACACTGTTTATTGGCTTCTTATTGTTTTTTCAAATTGCCAGTATTCAACCAATGCTCCATAATGAAATTTTTACAACCCTAAGAAAAACTATAATTATATTATTTATAATTATGAAATAATTTTATTTTGTTTTGATTATTAACAAAATTACTCGATAGATATTTGTTGAAAATAATTTTTTATATTAAAAACTATTTAAATAATTCCAAAACTTGAAAAATATCCATTATAAAATGTAATTCATGTATAACAGTGTCGTATTGTACCGCACATGCCTATTTTTTCGAAATGTTGTTAAGATTGAGCTGTGCGCCTAATACATATGTATGATGATTTACGAATGGGATATATTACAAGTGTTGATAAAAAATTAATTTAAACATGCTTGCATCTAGTTTAATCAATTTTAAAACAGAAATACAGAAAACATATACATGCTTTTATCTTATCTATTTTGCAAGAAAAACAGAAGTAATCTATCTTCGCCAAAAGTTGAAACCTCTCTTTTGATCCCATTGGGCACTGAACTTTATATTTAAACTCGGTAATTAAAGTTTAAATATAACCACATATAGATAAAATTTTATGTTCTTTATAAAGCGGGCAACGTTCACAAAACCACACATACTTCAATACGAGAAACTCCCAGCACTGAGGCCCGTGCAGGCATCTAAAGATACAATGTTTACGATTGAGATAAAAGTGAGAAAATTTATGCTACGTTACATTTATAACTGCCAAGTGGACGCAGGTAAATTAATACAAAATTTTAACACAATGAGACTATCTTCTTTTTATGGGTTCTATTTTGTAACTAAATTATATATCGCTTGTTTCATGAAAGGATTTCGATACTGAATTAGGAAATCTTTTTTTCTTTTTCTCTTATTCAAGGAATTCTACAAAGTAACGTTATGTCTATATGATCGAACCAACGTTTACCCTCAGCGGATAAGGTTTCATTCCTTTTATTTTTAGAGCTGCGAACCACAAACATTTACGGGATCCACTTTTGGTTCGCGAACTCCGTACTGAAAAACACTGTCTTAGCGGATACCAGCACGGATTCCGGAAAGACATGTCATGTGGAACGCAACTCGGTACGTGAAAGCTTTCTTAAGTAGTTCGTCCGCAGGTGAAATGTGCCTCTAATATATGGGATCCGTATGAGAATGGCCATAGAATTCTGTTAGAAAAGTACAACGGAGAGCAGCCAAATTCGTTAAACAAAAGTACGAACATATGGAAAGCGTTACATTTTTTTAAGGACTTAAAATGGAGATCTCGGGAAGACCGTAGATTGTGATTTAGGTTAATTCAGGTCAAAATGTCTAGCAGAGGATGTATTGGGAATAATTGAGGCTCCGAAGTACTTAAGTAGAAAGATCGTGACGATAAGATACGTGAGATCGATTGTAGAACGGAGCGTTATAGAGACTCATTCTTTCCGAAAACAATACGAGGTGCATTGCACCTCCTGCCACCCACCAGATTGGTGAATTTCTTGGTAACTTGTAGATGTAGAATATTAAGAGTTTATCAGTGGACTGTGATATATCATATAACAAAGAACACTCCTCTTCGAAGCACATTATCGGCCATCTATTCCTCTGCTAGGTTAAAGAATAGACCTAGAGACTGGGTTCACTTTTGAGCGTCTATTTTCTTTGTGAAGAAGCGCCTTAATTACACAGATAGCTGACAAATGTAACTGTGTTGTTACTTTAGAAGAAACTATGTACAGTAAGACTTCATGCATTGCGGATTCAGGCAGCGTGTATTCAGTATTCTGCGGATTTTTTTGTACACCAATTTTCTTACAAAGTTGTCCATTTTCAGGAAACGTGGAGGGGTCCGAGAAAAAATCCAAAAATTTGCGACATTTTAATTTAGCGTGGTGCCTCCGGGGCCTTAAATGTTAACTTAGTTTCTGTTTGCACGCTTAAGGCAGACATCACAAGGAGGAACGAAATTCTTTGCAATGTATCGGCGCAAAATTTGGCTGTTTATTAGTTGTCGGGAATCGGTTTGGACACTGTATTAAATTGGTATGGTGATTATTGAGACGACTCTAAACTACTAGGCCACAATCACAGATTACATTACATCCCTCAGTGAAGTCATTCTGGACTGTGGAGCAGTGCTGGAGATTGGTTTTTGGAAAATCCTTTGCACTCTTAGTTGTTTTTTGTTGAAACCAAACTTGTAGTAAGAGCTTTGCATTGGTTTTTGTGCATTCGATCAACCTCCCCTTATTTATACACTCAAATTGAAATCCAAGAGAACGGTTAGTGAAGCTGGAAATGAGAAGAAGAAGGCTAAGCGTGAATCAATGATGTTGATGAAGAACAAAGTTCTGGATAAACTTAAGAGCAGGTTAGCAAGCGGTGAACTTGGCACGCGAGTATGGAGTAAATGGATCGACTATTCGAAAGAACAAGGTATCCATTGAATAGATTCTTATGTTTGCTGCTAGTAATAGTGATTCTATAATGAGTACGAGTAAGAGAATAAGACAGAGAGAGAGAGAGATTACTGAACACCTGGATTGAGGAGCAGACACAGAAAGAAATGGTGCCGTGATCCGGGAGAAGGCACATCGAATCCGCGTAACGGTTTCTTAGAAGGAAAGAGAGCATTTGAAGGACTGTAAATTTAGTGTGGTTTGTTTTAAAAAGTTCAGAACGCTCAAATCTGCACAACGTCAAGTTTTCAGGAGAAAATTCTTCTGCTGACCACCGAGCTGCATACATGTTCACGGACTGGTTCACCTGCTACTTAGTGTCCCAGGCAAGAGAATATCTTGCTCAAAAGTACCTTCCATTCAAGGTTCTCCTTGTTCTTCATAACGCTCCATGTCGTTCTTCTGTGGTTTTATAAAGTATAAACCCAGATGTGCATGTTGTGTTTATGCCACCCTACAAGACTTCCATATTACAATCTCTAGACCAGAGAGTTATACCTATAAGTACTACTACACTACGAGGACCATGAGGAAACTTTTCAAGACATTGGAGGAGAACATCAAGAGTGGCATCCCAGAATTCTGGCGTGGATTTGCCAATTACCTCGGTTTCAATCTGAAAATCTGTGCAACTCGCGTTAGACATTCTCGTCCAACGTGAACTATCCCGTGGATTGATCCATTTAACTAAAGTAAGTATAGGTCAAAATTAGTTTAAATTAACACATTTTATTAGCAGACAGATGGCCTGGCCATGAACTTTCCCCTACCTCTTCTGCTAGCAGATATTTTTGTGGATAATTTGGAAAATACTATATTTAACTCCGATCACAATTTACCTAAATATTCGTCAATTATCTGTAGGTTCGGACGATGTTTTTTGTATTTGTGCTGGTACAGACGAACGAACGAACCTTCCTTGATCTACTCAATTTCCTCCACAAGTTCATCTCTATAACAGTAGAAATAGAAAACAATGGATTTATTAACTTCCTTGATTTAATTTAACTATAGCCCTCCAAAATAATAAGCCACTTTTTCCAGTATATTGGAAACCTTCCTACAAAGGCTAGGTTTCATCGTTACTCTCACTAATTTCCGCTCCATATTACACCGTCTATTAAACATTCTACTCTTCT
Organism: Tanypteryx hageni; assembly: GCA_028673005.1. Lineage (NCBI taxonomy): Eukaryota > Metazoa > Arthropoda > Insecta > Odonata > Petaluridae > Tanypteryx > Tanypteryx hageni. The sequence goes on from CM054112.1 coordinate 4,127,424, forward strand.
CTTCCTATTTCACAAAAGAACTGAACACCATCAAGCCAATAGTGGTTAACATTGATTACAACTTAATCGATCACCTGCTCTCTATTAAAATTAAACGATTTTGGAGCTCAAAAAATCAATGTCATACCCACGGAAATCAATAATAATATTTCGCGTTGCCAAAAAATCCCTTTCCTCGGCAACTTGACGCATAAACTGGCCAAAATATTTCCGAGATACAATGTTAAACCCGCATTCTACACCCATGTCAACGGCGAAAATGTTTGTTAGGGTGAAAGATCCTATAGACCCACTGTCAGCAACAAGATTTTGAGGTAGGCCTCAGGTGTGGAAAATGAGTCAGGAAATTCGCCACACCAAGTAAAAACACATTTTAATAGTATGTTAAATTACCTGATTAAAGACGAACTCCCTGAAATTTACTCTAGCACATTTATAGGTCAAACACAAAGGAATCAAGCAATTACCACTGCAATTGTCATTGTCTGTAGGCATTAAACCCATCATTGGTTGGTTGGTTGGGATGGGTTAGGACGGAACTAGATGTGCAGCCACCTTCTCGTGGTGAGTTCTGAGTCGGTTTCTTCTTTATTCCTATAGGAACCGGGCGAAGAGCTGCAATCTCCAGTACTGACAAATGTCGCATTTGGGTGAAAAACAGCGAAATTTTTAAGACATTTTGAGGAGGCGGAGCATCCCCCAAAGTACCCAAAACCTCTCATTATGTCTCTGACTATGCTTAATCTAGTATTTAGTGACTTTAGATTGCACATGTACCAAAATCTACACGCGGAAAGTCTATCCGAACTTTATTATACAAAACCGCAATTTTAGTCGAATTCTCGAAACTTTGAAGCTCGTTCGGGGATAGCAAAATTTATTCGATCAAGCCCAAATGTTTTGTACAAGGTACAATTATGGTCCCACAACTTTTCCGCATAGTGCCTAATTAAAATTCAAAGTTTTGATTTTTTCGATACACCCTAATATATGTGTGTTTGTAATGTGTGTCACGCTTGAAAGCACTTTCATTGGCTTACTGCAAGCCAATCAGAGATCAGGAAGTTATCCTGTAATTGCTGTCCACTGTTCAATGTCTTGCTCTAAGACGGCAGGTCGAACTGTGAGAAAAAGACACTGCAATGCGTTAGATGCCATGCTGTAAGATGGCAGGTCGATCGAAAGAGGAAAAGACAAAGAAGGATGTATGAAGACAAAGTATTGATTCCTGAGAAATATTTCTATTTCTCATAGAGTAACACGTAAAAATAGTCATCTACATCTACATGATACCCTGCAAGTCACCTTTTTGGTGGATGACAGGGGATGCAGTGCACCAAGGGTTCATAGTTTTCCTACGTTATCTTTTCCTATTATGTTCCCTTATCGTCCTAGGGAAAAACGATCTTCTATATGGCTCCGTTCTACAGTAGACCTCGCGAATCTTATCTTCACTGTTTTGCCTTCCGAGATACGTCGGGCTTCTGATAAGTCCTACTACCTCATTTGCATAAATAATTCCAGTAGTTTAAATCTAGCCTGCAGCCTACGTTCCTCTAACGATGCCCATTTCAGATTTTCTATTAATGATTTAAAAATTCACGGATCCAACTAACGATTTTAGAATTAACACCTAAGGTTTCTAATTTCGTTATTAACTTTCTGTGAGATACCTTATCAAAGGCTTTCCTAAAATCTAAGAAGATGACATCGACCTGCGTATTCTTTTCTCCGCTTCTCAGTATACAATTCACAAAAAGACCGAGCTGAGTATCACATGACCTACCTTTCCTGAAGCCGTGTTGACAATCATCTAACAATAAATTACTACCAAGAAATCGCATTATGTCGCTAAAATGCTTTAGAATCTTCTCGACGTGCCGGCTTTTATTCTTTTGGAAGTTAAATTAGAAAAAACTGACCTACAACCATACAATTTAAAGTATTTTAAAGAATAATTAATTAATTTTCTTATTTTATTCATCTTTTTCAAAATTGCTCATATTAAAATTTCAATAACATATTTTGGAGAAATATTTCCATTTTAACGACAACTGCTTAGACGACAATGTTATTGTCAAAGCTCGAGTTCAAATAAGAATTTATTATCAGCTAAAAAATTAAATTCCGTTATTTACAAATTTTATTCCGTCAATGGCATAGATTTTATTTAAATCAACACAGACGGCAGCACACCTTACGGCAGGAAAACGCTCTACGAATGGCAATTTTTTAATATGGGTTTGGTAAACAGGTTGGGGTGGGATTCGTTCTATTTCTTCTCCCTGGGTTGGGTTAAGTAATTGGGGGCTGGATTCGTTCTATTTCTCCCCCGGGTTGGGTTAATTGGTTAGGGATTCGATTAGTACCATTTTCAAGATAAATGTGGTGTTATTATAGAACGGAGAAATTAAGTTAATGTGGGAGGTTTAATAGTATGTTCATACTAAGTCCTTCAAAGGATCCATGTTCTAAGGATTTTCGTACTAAATATGTTCAAATACTTCAGTATGTTGCTACATTGATACGCAATAGATTTTAAAGCGCGCGATTTCAATATATGGCCGCCGACTGTATTATCCTGCTGCTGGGTGTGCTGCCGTCTGCGTAGACTTGTATCAAATTTGCCCCCCGTCATTCTTGACTGCCAATATGCTAGTTCAACATAAAATGAAATTACCGTATTTTCTAATAGATAAAGCGCGTGTTATTTATCGTTATTATAACTCTTTGTTTTTTGACTTTTTGACGACAAATTCAAAATATTTTCTCTCATCCTTTTTAATAGCCTGAATGTACGTAATTCGAGGAAATCGGTCAAAGACGAGATTTTTCAACGTTAACATCTTAAGATTTTCAAGTTTAAAAGAACTTTACGGAGGGATTTTACGCGTATTAAAAATCAGCGGTTGGCAAAAGAATGTTTTTTTGCAGCCTTCCATTCAAGTCCCTGGTTATACCACGGTTATAGGTGTTTTTTTATTTTTGGAGCAGAAAATATTCGTCTGCGTGTTGTCTATGCATTTTAACCAGCATTGAAAATACTAAGATGCTCTTTATCCATTAAATACGAGTTATAGATGGGAATATTCGATATATAGAACAAGTGGATAAAGGTGCAACAGTGATTTCAATTTTAAGAAAATAAGTATAATAGACCTTCATTTGTAAACATATAAGTGTACATTGATTTGGTAAGCACATAAAATGATTGTATTCTTTACTTTTAATGCTTCTTTAAGATGCGAGTTGTCGTTGCTTGCATATTGCTAGCGCTTAAAAGAATCACCGAGATCTAAACTCGTAAATGAACCGACGCGAGCTTAAAGGCTACGGCATTTGAGCCATGTGAAACGCATTTGTATAGCACAATAAGTTGCAAGAGTTCTCACAGAATATTTCTTATTTTTGGCGAAATTAAGTCACCTATCTTTAATTTGCCAACTGGCCATAAGTTCGCGTTCAGGTTTTCGTATTTCCTGTTTTGCGACTCGGATCGTCCTGTATTAGCATTAAAAATAAACATCATTAAGCCTAGGTGTGACACTAAAATTTACGAAAAAATGAGAACAATTTTGTTAGGATTATTGCGTCACTATCCGTGCCTATTAGTAGATATCCTGATAAAAATCACGAACTACATATAACGTCATTATAGTTTTTGGTCGTTATTAGGAGAAGCGTACGGCATAACTGTTTCCACAGGTCCATCAAACCAAATTTTAATTCTCTTGTTCAGTAATTGAAAGAGTTAAAAAATTCTCGGAATACTTGACGGAACACGACAATAATTTTTATATTTTGCTAAAATTTCCTGTTTTAGGATTGTGACGTCGTCATAACTTTATGTCATAGTTTTAAATCCACGGCATTATAATATAAGTCACTGATTCTCGTTAGCAGCACTAAATCAATATTATTATAATATATTGTTCATCAATCCCTATAAATGAAAGGAGTAACGTATTTCTTAATGCTATATATCGTGTTTTGAAATTATGACTCATCATCTGTATACATCTTTGGTTAAAACCAACGGAATTATAAGTAGCCTATCAATTCTCTATTTAAAAGCATTGGAATCAATGCTATTACAATATAAATTACCAAGTCCCATTTAAAATCATTGGACTCGTTGCCATGGTAATTGATATTTTTAATTGTTGAAAATGTTACTATTTCCTATTAAAACAAATTCCTATGCCAATTCTGTACAGATTTAAATTTTTGTCTTAAATAGAATAAACCTCATTCTTTCTGCAGTGTCTTTTAATTTCGAGTTTGTATTTTAACTTTAACAAATTTATAAATGCAATTTTATTAAGCTCTGCACAAATTTCCATGCTTCTTTTAAGGGGTATTAAAATGGAAAATTGTGGTAAGAAATAATTACCATAAAATTGATATTTTTGGGATTTTAGATTTTTCCATTTGGTTGTACCCAATGCACTATCATTCTGACAAATTACAAAACTCTTAGCTTTCTACACGTATCTAAACATTTATATCCTCCTATATCCTATATCATATGTTAGAAGAAGCTATTTATGATAAAGGTATATATACTAGTAGAAGGTGCTTGCATTCTGCAAGCATATCATCTCACCTTGAAAAAACATTAATTTTTCAGACAGATATTTCATCATTACAAATATTTTTTTAATTCTAAAGATTTCACCTCCGCAGCGATTTTCGTTTTTCCCTTATGTTAAAATAATAGATTAAAATACTCCCTAAACTTTGCAATTTAAAGAATTTTATACTTCCTCCATTATGGGGTATTAACGCTAAACATTTCTGCAAATTTTAAAGTTGCAGTATTTCTAGAAATGAAATATTATTTTTCTAATTGTATGAATTTGAAACATTTTTAACGGCGGCAGCAAAATATTTATGGAGAGATTCAAATGTTTATTTGTGCAAATGAACTATTCTGTAAATAACTTGAATATTTCAGCTTCCTAGCTTATCCCGTAGTACCTAAACAGTTATCTATTTTATTAAATTTTAAGAATTTTTAACGGCAACACAAACTAAAATATCAAAATTTCTATAATTCCTGCCTCGTTTTTTTACAAATCCTACCTCTAAAACATTTTTTAGCTCTGTAGCACATTCGGATATACAAAAACCTTGAAAATTTGTTTAAACAATTGCGAATTTTTAGCGGACGCATTGTTGCACTTTTTCAAGATTTTCCTACCTAAGAATAAAATTTCGAATCTCCAGCTCATCTGGAAGTGCCTAAACATTAGCATCCTCCTATATCTTTATACAGGGTGTCCGGCGACTTTGTCATAACTTTAGGATCTTATTCCTTAAGTGATTTTGAGTAAAAAATGTCATATGAACATGGATTCCCATTTGGTACAGAGCTACGGGCAATTGAAATTATCTCTGACTTGGATTTGTACAACTTAATGGCTGAAAAATGCATTGTTTAAATAATTATTCGTATACATTGTCAATTGTTGTACAATGTATTATTTAAATAATCATTCGTTTACATTGTTACTTAATCCATTGGTACAACAATGAGAAACATGACACTTGCACAACAGACGTGGACGTATTTTGCAAGTTCGCAGGCAGCAAGTCAGTAGAACGTAAGCTAGCGTTGAGTGTAGTGCGCTGTGACACATGTGGTATCATTAACTCTCAATAATGCCGTTTACATTTTCAAATTAAGAGTATGCGGATATGTACTTCGTGTACGGGTTTTGCGATGGAAACTCCGTTGCTGCCGTTTACTAATATCGACGACGATTTCCACAAAGAAGAACACCAGATCGACGTACTTTTATACAAGTTAACCGACATTTACGAGAAAATGGCTCATTTCCATGTGTGACTTTGAGAGTTGAACGTCCAGTACAAGTAAATGTGGATGAGCAGGAAAACATAATTCAAATGGTTCAGCGAAGTCCACGAAGAATGTCCGCCCGCCTCAACGTTCTGCGAATGAGAGGCTGGCAAATATTACACGATGAGGGACTTTACCCATACCATATCCAGCAAGTTCAGCATCTTCAACCCGGGGATATGGCTAGGCGGTTGGAATTCTGCTGTTGGTTAAATGCACTCCCCCGCCTTTAACGTTACAACTTGTTCACGGACGAGGCATAGTTTACTCGAGATGGAATAAACATCACGAGAAACTACCATTTGTGGGCTCACGAAAATCCCCACGTAACAGTTGAAAGCAACTTCCAACTCCGTTTTTCTGTGAACGTCTGGTGTGGTGTCATTGGGAACCAGCTGGTTCTTCCCGCCACGTCTGACAGGTGCCATTTATGCTGATTTTTTGGAAAATGAAATGCCGGGTCTCTTAGTAAACATTCCTCTGCAAACATGACTTCAAATGTACTACCAGCATGACGGGGCACCCCCCCATTTTAGTAGGAACGCTATGCTGTATCTTAACAAGAAGTTCCCTAACTGATGGTTCGGTCGTGGCGGTGCGCAGCATTGGCCAACGAGGTCTCTGGATCCCACCCCGTTGGATTTCCATGTGTGGGAGCAAATGGAAAACATTGTGTAGGAAGCCAAAGTGAGCACGAGGGAAGAACTTATTCAGCGAATTTTCGATGATGCGAGGCGCGTTAATAACGCTGCAGTTCTTCGTGCTGTTTCACGTTCCCTACTCAAACGGGTCAGATTGCGCATCTAAGCTTAAGGCGGCCATTTTGAACAATTGTTGTAACAATGGATTAAGTATCAATGTAAACGAATGATTATTTAAATAATACATTTTTCAACAATTGACAATGAATACGAATAATTATTTAAACAATGTTTTTTCAGCCATTAAGTTGTACAAATCAAAGTACGAGATAATTTCAATTGCCCGTAGCTCTGTAGCAAGTGATAATCGGATCCATGTTTATATAACATATTTCACTCAAAATCACTTAAAGAATAAGACCCCGAAGTTATGACATAAAGTCGCCGGACACCCTGTATATAGACGTTCCCTAGAGGAGGAGGATATAACATATAGGATGATACTAATGTATAGGCACTTCCAGATAAGTTGGAGATTCCAAATTTTTTTCTTAGGTGGGATTATGTACAAAACCGACTAGAACAAACGAAAATCTTGAAAAAGTGCAACAATGCGTCCGCTAAAAATTCGCAATTGTTTAAACAAATTTTCAAGGTTTATGTATTTCCGCATGTGCTACGGAGCCGAAATTTTTTTATAGGTAGAATAAAAAAAAACGAAATGGGGAATTTACAAATTTCGATATTTTAATTTGTTTGTCAGTTAAAAATTCTTAAAGTTTAAACAAATAGATAACTGTTTAGACATTACGGGATGAGCTAGGATGCTGAAGTTGTCAAGTTATGTACAGAGTAGTACATTTGCACAAATAAACATTTGAATCTCTCCATAAATATATTGCGGCGGCCGTTAAAAATATTTAAAATGTATAAAAATAGAAAATATTATTTCACTTCTAGAAGTGCTGCATTTTTAAAATTTGGCAGAAATGTGTAGCATTAGTACCCCATAATGGAGAAAGTATAAAATTCTTAAAATTGCAAAGTTTGGGGAGTATTTTAATCTATTATTTTCACATAAGGGAAAAACGAAAATCGCTGAGGAGGTGAAATCTTTAGAATTAAAAAAATATTTGTAATGATGAAATATCTGTCTGAAAAATTAATGTTTTTTCAAGGTGAGATGATATGCTTGCAGAATGCAAGCACCTTCTACTAGTATGTTATATGAATTTTATTTGTTATATCGCCCTCTGTAAGGAACGTCTATATATAATGATATCATTAGACGTTCCTTACAGTGGAGGATTAACATGTAACATATATATAGGAGGATACTAATGTTTAGGACTTCCATAAAAGCGGCAATCTCAAAATTATTTTGGTCGGTAGGATTATGATGAAAACCGACTAGAAAAAACGAAAATCTTGAAAAAGTTCTACAATGCTGCCGCTAACATTTCGAAATTATTTTAACAAATTTTCAAGGTTTATGCATTTTCGTATAAGCTACGGAACTGATTTTTTTTAATAGTTAAAATTTATAAAAAATACGAGATAAGGATTATTCAAATTTTTATATTTTAATTTGTTTGTTAGTTAAAAATTCTTAAACTTTAAACATATAGGTAAAACATTTAGATACTATGGGGCAAGTTAGGAAGCTGAAACTTTTATATTCTTTAGAGCTTAATCTATATAAACGAATAAACATTTCAATGTCTCCATGAAATTGTTATTGCGGCTGTTAATTTTTTTTAATTTTAAACAATTAGATAAATGTTATTTCCCTTCTAAGTCTGCTACAAATTTGGCAGAAATGTGAGGCATTGTTAACCCAATTTGGAAAAGTATAATATTCCAAAAATTTCAAATATTAGTGAATGTTTTACTCCATTATTTTTTCATAAGGAAAAAACGATAATCGGCTCAGAGAAAAATCTTTTGAATTAAAGAAACATTTTCCATGATGAAATATCCCTGAAAAATTAATGTTTATTCAAGGTAAAATGAATTTCTTGTAGAATTCAGGCATTTTCTACTAGTACGTACACACATATATATATTGATCATTTACATAATTTCACTATTGGAAATACTTATCTATAAAGAGATAGCTTAAGTGAGGACGAAAAAGTAATTACGCAAGCGAAAAAGAACAAAGTTACTTCGAGAGTCATTGTGACGAAATTACATACAGAAAGTAGTTTGTGTTTGCAACATCATGAATTTGAGATGAACAGGTTCGTGTGATGTTAAGATTGCGTATATGTACTAGCATAATCTAAAATTCTGGGTACGTTCCGCATTCAGGTTACTTTTAAAGGTCAAATTGCACGGAAAGGGATCACGGAAATGTCTACAAGCCTCCCACAACTGCTCTGTTATGAAAGGCGTGGACAAGAGGCAAAAGAAGGGCGTGGAAGGAACGGTAAAAATAGTATAAGGGGTGAAAAGCTCATTCAATGATGCATGGCTCTGGTGGGCAGTGAGAGGGGAGAAATGTCAGACGTACGAATGCCATAACCAGTTGCCAAGCAAGTGGAACGTAGTGGTCTTAAGTCAGACTACTACTATATCCTTGATATCATAAGGGACAAATGACACTATATCTCTTTGAATCCTATTTCTCTTCCAAAACGAATATCATATTCCACAATAATGAAATGAGATATTTTAATTCACTTTAGCGATCGAATTCTGTCCTTACGGGCTTGAGATGTTATCATATAAGAATTTATCAGAATTCATGTGTGTATAGCATATATCTGAAGCAATTTAACCACAGGAGCTACATCCACAATATTGGCATCTGGACAGCTTCGTCAAGCTTCGTTTATGTTATGAGAATGGTCCATTACATTTTATCGTAGGTTACTTTAGAAAAAATACTGTACAATCACATTTTCGGCAATCTAGTAAAGAAAGCTGATAAGAGGGAAAGAAAATGAGCCGAAGCGAGCCAATGTATTTGTTTAAAATTTCTCGAGAACGAAAAAATCTCATATGATTTTTATAGCTGTGGGAGATAAATTCGTAATTCCTAAATTACGGCTTCGCGAAATCAATACTTTTCATTTCTGCAATCACAAAATCATTGCTAAATTGGCAGCAAAGAGATAAAGCTTGAGAGACAAAGATGACACGAAGAATTGTGGTCGAGGAGGGAGAAAGATTGAGGTGAAGAATGGATAATGGTCGATCGAAAGAGGAAGCGTGGGGAGACGGGGCACTCGGGTGCATCGGGTGCATAACCGCATGCGATCTCTATGGAAGATGAATCGTCTACCACGTGACGCGCAGCTTAGTTGTCGTGTGAGGCAGAGCTCCCCCAACTACGCCCCATGCAGTTGATTCATCCGGTCTTCCATACCCATCAATTCCTGCCTATTCGTATATTTTTCTGCAAGAAGCGTCTTTAGATATCAAATATGGATTAAGAAGGCAATGCTGGGATTTGATAAAAAGGTGATCGACCAGTGTGGATAGAAGAGAAGGACTTGGGGACAGAAATACATAGTAAGTGGAAGCGTGGCAAGAAAATACAGGTGTTGAGGTGAGTTCTGTAATGCAATGGGAAAGGCAATTGCTGGAAGAACTTATATAGATAGTCGAATCGGATTATTTAAAGAAAGGGTCGCGCGCCGGTAATTAGGGGATTCATTAATAAATTAGACGAAAGCCAAAGCAGAAGGCGCGTTCGCATTTCAAATTCGGCCAATTTACGAAAGGTGGTGTTTATCGTCGCTTAAATCGGAAACTGAAATCAAATAAAAGGGATCGTTTCTCGCCTTTAGCCACAAAAGACTTTCAGGAAGGCGAAAATGAATCCCGCTTTCGGCGAAATGTCCACCGAACAAAGGTTAACCTATATGCGAACGGTAGATTTAGAAGCGATTTTCCTTGAGCGATGAATGCATAAGGAAATTTGCCTTGCTTGTCACATAATATCTTAAGAATCTGAAGAAACCAGTATAAATCGGATAATTTCTTCGCTAACCTACAAACGGGATTCATTTCAAGCAAATATTTTTTCGTGTGATCCACAATAGAACTGTCGAGTAAACCATATCTCAGGAATTCTATTGATAACTCCAGCCGACATCCAAAAACCTGGAAAGAGCAGATGCAAATTTAACCTAGAAAGCTGCCGTCATCAGACGATAATCACCGAAAGGTCTCAGGACCTACTAAAGGTGCATCTTTCAGTAATGCTATGATGTCGAAATGCAGAGCTGGCTTTCCCAATTTTGAACGGCGATGAGGAAAGAGAGAGGGAGGGAGAGAAGGAGACAGAGAGAAAGAGAAAAGGTAGAGATAGAGGAAAGCCGAAAGAGGATCGGCCGAAGGATCATTGTGGGACATTTGTATTCATGCGAGCATCGCCGTCGACTTCCAACCTACTGGATTATTCGTGACCAATATTCACGCATAGGGTTCGCCTTTTCCCTCTTTGCCGCCTAACCTCTTTCATCCGAGGCCTAAATCCTGCAAGGAAGAATAAGGTGTTAGCATCGCAGGAGGAATGGAATTGAGGGAAAAAAGAAAAGATCTCTCTAAAATGGAAGGTTGGGGAGCGGGAGAATTTCCTCTCGGTCGTTTCTGATCTGAAGAAAACTGCGAGCGCGTGCTTTCACTCACGCGTCTCGCTACTCTCTGCGGGAGAATTTGACGCTATTCCATACTCATATTTTGTCGAAGCACCTTCCGCGCGGAAAGAAACGAGTGCTATTACCTTTATATACTATATTATTATCCCGCATAAGTTGTCCTTTGCTGAAGGCGGATTAAGTAATACTGCGCGTGGCAGATAAGGTGGAATATCCTGCAGCTATGCAGCCACGCAATAACTGCACTGCGTCACGGGTTGCAGAAGCGGATGGAGTCGTTTTCCAGAGTGACGAAAAAAGATAATAAGCAAAGTATTCGTATTTCTACGTCTATATTGTAGAGCAGGGGTCTCCAACTTTTCAGCACCCAAAATCTACTTTTCGCTTGAAAATTTACCGAGGATCGACGCAAAGGCGTACCTATGCCTACGTGGGCCATGATGCGAGAAATACTGTTTTGAGCGAGGAGGGGAGGGGGGGAGAATCCCCGCAAATTTATCCCAAACTTTAGGAGACATAGAAACCAGCATCATGACCTGTCCTACTTAACATGCCCCACCAATTCGATTTGAGTTAAACAAACCGGAATAAAACTTTGTTTGATTTTTCGTTCTGAACAAGAGAATATTTTACCTACAATAAAATTTCATTAATAGTAACAGAAAAATCATATGTTATGAAGCATTATTTATTGAATTAATGGGAACTCTGACACTGCATATTTTCTATAATATGCACTGGAAAACTCTGGTGTGTAAGTTGATACTGCAAGTCGAATACTATCACTCAGTCTGTTAAGCTGGTGCGATGCTTTGTTTTGGTTCCATTCATCCAAAAACACGTTGACTCACACAAATATATAGACCCAAGTACTGAATTCACTTTCAAAGCTACATTCACTAATGAACTATGTATAAGAATTTCCATCAACCAAAGTCGAAATCTATATCGTCTCAACATTTCTTACTTGATTCAATAAAAAGTAATAGAGCTGGGGGAAGACTCCACGATCGAATTTAGAAGAGCCAAAGATCGACCGGTCGATCGCGATCGACTGGTTGGAGACCCCTGTTGTAGAGCCTTCTCTTGGCTTGAAATAGTATAAAGGAAAGAGTAAATTGGAAACCAAAGTCTTTGATAGCAGTTGATGAGTAGAAAACAAAGTTGTAGTAAGAAGAACGGTTTGAATTTTCAAGAAAACAGCTTTCGTAAATTGTGCTGAGTTTTTTAAGGCACAGCTTAAGATAATTATAGATAAATTTTCTAAGAGAGATTTCATAGAATCACTGAAAACAAAGTGGTTAAAATGTAATAATTTTCTGTCTTTAATTCTGATTCACGGACTCCTTAGCACAAATGGTTGTATTCGTTAAACTTTGGTTTGGTGCAGCTTTTTAATGGGCTTTCATGCTAAAAACTTTGGTGCAAATTGCTTAAGTCTGCAAGAACTCTGTTTAATGCCAATTATAAATTAAGCAGCCAACACAACGCCAAGTCATTTTCATAGACTATAGTAATCCTCCCACTTTCAACAACGGTCACCGGCGTTACTCAAAAAAATGATTCCCAGAGCATTTTCGGTAAGGCTTAGTGCTCAAGCAGAACGTAAAAGAAGGGTGGTTGCGCACCCCCACGGGGTAGGACGACCATCAATAATTAGCAGGCGCGAGACATGAGAGCGCTGCGTCAGAGCCTCCTTCGAGGAACATCGGCTCTTAATCTTCTCCCATTTTTCTCTCTCATTTACCCCCCTACCCTTCCAGGCACGCGGAAGAACAGACAAGGGTCGAGGAGGGATGAGGAGCTCGTAAATTAATTTTGGGATTCTCCGCAAGAGGGAATCTATGTGCCTACTCGCGCAGCCAGCAGGCAACGGCCGTGAAGGAGCCATCTTAGATTCCATTTCTCCCAGGAATCGTGGAGGGAGAGGACAGTATTCCATGCAATGCGATCCCTTGATGCGAGGCAGAGCACAGTGAAGAGGGCGACGAGGAAGGGAGATTACTCGCCGAATAGGGAAAGAGGTAGGGCGCGAATCTGTTGGAAAATATCCCCATCCTCCAAAAATCACAAAAGAAAAACATAGCGCTTATTAAAGGATTTGACATGTTTGTGGATTTAATTTACAAGCATTAATAAGTAGTCCGAAGTAACATGACGCTTAACAGGAATACAAAAGAAGCAAAAATTTGTTGGATGAAATGATGAGTGTATTCGAGTATCCTATCAAAAAGGTTTTAGTGAGACGGAGAATAAATCAAATAGTAGCAAAAAGATGCATTGCGAACAAAATCCAAAAACATCTATGCATCGCAGATCATGAAGTGAATTGTGTGTCCATAGAACTGTTAGAACAGAAGTTTAAGGAGGGAGACATTTCGAAGGGTACATGTACATTCGGATTTGCGGGAGCGAAGGGAGTTTTATGGAAGTGGAGAGTGAAGGGGGAGAGAGTAAAGTAAGAGGGAGTGAAGTAAGAGGGAGTGAAGTAAGAGGGAGTGAAGTAAGAGGGAGTGAAGTAAGAGGGAGTGAAGTAAGAGGGACTGAAGTAAGAGGGAGTGAAGGAGGAGAGAGTGAAGTAAGAGGGAGGGGAGTGAAGTAAGAGGGAGTGGAAGAAGGAGTGAAGTAAGAGGGAGTGAAGGGGGAGGGAGCGATGTAAGAGGGCGTGAAGCGAGAGGGCGTGGCCTACAATTTCACTCCCTCCCTTTCCAACGGAATACCCACCCATTTCCACAGCCTCCGGGCGCCCCTATTTGCTTGCCGAATGTATCCCGTCACCTCCCCTCCTCATGTTTCTCGAGGCGCGACCGCCCTAATCTGCAGCAAAGGAAATAAAACGAGAAACGGAAAAATAGGAAAGGTAAAGGATAGCATAGATGAAACATCTTTAAATATAAAATTATATGGAATTGAATTCGTCATGCTTAACACGTCTTCTTATTTTGACACATTTAAAGAATTTTAATATTCTTTTCAACATTTATTCCTGATATCAGATTCACCTAAACGGTGAGCTAGAGTTGCGAGTGTGACTGCCAAGAGGGTCCGAGATAAAGAACCGGTCGGCTTATTCTTCCTAGCCTCTTCGGGCGAAGGAAGAGTTGGAGGGGCGCTCGGCGGGGAGGTATTAAAAATTCACATAGGCACAGATCAATGGCAGCCATCGCTTTTATTTTTCCACCTCCCTCTGACGAGAAGATGCGAAAGGAAGAGACGCCGAGGAGTGTGGCCACAAATAAATAACATAACGGAGAGGAGTAAATTTATATGGTACATTAATGTCGAACAAAATAAAAAGTCTACTAAACGGATAAATAAATTTAAAAGATTATTGTTTATCAACGATAAATAAATAATGATATGAATCCCAAGATGCAATTCCCAGAATAAATCGCCTTTCTGGTGAAATTATAAAGGGAAAGCGAGTGAGAAGAAAGAAAGGAGGAGGAAAGGAGGAAAGAAGGTGAAGAAGAGAGTCAAGGGAGAAATAAAGGAGAGGTGGGAAAGAGGCGATTGGGAGATCGGGGTGAGAGAAGGAGAGATGGGGAGGAGAAGGAGTGAAGCGTCTTAATAGATGGCAGAAGGAGATAATGGTAGAGGGATAAGGGAGAGAAAAGAAGGGGGGAAGAGAAGGGAGAGGAGATAATGGTTAAGGGAGAAGGGAGAGGAGATAATGTTTGAGGGAGAAGGGAGAGGAGATAATGGTAGAGAGAGAAGGGAGAGAAGAGAAGGGAGAGAAGAGAAGGGAGAGAAGAGAAGGGAGAGAAGAGAAGGGAGAGGAGATAAAGGGAGAGGAGATAACGGTAGAGGGAGAAGGGAGAGTAGGATAATGGTAGAGGTAGAAGAGAGAGGAGAGAAGGGAGAGGAGATAATGGTAGAGGGAGAAGGGAGAGGAGATAATGGTAGCGGAGATAAGGGTAGAAGGAGAAGGGAGGAAAGAAAAGGAAGAGGAGATAATGGAAGAGGGAAAAGGGAGAAAAGAGAAGGGAGAGAAGAGAAGGGAGAGGAGATAATGGTAGAGGGAGAAGGGAGAAGAAAGAAGGGAGAGGAGAGAAGGGAAAGAAGAGAAGGGAGAGGAGATAATGGTACAGAGAGAAAGGAGAGGAGATAATGGTAAAGGAAGAAGGGAGAGAAGAGAAGGGAGTGAAGAGAAGAGAGAGAAGAGAAGGGATAGAAGAGAAGGGAGAGAAGAGATGGAAGAGGGGATAATGGAAGAGGGAGAAGGGAGAGAAGAGAAGGGAGAGAAGAAAAGGGAGAGGAGATAATAGTAGAGGGAGAAGGCAGAGGAAAGAAGGGAGAGTAGATAATGGTACAGAGAGAAAGAAGAGGAGAGAATGGTAAAGGAAGAAGGGAGAGAAGAGAAGGGAGAGAAGAGAAGGAAGAGAAGAGAAGGAAGAGAAGAGAAGGGAGAGAACAGAGGGGAGGGAAGAGAAGGGAGAGAAGAGAAGGGAGAGAAGAGAAGGGAGAGAAGAGATGGAAGAGGGGATAATGGAAGAGGGAGAAGGGAGAGAAGAGGAGGGAGAGAAGAAAAGGGAGAGGAGATAATAGTAGAGGGAGAAGGCAGAGGAAAGAAGGGAAGGTAGATAATGGTACAGAGAGAAAGAAGAGGAGAGAATGGTAAAGGAAGAAGGGAGAGAAGAGAAGGGAGTGAAGAGAAGGAAGAGAAGAGAAGGGAGAGAACAGAAGGGAGAGAAGAGAAGGGAGAGAACAGAAGGGAGAGAAGAGAAGGGAGAGAAGAGAAGGGAGAGAAGAGAAGGGAGAGAAGAAAAGGGAGAGAAGAAAAGGGAGAGGAGATAATAGTAGAGGGAGAAGGCAGAGGAAAGAAGGGAGAGTAGATAATGGTACAGAGAGAAAGAAGAGGAGAGAATGGTAAAGGAAGAAGGGAGAAAAGAGAAGGGAGTGAAGAGAAGGAAGAGAAGAGAAGGGAGAGAACAGAAGGGAGAGAAGAGAAGGGAGAGAAGAGAAGGGAGAGAAGAGAAGGGAGAGAAGAGATGGAAGAGGGGATAATGGAAGAGGGAGAAGGGAGAGAAGAGAAGGGAGAGGATATAATGGTAAAAGGAGCACGGAGAGAAGATAATGGTAAAGGGAGAAGGGAGAAAAGAAAAGGAAGAGAAGAGAAGGGAGAGGAATAATGGTAGAGGGAGAATGAAGATAAGGGAGAAAAGAGAAGAGAGAGGAGATAATGATAGCGGGAGAAGGGAGAAGAGATAATGGCAAAGGGAGAAGGGAGAGAAGAAAAGGGAGAAGAGATAATGGTAGAGGGAGAAAGGAGAGACGAGAAAAGAGAGGAGATAATGGTAGAGGGAGAAGGGAGAGGAGATAATGGTAGAGGGAGAAGGGAGAAGAGATAATGGTAGAGGGAGAAGGGAGAGGAGAGAGGAGATAATGGTAGAGGTAGAAGGGAGAGGAGAGAACGGAGAGGAGATAATGGTAGAGGAAGAAGGGAGAAAAGAGAAGGGAGAAAGGGAGGGGTTGGGGGAGCGGATTGGAGTTGGGGGCGTGGGGGAAATGGAGGGGAAGTGTGGGAAAGATCGGAGGGGAAGTGATGAGGGGGAGGAAGTTGGGGTAGTTGGGCGGGAGAGTTGGGGAGAGAGTTGGGGAGGGTGTTGGAGAGGGAGTTGGGGAGGGAGTTGGGGGGAGTTGGGGGGAGTTAGGGGGGACTTGGGGGGAGGAGGAACGTTGATACGGGAGGATCGGAAGAGATGAGAGGGAAGTCGGAATACGACGAGGCGTACGTAAAACTGCTCAAAAATATTAGAGGTACGAAACGCGAATGGAAGACAAGATTATGTTAACAAGAGTCGAAGGTAAATACGCCACCAAGAGGATCGGGACCCTTTCCGTGGCCACCGGGAGTGCGCCATATATAGGCGAGAGGTAGAGTTTCGTTTGGAGGGTAGGAAATTCGGTATTGCTCTCGAGAATATGACTAGCGGAGGAAGAAGGAAACGGGAGGTATTGGAGGAGGGGAAGCCTCCTCCCCTTGGGGGCCACACCTTCGAAGGAGGGATGCGTGCTTGGTAGGGGCAGTTACTTCCAGTTTGTGTGGACCGAAAGGGCATTTTATTACTCTCCGCCCAGGGTGGGCTGCTCACGCGGCCCTAACACCATGGGGCTGTAGCCATCGCCACACCCACTCCTCGTCGGGGAAGGGAAGAAGCGGAAGTCTCGCACGCAGCGGCGAGGAGAACCGCTGTAATTCCTTATAAATATTACAAAACACGGCAATTCATTGCGGATGGAAAAAGGGTGGAGGTCAAAAGTTCTACGGAGAAAGCAAGCGAAAGAGGGAAAGTGGCCCTCGGGTTTCGCCTCAGCATTTGTCATTCACTCGCAGAATCGCTATTTATTTTTAAATCTTATTTCAGTAATTTTATCATTATCATTCGATTTCAAATATATTCCAACAAAAAGAAGAAACTACTTGATAAATAAACTAAATCGGTACGATTATTGAATATTTGGTCTATTATTTCTGCTATCGAGAAATTTAAATACTACATCTAAATATAAAGTATTATTTTTTCTAATACGCTAATATTCGATTGTTACTTCGACAAGAATATTTTTGGAGATGCGCACCATTAGAATGCCCTTCTGGTTTTATTGCAGAACACAGTCAGAACATAAATTTGACCCAATTGGAAACACCGAGAAACTTCCATAAGAAGCGCGATCAAAAATTCAACGGACTGCGCTGTGTGACGAAGTATAGAAGAGGGGAAAGAGGGAATATGCGGAAAATCTACAGAGTAGATTTGCGAGGCTGCTTCGAGGGAAAGAATTCTTCATAAAATGGAACATTAGCCTTCTCGTGGAGGGAGACGCTCTTTCATAAACGACGGAAGCCACGCTCTAAGGAGCTCCAAAAATCTTCCACGTTCTAGCCAATTCTGCCATATCTTGGATTGTTATTATCACTCTCTCTAAGAATGAATCAGTTGCTACATTGTTGCCCAAAGACGGAAGAAATAACTCGCCCAACAACAAGAAGAGCAGCTGTCAACAGCCAGAGGCGTTAAGGGGCGAAAGGGAAAATAGAAATGGAACAGAGTGCAAAAGGAAGGAGTTGGATGTCCCGGGAGACAGGAATTGATGCCGCAAATGAGGCTAAGGCGAGAGTGGAAGAGCAGAACAAAAGAAGGAAGAAATGCAACGTGGTGTCCGAAGAGGACGTGGGAGGAGGAGAAGAGATGGACCAAGTATACGTGGTGTCATTCCCTGCGCGACTCTCTTGACGAGGACACTGCGAAAGGGAGACAAAGAAGGGAGAGAGAGAGAGAAGGGAAGTGGATGGGAAGGGGTCGGAAGGCGGAGAAGGGAACGGAAAGAAGGAGAACAGAAAGAGAGGCCTAAAGGTATAAGAGTCATCATCACAGAGGGCGTCATTATCGGGAAAACGTCCGCCAGATTCTGACATCACACTCGAGCGGCGACTCGGGATATCACGACACCGTGAAAGGAATACAGGGAGGGGCAGGGGAGGAGGAAAGGAGGAGGGAAGGGAGGAGGGAATGGATGAGGGAAGGGAGGAG
Source organism: Tanypteryx hageni (assembly GCA_028673005.1). Lineage (NCBI taxonomy): Eukaryota > Metazoa > Arthropoda > Insecta > Odonata > Petaluridae > Tanypteryx > Tanypteryx hageni. The sequence continues at coordinate 4,146,073 of CM054112.1, forward strand.
GAAAGGGAGGAGGGGAGGAGGGAAGGGAAGAGGGAAGGGAGAAGGGAAGGGAGGAGGGAAGGGAGGAGGAAAGGGAGAAGGGAAGGGAGGCGAAGATGCCGGTGACAGTAATGACCGCTCGGAAGGCAGGAGAGAGAGAGAGAGAGAGAGAGAGAGAGAGAGAGAGAGAGAGAGAGAGAGAGAAGAGCTAACGCCCACAGACACCACCCCCGGCCTTCCTCTCCCCCACCCCATTTGGGAGATGCTCCACGACTCGACCCCCGCCCCCTCCCGTCCCCCTCCCGTCCCCCTCCTCATTTCGGCCTCCCCCACCTCCTGACTTTTAGCTGTAATGGAGATGGAAGGCGGGAGCGGTGGGAGGGACGAGACGAGGGGTTATCTTCACGAAGCGCCTCTCATCTGGTCGGGTCTAAATGAAAGAAGTTTTCACCATCTCTCGTCCACTCCCCCCCCCTCTTTGCCAACTCTACAACGACCCCAAAGTGTCGTTCATATCGCTCTCCTTTCCAAGAATGACGAGGCATTGATGAATCTTGGAAGGAAGAATTAGAGGAGAAAAAAGAAGGGTTTTAAGAAACGTCAGGAAACACTTTCATTCTCTGCATATGTATATATATATATATATATATATATATATATATATATATATATATATATAAACTTAAGGAAATGAAAAGGTAGTGATGAGGGTGGCAACAAGGTGTTGAAGGAAGCCCAGCGGACAATTACCAAGTCGGGGACCAAGTTGGCAGGGTGCTGGGGGCGTCGAAGAGAAACGTTAAACACACGATATATATATACATATATATATATATATATATATATATATATATATATATATATATAGGTTTGGAATATAAGTACATATCAAAAGGAATGTGAGCATGCATAAAGCAGATAAATGTCGTCACACATTTCATTTAGGAAAGAACTTTGCAGACATTTGCAAGTAGCTGGTCTTTTTGGGAGAAATACGTCCGAACGAGACAGATATACAGGTAAAGAATGTGATGGGAAGAAAATGTCGCTGGCCGGGAAATAGATTTTGTGGAAGAGACAGAAGGAGAATGGGAGTCTCCCAAAAAAAGACGAGGTGAGGCGAGAGAGGGATGAAGGGATATATAACTCAATTTCCTGAGTCAGATATGGCCCTGTCCCATGTGAAAATTCATTATCGCCACGAAGTCTTCACAGAGGAACCGCGGGCATTGCAAGTTGGTATATATCCGATTCATGAAGAATGGAAAAGCATCTATCTGTGTCCGACAGAGCAAGGAACCTTCTTCCTCTTGGTACGGCAGCTCTTTCCTTTCCCAAAAGACAGTGGTTTACAAGTTGGGGACAATGAAAGGTTGCTAAGACGGAATGAATTTGTTTTATTTCATATATAGATATATTTAGAATAAAATTACTTTTTACTCAAAACAGATATTTATGATATTTTCAAATTAATATTACATTTGATATTTATTGGTTTATGGATTGGGTTAAGGGGGGACAAGATAAGATCGACTGCCTTTATAGGGGTCCCAGATGCATTGAATATGGGACTCGACGCCTAAGGATATATCACGCTTCAAGAAGAAAGGCGGACTTCGGTTCATTGAGTCCTCCAATTTACGATCGCCGCCTCTCTTGTAGACATTAATTGATCAAGCGTCGGCAGGAAGCGTAGGCTGACTAGTAGGAATGCTTATTCCGAGTCAAAACTGCCGGTCCAAAAGTTTATACTCTTTTCTGGGTTTAATTACATGGCTGACAGATTGCAGTGTAGAATGTGTTGGCATTTCCCAGTACTTCTACGGTGCAGTGATAACAAAAATTCAGCACGTATGATTATGTGTAATGCTTATGTCATAGTTCGGCAAACAATTAGAAATTCCGTTAGGATAGAAAAAATAGATTAGTTGAACGGAAGAGGAACAATTAATACGGGAACGTTGAATGTGTAGTCTAGATGAGTGAGGCAGCGAATTCGTCAACGCACCCAGCTTATCAATGCGCACGCACGCTCAGTGCTATTTCATATCGAACGTTGATTCGTGCTCACTTACGTACGCTTGGCTCGGATGGAAGGGCGGGCGGATGCGTGCAAAGTCGCTTCTCGCGGTGCGTAGCGTCCGTCGCCGCAATCGAGAGAAGCGGCGTCCGCCGGGAAGCAGGCGACGCGCACAGAGAACAGCGAATGTCATTTTCTCGCCCTCCGCACGATGTTCCCCATAACCCGATCCGACATCTCGCCTCATCTGAGAGTAATCGCATTTGGAACGAGGAGCGCCAACCTCGTAGCCGTCTGCGGAACGACTGCTTTCCTCGGTCCCTCTGCTGCTCCCTCCCCTCCTACTCTGCCCCCCTCCCTCCCCTCCTACTCTGCCCCCATCCCTCCCTCCCCTCCTACTCTGCCCCCTCCCTCCCCTCCTACTCTGCCCCCCTCCCTCCCTCCCCTCCTAATCTGCCCCCCCTCCCTCCCTCCCCTCCTACTCTGCCCCCGATCGCTCTTCGTCCGATCCCGCATCCCCGGAATCGCCATAAATTTAGCATATTTTGCCAAGGCTGGAATCAGCCTATCTCTTTAAATTAAAATTCGACTTAAAACAAGTCACGTACCGCTATTGCAAGAGTTGAGACGTAGAGCACGTAGGACATCGATTTTGAATTGTTTCATTAAAATCTGGTGTGGAATTCGACAAACGGAATAATTTCTAAGGGAATTTTCTAGGTCATCCTAATGGTCGAAATCTATGGGATCGATTCTCGGCGAGGATATATTACCTATTTGTTACCAAGTAGTCACCCTCGGAGGAAACACCGATTCTAAGAAGGACGAATAAACGATCACTTCATTTCGAACGATGGGGAGCTGTCGGTGGCTCTCAACGGCATCATTTTATTTTTATTTTTTATTTTTATTCCGCACATTGTTGGCGTTGATTTTCGACACTATACATTCATAATCACTATTGAGGCGATATATTTCAATGATTTCGGCCGGCAGCGCCGTTAATCAAAAAATCTCCCAAGGACACCTAATTAATAGTGGATTGAGTAATATCCAGTGACAAGGGTGGAGATCCTCTCCCAGCGTACGCATTGTATGTCGGGGCGAGGAATCACTACAGGTAGAAATCCATCGGTTTTTTTTCATCCGCGATTCCTAACAACGAGGAGGGCTGCGGCACGTCCGCAGAAGCTTTTTGTGGTAGTTTAGCATCGCATCGGAGGGGATAAAAAGAACAAGTTGGCTCCCCCTGTACTGCGGCGGTCGAACGCGAAACCCCACGCGGATCATGCACGTATTGCGCCATCATCCGAGAGGGAGGAGAAAGAGGAGTGGGGGAGAGGGAGGATAAGGAGAGGGATTGGTGAGAGGAGGGAGAAAGAGAGGGAGTTGGGGGAGAGGGAAGAGAAAGAGAAATAGTGGGGGAGAGGGAAGAGAAAGAGGAGTGGGGGAGAGGGAAGAGAAAGAGAAATAGTGGGGGAGAGGGAAGAGAAAGAGGAGTGGGGGAGAGGGAAGAGAAAGAGAAGTAGTGGGGGAGAGGGAAAAGAAAGAGAAGGAGTGGGGGAGAGGGAAGAGAAAGAGGAGTGGGGGAGAGGGAGAGAAAGAGGATTGGGGGAGAGGGAAGAGAAAGAGAAGGAGTGGGGGAGAGGGAAGAGAAAGAGGATTGGGGGAGAGGGAAGAGAAAGAGAAGGACTGGGGGAGAGGGAAGAGAAAGAGGAGTGGGGGGAGAGGGAAGAAAAAGAGAAGTAGTGGGGGAGAGGGAAGAGAAAGAGGAGTGGGGGAGAGGGAAGAGAAAGAGAAGTAGTGGGGGAGAGGGAAGAGAAAGAGGATTGAGGGAGAGGGAAGAGAAAGAGAAGGAGTGGGGGAGAGGGAAGAGAAAGAGGAGTGGGGGAGAGGGAAGAGAAAGAGGAGTGGGGGAGAGGGAAGAGAAAGAGAAGTAGTGGGGGAGAGGGAAGAGAAAGAGGGAGTGGGGGAGAGGGAAGAGAAAGAGAAGTAGTGGGGGGAGAGGGAGGAGAAAGAGGATTGGGGGAGAGGGAAGAGAAAGAGAAGGAGTGGGGGAGAGGGAAGAGAAAGAGAAGGAGTGGGGGAGAGGGAAGAGAAAGAGGAGTGGGGGAGAGGGAAGAGAAAGAGAAGGAGTAAGGGAAGAGGGAAGAGAAAGAGGGAGTGGGGGAGAGGGAAGAGAAAGAGAAGTAGTGGGGGGAGAGGGAGGAGAAAGAGGATTGGGGGAGAGGGGAAGAGAAAGAGAAGGAGTGGGGGAGAGGGAAGAGAAAGAGAAGGAGTGGGGGAGAGGGAAGAGAAAGAGGAGTGGGGGGAGAGGAAGAGAAAGAGAAGGAGTGGGGGAGAGGGAAGAGAAAGAGGAGTGGGGAGAGGGAAGAGAAAGAGGAGTGGGGGAGAGGGAAGAGAAAGAGGATTGGGGGAGAGGGAAGAGAAAGAGAAGTAGTGGGGGAGAGGGAAGAGAAAAGAGGAGTGGGGGAGAGGGAAGAGAAAGAGAAGTAGTGGGGGAGAGGGAGGAGAAAGAGAAGGAGTGGGGGAGAGGGAGGAGAAAGAGAAGTAGTGGGGGAGAGGGAAGAGAAAGGGAAGAAGTGGGGGAGTGGGAGGAGAAAGTGAAGGAATGGGGGAGATGGAGAAAGCGAAGGAGTGGGGGAGAGGGAAGAGAAAGAGGAGTGGGGGAGAGGGAGAGAGAAGGAGGATTGGGGGAGAGGGAAGAGAAGGAGTGGGGGAGAGGGAAGAGAAAGAGAAGTAGTGGGGGAGAGGGAGAGAAAAAGGATTGGGGGAGAGGGAAGAGAAAGAGAAGGAGTGGGGGAGAGGGAAGAGAAAGAGAAGGAGTGGGGGAGAGGGAAGAGAAAGAGGAGTGGGGGAGAGGGAAGAGAAAAAGAAGTAGTGGGGGAGAGGGTATAGAAAGAGGAGTGGGGGAGAGGGAAAAGAAAGCGAAGTAGTGGGGGAGAGGAATAGAAAGAGGAGTGGGGGAGAGGGAAAGAGAAGGGAGGATTGGGGGGAGAGGGAAGAGAAAGAGAAGGAGTGGGGGAGAGGGAAGAGAAAGAAAAGTAGTGGGGGGAGAGGGAAGAGAAAGAGGATTGGGGGAGAGGGAAGAGAAAGAGAAGGAGTGGGGGAGAGGGAAGAGAAAGAGAAGGAGTGGGGAGAGGGAAGAGAAAGAGGAGTGGGGGAGAGGGAAGAGAAAGAGAAGTAGTGGTGGAGAGGGAAGAGAAAGAGGAATGGGGGAGAGGGAAGAGAATGAGGATTGGGGGAGAGGGAGGAGAAAGAGAAGGAGTGGGGGAGAGGGAAGAGAAAGAGGAGTGGGGGAGAGGGAAGAAGAAAGAGAAGTAGTGGGGGAGAGGGAAGAGAAAGAGGAGTGGGGGGTGACGGGAAGAGAAAGAGAAGGAGTGGGGGAGAGGGAAGAGATAGAGAAGTATTGGGGGAGAGGGAAGAGAAAGAGGAGTGGGGGAGAGTGAAGAGAAAGAGTATTGGGGGAGAGGGAAGAGAAATAGAAGTAGTGGGGGAGAGGGAAGAGAAAGAGGAGTGTGGGAGAGGGAAGAGAAAGAGAAGTAGTGGGGGAGAGGGAATAGAAAGAGGATTGGGGGAGAGGGAAGAGAAAGAGGATTGGGGGAGAGGGAGGAGAAAGAGGAGTGGGGGAGAGGGAAGAGAAAGAGATGTAGTTGGGAGAGGGAGGAGAAAGAGAAGGAGTGGGGGAGAGGGAAGAGAAAGAGGAGTGGGGGAGAGGGAATAGAAAGAGATGTAGTGGGGGGAGAGGGAGGAGAAAGAGAAGGAGTGGGGAAGAGGGAAGAGAAAGAGGATGTGGGGGAGAGGGAGGAGAAAGAGGAGTGGGGGAGAGGGAAGAGAAAGAGGAGTGGGGGAGAGGGAGGTGAAAGAGAAGGAGTGGGGGGAGAGGGAGGAGAAAGAGAAGGAGTGGGGGAGAGGGAAGAGAAAGAGGAGTGGGGGAGAGGGAAGAGAAAGAGGATGGGGGAGAGGGAGGAGAAAGAGAAGGAGTGAGGGAGAGGGAAGAGAAAGAGGAGTGTGGGAGAGGGAAGAGAAAGAGAAGGAGTGGGGGAGAGGGAAGAGAAAGAGGAGTGTGGGAGAGGGAAGAGAAAGAGAAGGAGTGGGGGAGAGGGAAGAGAAAGAGGAGGAGTTTGGGGAGAGGGAGGAGAAAGAGAAGGAGTGGGGGAGAGGGAGGAGAAAGTGAAGGAGTGGGGGAGAGGGAAGAGAAAGAGGAGTGTGGGAGAGGGAAGAGAAAGAGAAGGAGTGGGGGAGAGGGAAGAGAAAAAGGAGGAGTGGGGGAGAGGGAGGAGAAGAGAAGGAGTGGGGGAGAGGGAGGAGAAAGAGAAGGAGTGGGGTAGAGGGAAGAGAAAGAGGAGTGGGGGAGAGGAAGAGAAAGAGAAGGAGTGGGTGAGAGGGAAGAGAAAGAGAAGTAGTGGGGGGAGAGGGAATAGAAAGAGGAGTGGGGGAGAGGGAAGAGAAAGAGGATTGGGGGAGAGGGAAGAGAAAGAGAAGGAGTGGGGGAGAGGGAAGAGAAAGAGAAGTAGTGGGGGAGAGGGAAGAGAAAGAGGATTGGGGAGAGGGAAGAGAAAGAGAAGTAGTGGGGGGAGAGGGAGGAGAAAGAGAAGGAGTGGGGGGAGAGGGAGGAGAAAGAGAAGGAGTGGGGGAGAGGGAAGAGGAAGAGAAGGAGATGGGGGGGAGTGGGAGGAGAAAGTGAAGGAATGGGGGAGATGGAGAAAGCGAAGGAATTGGGAGAGGGTGGCGAATGAGGATTGGGGAGAGAGAGGAAAAAGGGAAGTAGTGGGGGAGAGGGAGGAGAATGAGAAGGAGTTGGGGAGAGGGAGGAAAAGGGAAGGAGACGGGAAAGGAGAAAGTTGAGTGGGGAGAGGGAGGAGAAAGAGGAGTTGATGAGAGGGAGGAGAAAGGGAGGAGTGGGGAAAGGAGGAGATAGAGAAGGAGTGGGGGAGAGGGCGGCGAATGAAGATTGGGGGAGAGAGAGGAGAAAGGGAAGTAGTGGGGGAGAGGGAGGAGAAGAGCTGGAGAGAGGGATGAAAAAGGGAAGGAGTACCGGGAGAGGGAGGTGAAAGGGAAGGCGTGGTGGGGGAGAGGGAGGAGAAAGTTAAGGAGAGGGGGAAGAGGGAAAAGAAAGTGAGGGATTGGGGGAAAGCGAGGACCGGAAAGATTGGCGTGTCAAACGATCGAGGCGCCGTGAAAAGAGGGGCTGCGTGAGGACGAAGAACAATGGCGAAATAGTATCATTATAAGTGTGAGTTTATCATCTAAGGAGATTGCATCCTCCTCCTGCGTGAAGACGAAAACAGACCATTTACCTACCTTTAATAATCAATTTACAATACGATCAATGTCGACGAGCGAGAGCGAATGAAAGTAGTGATGAGCACAAAAAGGGAAGACATGCAAAAACCGCATTTGTACACTTGTTTAATACGCGAGGCAGAGAGGGAGAGACGGAGGCAGGGAGGGAGAGACGGAGGCAGGGAGGGAGAGACGGAGGCAGGGAGGGAGAGACGGAGGCAGGGAGGGAGAGACGGAGGCAGGGAGGGAGAGACGGAGGCAGGGAGGGAGAGACGGAGGCAGGGAGGGAGAGACGGAGGCAGGGAGGGAGAGACGGAGGCAGGGAGGGAGAGACGGAGGCAGGGAGGGAGAGACGGAGGCAGGGAGGGAGAGACGGAGGCAGGGAGGGAGAGACGGAGGCAGGGAGGGAGAGACGGAGGCAGGGAGGGAGAGACGGAGGCAGGGAGGGAGAGACGGAGGCAGGGAGGGAGAGACGGAGGCAGGGAGGGAGAGACGGAGGCAGGGAGGGAGAGACGGAGGCAGGGAGGGAGAGACGGAGGCAGGGAGGGAGAGACGGAGGCAGGGAGGGAGAGACGGAGGCAGGGAGGGAGAGACGGAGGCAGGGAGGGAGAGACGGAGGCAGGGAGGGAGAGACGGAGGCAGGGAGGGAGAGACGGAGGCAGGGAGGGAGAGACGGAGGCAGGGAGGGAGAGACGGAGGCAGGGAGGGAGAGACGGAGTCGGCGAAAAAACCTTATGCGTCAACGGTCGCCTCGGAGGGTTCGAAAAGGTGGATATGTAGCAGACTGTCCCCCCCCTTCTCTCTCGGTGTGGGTTTGTAAATGAAACAAAAGTCGGACTTGAAATCTCTAACACGCTGTAACCGTCAAAAGCCATATCTGAATAGGAATCGCGCATTGAAGAGGAGAAGAAATAATAGAATTTTCAATCGGCGATATTTGCGGCCGCCACTGGGGACAAGTTACTAAGGACTGTTTGGGACTAACAATAAGTAGCGGTGGGGTAGTGGCGAGAGGGGTTGGAGTGTGGGGGCTGTAAAGATGTGGGGGCTGTAAAGAGGTGGGGGCTGTAAAGAGGGGGAGTTTGTAAAGAGGTGGGGGCTGTAAAGAGGGGGGGCTGTAAAAAGGGGGGGCTGTAAAGTAGCGGGGGCTGTAAAGTGGTGGGAGCTGTAAAGAGGTGGGGGCTGTAAAGTTGAGGGGGCTGTAAAGTTGTGGGGGCTGTAAAGAGGTGGGGGCTGTAAAGAGGTGGGGGCTGTAAAGTGGTGGGGGCTGTAAAGAGGTGGGGGCTGTATAGAGGTGGGGGCTGTAAAGAGGTGAGGTCTGGTGGAATCGTGAACAGCATAATATGCGGAAACCGAAGAGTAAGTTAAAAATAACCGCAACTTGTAAATATGCTATGTAACTTGTCTATGTGTTAAACCAAATATCCTTATTTGTTTGTTTCATACCTACTCTACATAAATCCCTCAACACTCGCGATTTTGATAAGTCGGGGTAGTATGCGTGTGCATCTATTTAACATTTTCGGCCCCAAAACATGGCTATTCGTGTGTTTAACTCGCGGGCGCCATCCGTTAGTTGTTGCTTTTAATACGTATGTAGTTGTTTTATGTTATCACGAAATTCGTTTAGGTATGTATTCTTGACATGTCGTATGAATTAGCTTCACCCATACTTAAGACTTGCTTCCATAAAGTCACTCTAGCCGAGAAGTATATCTCACCAAAACATTTCCGAAAGTAGGTACTCAGTAAAGAGTGTTCCCCTGGAACATTAATGTATTTCTGAGTGAGAATGTGGGAGGGAGGGAATGAGGATGTCAGCCCATGGGACCACTCCCATAAGAGAAAGGACTCATTCACTATCAGCTGATTTTCCTCTCCGAAAAGCATCGGATAAATTTCAAGACGTGATATTCGCAGACTAACTGTAAAGCCGTCGGTTTCCAACGATCCACTCTTAAGACAGCCTTGCACACCTAATCATGACCTCCTTAATTCTATTCTTAAACCAATAAATATAAAATGTTATTTAAAATTTAAAGCAGTATAGCAATCCATTTTATTTGCACAAAAATTAATTTAATAAAAATTTATCAGACTCATTTCTGACTGATACAAAATGCGCTCCTTTCCTAGATGCCGCTCTCTGTTCGCGCGCCCTATACATGGTTCAAAATGTAATACAAAGTTGTACAATGTCTCACCATAAAGCACAGCTCCATGCTGTTTCTCCAATAGATACAAAACATTGTCAAACTTTGAGTCTGGCCACTTTGTGGACACCCGTATAAGCACTTAAATAAACGTATACTCCTACCTCGTTAAATGACATCCGTAAAGCAGCAATTAAATAACATGTTTTTCACTCCCTAGCTCTTATATAATCTGAAAGGTTAAGATTAAACATTTGTTTGGATAAAGAACAACATTTACCGCAAAAAAGTCTCCGGGACCCCCATAATTACGGGTTGTAGTTTCGAAGATAAAAATTTGAGAAAATCCCAAGCATAATATCACATATTTTGTTTACATCGATCGCTACGACAATTCTATCGGCAAACAACAATTAGAAAACCATATTTTCTCCGCCATGCTCTTATATGATCAGTGAGGTATAAATTATATAATTTATTCGAATCGAGGACATTATTTGCCATAAAAAATGTCCGCGGACCATATAATTAAGACTAGTTTCAGGAATAAAAATTCAAGAACCGCAGAATATTTTGATATTGTTTTGTAGGTATTTCTCTTAAATAACGCCTTTGAAGTCTCGTGTGTATTCCATTTAGAGAGAATACTTTTCTTTCTTGTTCTTTCAGGCATATATCCGTCCAAATACCGAGTTAGTATCATGCTTATAAGCAATTAACAAATGGAAATGATTAATATGCTGCATCCACACCCGTGTTAATGAAACTGAGTAAATAAACACTCATCGAACCATGATTTCTCCCTTTCTGTGACACACCTTTTATATGTAACTCGAGCACGGTAAATAAGATTTTGACGATTTTTTGCAATATATTGGAATCCTATTATTCCCAGCAGTTTGGATAAAATACCCTTTTAAAATTTCGAATTTTCCGAATTCGAAGGCATCTAGCAGAAAAAACTATGAAATGCCATTCAAGTTCCATCGGTGGAAACTTAATGGATAAATAAGAGCTATGTAATTCAAAACGAATTTTCCAAACATATCTTAAAACAAAATGGCTGAATTTGATGCCACTCGGGAGAAAATTTATGAAGTAATAATTGGAAATCAAATCAATGGAAAATTCATAAATTGATGAGCTATCTTATTCAAAAAGAATTTTCGAAATACCATTTCAAAATTTTGAATTCCCTAATTTGAAGCCACCTAGCTAAAAATCTTGGAACTATATGGAAAATCCAATGTTTGGAAAATTCATACACTGATAAGAGTTATCTGTAAAAATGTACTTGGCTCAGGAGGTATCTCCAATGACCACAACTAGGTTTAAAAAACCAGATTCGCATTTAGACTACAATGATTCTAAATTCTTTTAGTATCTATTTTCCGTGAATTACCACTGAAGACGGCTGCTTTGTAACCTAAATGCACATATGGTTTATTACTTTCTCCATAGTATAGGGGAAAGTATTTTTTCCATGAAAAAATCGATTTCGAGATTTCAACGGAAATACACGTTTTGAGGTCCCCTGAACACGTTTTGACTATTTTCTCGATAATGTCTGTGACCTGGATATTGTGGGTGTTCTAACTCAAAAACTATTAATCAAATCAGCATGAAATTTTATATTTGACATTTTTGTTAAAGGAAGACGTGCTGATTAGTTTTTGGTAAAAATCGGTCAAACGAAGGTGGGTGTTTACTCTTTTCACTTATTCGTTTTTTGAAATATTTGCTTTAATATTTGATAAATGTAAAAAGGTACCGGAATAAAAGTCATAGGAAATTTAATTTTCTACTACTATTGTTTGAAACATTTTCCCATATAATGTATTGTTGAAGTGATATTGTAAAAATTCAATTTTTTAGCTTCCACCACCACACCAAATACCGGCGACTATTGTAATCACTTTACGTTCCCTTTTTATTTTCTTAATTGTTGGAGCTTCGGGGATATATCTAATACCAGAAGTCTACAGTTTGTTCATTTCTGTTCTTTGTAAGATCTTTAAAATTTTTTCGCAGTTCCTTCATATATTTTAATCTATTTGGAATTTTTAGAAATATTACAGGTATGAAAAATGTCATGTGGTGACCACATCAGATTTTTTTGAAATATTTGCTTTAATATTTGGTTAATGTAAATACATATTGGAATAAATGTTGTAGGAAATTTAATTTTCTACAACCTTTGTTTGAAACATTTTCCCAACTAATTTTTAGCTGACACCACCTATCGGCGACAATTGTTAACAATTGACGCTTAGTTACGTCTTACAATTATTAATGCTCTTTTATATTTTCTTAATTGTTGGAGATTCCTGGCTATGTCCAACTAGTGTATTGCCCGTCATAAGAGAGGTGTCAGTTACTATATGTTTGAAAAACCCGTCATAAGACTGGTAATCCTACTGAAACCATCGATCTTAAGTAATCATAACTCATTATAATGGATAATCACAATATTAATTGATTAATTATCAACATTTCACTGAAAACAACATTTCCTGTGAAATACTTTAAATTATGACTAAGATTTCCCTGAGTTGCAGTTGTGTGTTACTTGGTGCCAAATCGATCCTTGGCAAAAATATGCGATCTCCTTATTTGTGCCTGTTATAATCTCAGCATCCAAGAAGTTTTAATGTAATTTTATAATTATTAATCTAATACCATTGCACAATCCTTCCCTCCATCTGTCTCCCTTCCTCCCTCTCTTTCCATTCCTCTCCCTCCCTCCCTCTCTCTGCCTCCTTTCTCCCACCTCCCCCCTCTCTCATTCCGTCCTGTCACAATCCATAGCTCTTCCTCTTTTTCTCCGTCTCCCTCTTTTTCTCCATCTGCCTCTTTATCTCTTTCCTCCCGTCCTTTTCCAATTCTATACCTCCCTTACTCTCTATGTACCTTCCATTCTATATCCCTTCCTTTCTATCTCCGTCCCCACATCCCCCTCTCTCTTACTCTACATCTATACTATAGTCGTTTAGATAAGCAAAAGAATCCAAACTAAATCCCAGTCCCATTAGGATTACGTAATTTCGCGAAAAATCCTACGATAATTTAAGGCAATCTATGCACTCGTATATATTACAAATATGCGGGTTGAGGCAACAATTGATTCTCGAAATTTAACAATGACGTGGTCAGAAAGCAACATCCCGTTTAAAAGCCGATATTTTCCCTAAATATGTGATTTAAATGTTTTAATATTAGTGATTTCGAAAGGTAGGCGGAAAAAGATTAATAGAATAAGAAACTTCATTAATTTTCCTAAAACATAGTTCAAATTCGAAGATCGTGCGTGAATACTTTCTGCACTTTAATAAGTCACTTTTTTACGTGTTATCTTACGGGAAATGGGAATCGACCCCCTGGAGTCGAACTCGGGTCTTTTTTCGTATATTTATTTCGTCAATACATTTTTATATCTGAATTAAATATTCCTGCGATATTTCAATCTTCCACCCTATCGGAAAGTTTGTTAAAAACGCGTTAAATATGTCATTGATGGCGTCAGCGCTAGGCACAGAGTAAGGCTTTTATTAATAGAGATATCAGAAGGCTACGGTATGAGTCTATTTCTGTTCTTTGTCAAGTATTAAAATTTTTCTCGCAGTTCCTTAAAATATTCATTATCATTTACACTAGTTGGAATTTTTTGAAATATTAAAGGTATGGAGAATGTCATATTGTGGCCACATCATATTTTTTAACCTTGTTGCGGTAATTGGAGATAACTGAGGCAATTATATTTTTTAAATTGCTTGATCTTGAATTTTTCCCGGCCGTAAGACGGGCTAGATAGTTGCTTGTTGAAGAGCTGTCTAATAATTCTAAAAGAAATTTCCAAATATCCCTTGACAAAAAGAATTGATTGTTCACTGGCGGACAGACAGACAGCGGGATCACATTAGCACGTTTTATGTTATTTTCAGAGGACGTTTTAAAAAAAATCCTTATGAATTATCTATACGTGTATACATTTGTAAAGTTTAGTTCTCTTTACGTTACTTCAAACATTAAATCTGAAGCGTAAATAAGTTCCAATCACATTAAAACTGCTTAACTGCGGGGAGGTATCGTTCAAATAATTATAATAATCCAAGCGATTGATTAGCCAGAAAGGAAAAAATTAAATAAAAATTCGCAAGGCAAGGGTTATTTCTTTGTTTTAAATTTTCATCGAAAAAGAATTCAACATTTGCTTCAATTATAAGAATAAGATGGAAAAGTATACTCTACATACGAAAGAGACAGAGATTTCAAGGGCGTTCACATTATGGGAAATACGTAGTAAAAAACGGTATTGATAGATTCGGCGGTCCTTGAATATTTGTCTCCGAAAATACAAATGGTAATTATGCGGTCTCGCAGAGGTAAATGTCGTCTTCTCTCCGAATACATTTTTTAAGTGATACCTCATCGACCATATAAGAGCACGGGAGAGAAAAATATGGTATTTAAATGTTGCTTGACGGATGCCATTTAATATGATACGAGTACATACAAGTTTCTTTAAGTGCTTATATAAAGTGGAAGTTCTAATTTACGATTGCATTCAAAATAATGATCCGGCGACAAATTGTAATAAGGATCACTAGTACTTTATTTAACAAACATCCGTTAAGCGGTTTAGTAGATGAAAGTTACGACAGACGGACGGACGAGAGACGCAAATTATTCGTTCGGCTACTATCGCTTCGCTGGTAAAGAACTCCAAAACAAACATCAATGGAAAAACTATAGCTCATTTACCTAAGTACCTGAAAATAATCTAATTCTGATTCATTTCCTACCACTTAACTCGACGTTTTAGACACGAAATATCGAACAGATCGGCTAGTCAATAAGGGTGATTTATCAAATCAAATCAAATCTATTAAATATAATTTCATTTTTTCTGCATCATTATTCAGATGAATTTTTTTCGAGTTCTAAGAGAACGTGAAAAATGGTCAATTTATGATTAAGAACAAAAAAATGCGGATCGATAGTGAAAAGCATTCCTGTTAGCATTAAAACCCAAACTTAAAGTGTTACTATGCTCAAAAGTGTAACGAAAGTGAAACCTTTTTTCAATCATAAACATTAAGTATTATATCTATTCGGGAGAATAGCACCAAATAAAAATATAGTACAAAACCTCGTATCGTTTTACTGCGAAAACAAAGTAGGGGCAAATTTAAATTTAAATTTGAAATTTAAGGGAGTCTTTCATCGCGAGGTCTTTACAGAACGAAATATGTTCTAATGAGAATCTGTTCGGGAGGAGGAAAGGAGTGCGAGAAACGGAGTGATACTCTCGCGGAGGGATATCGGAATGGGACACTCGCCTTCCTTTCTAACCCTAAGCAGCTGGAGTTAATTAAAAGAACTGAGAATATTGATTGAATGCGAGGGGCGGAGAGAGGGATGATTGGGAGAGGGACGGAAGGGGATGCAGGAGAGTGGGATGCGATATGGGGGAGGGTGGGAAAGAGGGAGAGAAAGGGAGAAGAGAAACGGGGGGAGGGAAAGGGGGAGGAGAAATGGGGAGAAGGGAAAGGGGAGGAGAGAAAGGGGGGAGGGAAATGGAGGAGAGAAAGGGGGAGGGAAAGGGGGGAAAGTGGGGGAGGGAAAGAGAGGGGGAAGAAGGGGAAGGGAAAGAGGGGGAAGGGTAGGATGGGAGTGAGTAGGAAGAAACATGCGGAAGAGATGGGAGAGAGGCAGGGAATGGAGCTTCCACGAGAAGAACATGACAAATGAAGGACGAAATGGACGGTTGGCGCACGCGTGGGGAGAAGACAACGATAGCACGCAGTCTACTGCTTCGAACTAACTTATCTCCCATTTGCATTTCCCATAACTTTGGAATGCTTTAATAAGACTGATATAAAAGTGCGGTGAAACCTAGCAGCTTTACTGAATCGTATACGTTTTATAATTTTACCTTTTCATTTTATATACGATTTTCGTAAACTTTATGCCATGGGTAATATTAAAGTGATACTTAGGAGTTATTATTAACGTATGGTGAAATAATTTAGCCAGTGATAATTTAAGACAATCACACCTTTGAATTCTAATGCGCATGAAACTCTACAACTCTAAAAGATAAATTAATTCCTTTTGAAAATGCTACATCTTGGTGTCCCTTCATTTTTCACGCGCCTTTGCTAATAGTGCTTATTGCTGCCGTGGTCATTTAGCACCACACATTGCGCAATTCACCTATTCTGAACATATTAATACGATCATTATTGAAAAAATGTTTTATGAAGTCTTTAATTCATAAATTACAACGGTAAAATTAAACGGGATAACAATATTTTCGGTGAGCTTACTTTATGTAACAGGTTATCTTTAACAGAATACTATGGAAGTGCAGCGAATTGCCGAATCTGGAATAAAAAATCCGCATAAAATTACCTCCTTGCTGTCTGCAAAAAATTGTAATTAAAAATAAGCGATATACTTAGTTTACAATTATGCAGATGCGCTATTTAACGAAGCAATCAAAATCAATCTTAATAAAAATTTAAGTTAGCCAAGAGCACAGCTGACAAAGAATTTTAGCGTTAAATTTCTAAAGAAGTAAGACGCCAAAAAACTGTTAGTGGAAAAAATAAAAGTAGCTATGGCTACCTATTGATCATTACTTATTATTCTTAGAAAATTTATTCGTTAAATAGGCGACTCTAAAACCCCAGTTAAAGGCAAAACAGGAATATCGTAAAAATTATTTACTCTGTTGACAATTCCCGCAACGGTCCGATAAAAGTTATCAAACAAATGCAAAGAGCGAAGTCACGTGGACTGGCGAGAAAGCGCATCGGCGAAGGCGACTCACGACTCGGTCCTCGAGCGCGGCCTTTCCGGAAGCACTCCTCCTCACCTCCTCCACACCTCCTCCTCCTCCAATGCAATGGGAGAGGCCGTCCGCCAGAAAGTAGGGGGCCACGGTGGGCTCCCTCTCCCCATCCGCAGACGAAGGGGGAAGAGGGGCCTTCGGACGGACCAACGAGGGATCGAACCGAGGAATGTACGAAAAGGCGCCCGATTTGAGAGAGGGCGCGGTAAAGAAGCGCCGTGGTGCAGCGGCCTCCCGCCTCTGCCTCCCGCCGTTTCAGTCTCGCGCCCTGCGGGAAAAGAACCGAAGGCGCCTGTCCAAGATGGCCCCTCCCACTCCATCGCCTCATCTGGAATTCCTCCCTCCCTCCGACCAAACCCACCGACCACGGGGCGATATAGATTATCGATCCCTTCGGAGCGGGCCAATAGATGGCGTGGACTGACCGGTGGACAGAGGCGAAACTTAAAATAGCCGACCCCCGAGCGGCGTGCTTACAAACTAAGTGGCCCTAGCGGGGGAGGAATGGGCGAGGGAATACCTGCACGATGTGAACGGCAGATGAAGCGGCGATAGGAGCATTTCCGGCATGAGCGCGGTGAAGCGGAACCAATTATTATTATATGATGAATCCGCTTTTGGTGGCCCTGGACACCCGAAACTTACGCTGCAGTTTTATTGGGCCTTCCTGTTTTTCATCTCTTAAGAAAGGAATTACATGAATTATTCATACGTATTCGGCAATACACCATGTAAAAGGTCACTATCGGTATTTATTTTGACCGTAAATATGCGACTTAGAATTTCACTATACAGCCAAAAAATGTATCCGGATAATACGGTTTAATCGACAAATATTCTCGAGAAAATTAGGAGTTGCTAAATTTACGTTATCCATCAACTGACTGGATTATTTCTTAATCAATAATGATAGTCGCTTAAAAGCAATAGCCATGATTAACGAAAGTAGTAGTAATTATTCCAAAATGGAATCATCGAGAATTCACCCCTAATACCTTTCAGGAAAACAGGATATTCCACACCTTCTAATAGGCTCCCCACTCTAAGCGCCCACTACCCCCTCTCTGACCCTATCTCTCCCTCTCTCTGCCACATCTCCCTCTCTCTCTCGTCCATTCCCTCCTTCAACACCGAGGCCACTCTCGAGTCGATCCAATTTCCTCATATAGGAGACCACTTCTCTCAGCCCCTCCTTTCGCACCCTACCCCCCCCCCCCCCCCCCCCAATCGATCGACCCATCCATCTCAACTCGACTAAATCCCTTCCCACGCAGTTACCCTCTCCCCTGTAAACATAATCCTCTAAAAGAGCTGTTTTAAAATTCGATCAAGAGTTCAAGTGGATGGAGCAAGGGTATCCTTTGAGTATTTCTCGAGAAATAGGGGATACGGGAGAGTTAGATTTGCATAACCGCAGCGCATTCGAGCGTGCTGGGTGTGGGGCAAGGGAAGGTATTGGTGAGGAATGGGAGTAAGGGTGGGGTGATGGGTAGAGAGGCTGGGGTGAGGGGAAGAGAGGGTGGGGTGAGGGGTAGAGAGGGTGGGGTGAGGGGTAGAGAGGGTGGGGTGAGGGGTAGAGAGGCTGGGGTGAGGGGCAGAGAGGGTGGGGTGAGGGGTAGAGAGGGTGGGGTGAGGGGTAGAGAGGCTGGGGTGAGGGTAGAGAGGGTGGGGTGAGGGGTAGAGAGGGTGGGGTGAGGGGTAGAGAGGGTGGGGTGATGGGTAGAGAGGCTGCGATGAGGGGCAGAGGGGGGGGGTGAGGAGATGTGTTCACGAGAAGCGAGCACATGTGCAAATTCTTAAATAGTAAAGAAGGGATTACTATGACTTTTTATTGTGTATTTGACAAAAAAGCTCTTTTGAATTCTATTTCCGTGAATTCGACAATTTTTGCAAACGTATCCAAGAAAACTTCAAAATACGATGCTACTTCTAGCCAATATGCATCGAACAAAACGGATAACTAAAGCCGAGCGTAGAGGAATATTATGTGACGAGCATTATGGACGAAATCACAACCATCCGAACCCACTCCTTTATCAAAAGGCGAGCTTTTTCTCATTACTAGTAAAATATTAACGATACAGAAATATTCATAAAATAAAATATTGTAGGAAAAATTAATTAAATTTCTATATATTTTTATCGTAGGAGTAGCTTTTATTATGAAAATCAAACAACAATGTGGTAATTCACGTTTAACTTAAAAAACTTCTTCCAAGGTTAATCGTCGATTTTTAAGAAAAATAAACGAAAAAGAAACCGCCACGCCTAGATGTAAGATAGGCGGCTATTGTACTTCTAGGACTACATATCTCAAATTCGGAATGATGATATTCGGCGCAACCGATGGGAAATATCCAAATTTCTATGAAATCACATCTTTGGGGAAGTTTTTTCGACCATATTTCTTTTGCACTCCCCACGAGAAGAGCATGGAAATCCGAGGAAGACTTTATAAAATCGCTTTTTGAAATAATTAAATAAGGTCTACGTCAGAATGAATGAGGTTTGTTGTTTTCGAAGCCAAAATTGAAATCTTTGCCAAACTGACGTAAAAATTTGTTTTCAATCAGAAAAAATCTGACATGGTCAGCACAAGAGAGATGATTGCAACATTAATGATAAAATGCCTTCAACACCAGCGTCCTCAAGAATAATTATTGGCAATTCACACTGAATAACTTTCACAGTGAAATATGCTTTAAATCACTTTTCACGTTAAAAGAACGATAAGTGAACAAAATTCGCTATTGTTAAGGATAACAGAATATCGATCAGCGATTAAAATGACCGTTTGCAGAGGTAGGATGTCTGACAATATTTGCGAAAAATTCGTTTAAAAATGTGATGCTAGATGACATTTGATCCCAATTATAATCGCTCTTGGCAACGAAGGCATCGCTATCACAATTAAAACATTTTATCATAGCAAAAAGAACAAAGGTGTCACTTAGCGACATTCAACGGATAAATTCTGACGGCTAACCGAAATATATCAGATGCAATCCGTTCAATGAAAAAACGTTTCAAATGTTTCAAACAAAAGTTTTAGAAAATTACATTTTCCGCAACTTTTACAATGACAAATTTTTATAATAATAAATCCCTATAGGATATATATTAGGCAAGAAAAGACAAATGAAATTACAAGATAACCATGCAATGTAGGAATTAATAGTATACTGCGTTAATCAGGCTAAAACCAATATTTTTGCTAAATAACTGCTTTTTGTTCCACTTTAAAAATGTCTCAATTATGTTTACAACAAACATGCTCCTCGTTGAGGAACATATCAAAACTCAATCAGTGATAGTGACTCAGGGTGCATTCAGAATGAAGTTTTCAGGATTTGAGGTGCCAACGGCTAAGACATTACGACGTATTCTAATCAAATTGAAGGAAAAAGAATTAGTGAACCAAATACGAAACATTAAGAATCAACCAGGAATGCTCAAACACTAGAAAATGTCAACCTCATCTGTAGGACAATCATGTGTAGTCCACAGGGCATTGAACCGTAATTTTTTCGTTCCAGTTCACTCAAAACACAAAATTTCGGTCCGGTTCCGCTCCGACAGCCATCGGTGAATCGGTTCGAACCGGTTTTTTCTCTCTCCGACCTTAAAATATTTTTAGAAAACTTTAAAGAACTGATTTATTACTTTAAGTAATTTTTAATTGATTTAAATAGACCTTCAGTAGAGCAATAATTATATTAAAAAACTAATAAACAAAATACGAAAATAACTTATTTAAATGTAAACACTTAGTATTTATTTAATTTAATTAAGATTATATTTAGAATTGAAGATTACAAAATTTATTAACCGGAATATTTTCTTCCGGTCAATTTGATGGGTAATTGCATTAGTAAATACAAATTTAGACAATGAGGGGCAAATACAATCTATTTACAATATAATGATTTTTAAAACAATACAAAGCACATTTTCTTGCTTAAACCGTAGTAAAATTATGCATATTAAAATTTTATATACATAATATACAAGTCACAATAGTTCTTCATAAATTAGTAAATAGTCTAATATTAAAGTGAAACGATATGAACATAAAAAATATAAAAGCTACTAAAAGGAAAAAACATAACCACAAGCAACCATAGTTAGCTCTAATTAGCTGAATATCTTCTAGTGTACTTTCAATGAGGCCATCTCTATTATCTCGCAAGATAAATTTCAATCCTGAAAAAGCCCTCTCCATACTAACTTGTGTAGCTGGTACACCAAAAACAGCGGTCGATATTTCATACAAATATGTATATTTTAAGCAATTTTCTTCCCAAAATTCCAGCACTCCTTTCCTTTCTAATCTCTTCACCCCATCAAAACTAGACAAAATATTATCAATGTCATCATTAGCTACATTAGACCGCACTTTAATGTCTTTTCCGTTCGTTTTAAAATTCTCCATCTCATCATCGGAATCCACATCTGAAATTACAAATTCCCCTGAACTTCTATCTGTTTTTCTTGTTTCTCCTTCTTTTACATTTTCAATCATTCCCCAAAGCTCTTTAAAATGCAATATAGCCTTTATTTTTTATCGAGGACAGTAAAATTTGATAGCGCGGATCTAGATAAACTGAGGCAAACATGCATTCATTTTCAATGATAAGTTTTTCTCTGATCTGTTAGTGTTCAACCAAAAGGCAAACAAATATATTTGTTAAATTTTGCAATTTAATTTTAGTTTCGATCCACATAACAAAACAATTTCTCATAATTAGCTCTTCAGACTGTAATCTTAACGTCACTTCCTTCAAAGGCTTTAAGGCTTCCAAGATAACTTTCAATTTAGTCCATTGACCATTTGAAAAAAATAGTCCAAGTTACTGTCAGCTAATATAATGAAGACATTTCGGCACGCTCACAATGTTTCTAGCATGACATACGTACTATTACATCTTGTTGGGTAATCCAAAATTATTTCTGGAATTTTGGAGGCTAGAGATGGAACTCGAAGTTTACGGACCAGTTCACCACAATCATTAAATAAATCCAATTTCGGCTTCCTTAGTTACATCTTTGATACGTGCACACTAACCACCCAACTAAACCGACTGTTATTAACAATGCTACAAATAATCTTTTTAAGCGAAGTGCGATGTTTTGCATATTTATGACGCTGACTTGTCGGAACCAGGGATGTATTCACATTAATTCTGAGACATTTATTTTTATCTTGAATCGCAATATGCACATTTCGTCTAAATGCTTAGTCCGAAATTTGTAGCCTCTACTTTTTATTATACCTCTATAAACATCATCACCGTAAATTTATAGCTTAGATAATTGAAAAATGAACGAAAGAATATTTGCCTCTCGTGGATCGCTATTCTGATATATTGCTTCGTAAATAAATTTTTATATTTTCAGTCCGAGGAAACGTCGTTCGTTGGTTAACTTACAATTGGTGTTTTTACGGAGATCCCAAGTACGCTTACTGCTAAGAAGTACAAGCAAAAAAGAGCTCAAGAGCATACGGATATTTTTCAATTCACGTAAGTTTGCAATTTTTGCAGATTAAATTATAATTTCAACTTAACGAGTTTACAGCGTTGATCTCAAATAAGAGCATTGAATCAAACGAGGATATTAATTAACAAATAAATTAGACATGCGCAATTACCTTTTTCTGCAAATACGTTATTTATTAGTCACGATATTTCTTGCTTTCGTATAGCATGGTCCATCGTGTGGTTATTAAATTAGTTTTACAGCGAGTGAAGCGAATAGAGTGTATTAAATATAGAAATCGTAAAATCTAAATATTAAATAGCGGAATCTAAACAGTGATCATCCTTTAACAATTACAAATATCAAAGTAAGAATGAAAGAGTGAGCGGCGCCAGTTGACCGAAAAATAATTAAAGTAATAATTATAAATAAATGAAAAGTTGCGCAACATCAAGATTGTCATAATGCATACTTAAATCGTTAGATCCATAGATCAAAGATGACATACAATCGATGGTCACATCAAAAACACAATTCGATATAAAACGTTGATGCAAATTATTTTCGGCAGAGAATTAAGTAAAAAATTAAGACACTCCAAACTGGATGACAGGCCTTTTCTCTGCTGGCGGAGATGTTATCCCACCCGGCTAAATATTTAAACTAAATAATAAACATGGACTAATCCTCGATTGCTCTTTTACTTTTGGCAATTTGGATATACACGCACTGTTCCAAAGATTATGCTTACCAATCTGTGAAAAAGATAATGTTTTAGAATTTTCTAAACGTACTATGGCATAGCTACACTATTAAGAAAGCTCCCGAGACGAGACTTTTTTGGACGTGTCCACGGATGGAATGAAACCTTACAATAACCTCCACTGAAGATGGAGCTCGGCGTAAGACCCCTAATAACAACCTTTACTTTCATGTATAGCCACCTTCTCGCCCTCGGTTTTTCCCATCTTTAGCAAATTACTGCTGAAATCTACCACCAGGGGGTATAAGTGTCGCTCTGCCCCTTTGGCATTGTTTTTCTGCCGGGCAAGAGAAGGAAAGGAGTCGGCAGGGGTCCCTTGCTGGAGCCTCGAACTTGAGGCGGCACTTCTTCCGTTTAGTGACATCGACCTTTAGAAGGAAAAGATAAGAATTTTTCAGCCGCGTAGCACCCATGACGTCTCGATCCTTGTTCTCTCTCATTGAACGATTTGAAAAAGCCCAAGCATTTTCTTCACTGAACGATGAGGATTAGTAACCTTGGTCGAGGTTCGGACCCCTTGGTGATAGGGTATGGGAGCGTGAGGGAGGCGATGGCCATTTGAAGGTTACTCACCGTTGAATAAATTCCGCATTTCGCTTACACTATTTATGCGAAGCAAAATAAAGGAGCGGAATAAATATCGGTTTTCGGTTCAGTTCCGGTTAGATGCCATGGTAGTACACGGTCTTTCAAGTTAAAGAGGAGTATCCGAGACCTTTGCATGACGAATTTTGAGGGCTGAACTCAAAGGCTTCCCGTGCAAAATCCAGACGTTGCAACAAATAACAGAAGGTGACCGGCAACGCCGGAAAGATTTTTGTGTTAAGCTTCTTGAAAGGCTAGACCAAAATGAAATAAAGATTGAAGACAACTTTCAGTGATGACTGTCATATTCATCTCAATGGATTACTGAGTGGATTTGCTAACCCTGTAGAATTAGTGAAGATACCATTGCATTCCCAGCCTGGTGCGGACTAAGGGTCAAAAGGATTTATGGGACATATTTCTTTGAGAACTCAGAAAATGAGGAAGCAGAATCTGAACGGTGAACGAAATGTCCAAATGCTTGATGATTATTTATGTAGGCACGTACAGAATTAAAGAGTAATGCGGTTCCAGCAAGATTGGGCTACAGCAAACATATCCCACCTGGAAATGCAATGGCTTAGTGAGCATTTTCCCAAACGATTTATTTCCTACAGGCGTCCATTTCAATGGCCTCCAGATCTGTCCCATTTAGGTTATTTTCTATGAGGATACCTTAAAGAAAAGGTCTTTCAGGAGAAGCCAACAATAATAAGTGATCTGAAGGACTTTGTGATTACAGCTATCACCAATATTTGGAGTGAGAAGCTGCAGGCTGTAATCAGGAACTGTGCTACACACATTTGCATGTGCTCAAAATAATGCGAGACATTTTGAAAATCTGTATCAATGGGAATAAACTTGAAATATCCATCTATTATGTGTTTTTTGTTTTACACTCATATCATACTTTAATTTTTAATGAAAATTGAAAGTGGGTATATTGTTTCGCTCACCCTGTACATATAACGCTATGTATTGATTTGATTAGTAGTTCTTGATTAGCTAGAGCGCTCTAAAAATTCCTACCACACAGACACATACACATACACAAACAGCATTGAGAAAATAGTTATAACGTATTCAAAACGTGTATTCCCGTTGAAACCTCGAATAGGAAAAAAATAGTTTCTCTATACTGCATATGGAGAAAGTAAAAATCATTTGTAAATAAGGTCTTGACACAGACATATAATTATGTGCCTTATATATTAACAAAATTTTATCGTGGATGTAGGGGCGGCGCTAGCGGGTAGCAAATTAGGCAATTGCCTCGGGACGCCGTGGTGGAAGGGGCGTTAAAGAGAACCGAAATCCATGCGTAAAATTACGTAAACTAAACAAATACCATTTCATAATCATATGACGGCTCAATGATGGAAAAAATCAAGAAAATAAATAGCGGTTGAGAAATGGATGAAGAATAATGTAAGCAGCTAGAGCCAGTTATCCTAAAATGTTAAGACGGGGAGCGTAAAGAAATGAAACGAATTGTGAATGCTACGGAAGACATGGTGAGTCCTCGAGAGGATTACCTGAATCTCATTCAAAATCAAGGTGATTGCAGCCCGAGCTACATTATCCGCGCGCAACAGTAATATTAAATTGACGAAAGAAACGTTGAGATAAAGAAAAGATTGACTCTGGCGGCTAAAATTTTGATTAGCTAGGCTCGCACAGTTAACTTAATAGCCATACAAATTGGGATTACTAAAAATCCTTGTAAGAATAAATAAATTATAGCAGCTTTGTAAATTATTCTACGTATCAAAAACGAAAAATTCATTTTATATAATGTTTGCTCTATATACACGTCCATTTCGTTGGACATGTGTAACTACAAAAGGAAGTATTTTATTTTTATTGAGATTATTAGAAAAAAATATCCATAGGATAATAGCGCCAAAAGAGAAATTAGCCTAGGGCGCTGATATGTTTAGCACCGCCCCTGCGTGGATGGTCAAAATCGCAGAGAGCGATCGCAGAGAGAATAATTTAGGAGCAAAAAAACACACTTGCCCATTCCGTCCGATCGAGAAAGATTCTATATTAATGCCGAATTAGGATTATGCATACATAAACTTATAGCTGAAAATTTACGCCGGATTTTATTATGAATTTCAACGCTAACCAGTAAGAGATTAATCGCAATTAAATAAAACAACACTTTCTCTGTTTCGTATGGAGAAAGTAAAACTCTACTAACTAGCAAAATAAACGAAGGCATGTGGAGTAAATTGATAAAATAGGGGGTGGAGAATCGCCTCGTACGCAGCAAAAACATGGACAGTAAATAAAATGATAACAACACTAGATCTTGACATCTGGGAGGTGAAGCTGAGGGCACGCTCAGGATATAAATATTAATACCTCAAAAAATATCCTGAATGCAGAATTTGGTAGCGAGTGTAGAACATGCAAGCAGTATGAGGAGACAATAGAACACTTGGTGTCTGACTGTTCGATCCTGATCTTGGATGAATACATGAGAAGCCATGACAATCTATGCTGTAAACTGCATCATGACATCTGCAAGGCTTACGAAATACCATTGTGCAAGAAACACTATGAGCACAGACCGGGGCTAGTCACGAGAATGATGCGATCACTATACTGTGGAACAAACCGGTCCAAACAGATCGAGAAAAAAAATAATAGGCCATATATATATATAGTGATCTAGGACTACCTATATAAGAACTACTGCTAAATAGATGTTTATGTAGCGGCGGATAGGAATGTAGTAGACAAGAAATACTGAAATAGAGAATATGCGGAAGATGAAGACCAAATTGATCCTAGTGGTAGTAAGTGCAACAGGTAACAAAGAAGCTCAGCACATACCTTGCGAAGGGATCCAATCGGACGTGATCTTGCAGAAAAGTGCACTTGTGGGCCCATACCATATACTTAGAAAGGTGGAAGTGTAACGCAGCTGGTAGAGCCATTGGTGCGACCCTATGAATGAGGATCATTCATGATCACCAATGCAAAGAAAAGCTACGCATTATATAACATGATAATATTTTAGATGCTTCAATAATTTTGAATGGTTTTATATTCCCTTAGTAGCAAATATGTGTCGATGGGAATTCTTAAGCTATTATATTTATAACATCACAGCTTCTGAATTAGAAATCACCCATAAACGCCGAAATAAGGAAAAAATATCCTTTATAATAATTTTGCCTACCTTTAAAACACTGCATAAGGGGTACAGTTTACTCTGGTTGAATGAGTCACTTCTAGAGCATTTCTTGTAAAACACGCAGATTCTAGTCGTCTGAAAGGAAGAAGTCCCGTGCATGAGTTCCTTCTCCCCGTTACCAGCGCCACCAAAGTCTTCTCAACTTCTCTATCCCCATTTCCATCCACCCCGTGGATTCCCCCGTTTCGTCGCCTTTCCGCCTGATGATGGGCAGGAAGAGGCGTCCTCCTCTCCACTTCGCCTGCGGAATCTCCAATTATTTCCGCCAGTTCATTAGCGGGGGCAGAGCGAGACACACACGCCAAGCCTGGAGCTTACCTCTATCATTGCCAACATGATGGCACATCTTCCCTTAGACTGGGTCATTCGTTATGCTCGTTTACGTTCTTGTTCCCTATATCCTTCTCGTTTCGTAGATTTTAAACAACTCGTAAATTAAACTTAAGATCAGTGTTTGAGTGCAATTAAAATGATTGTGGGCATAAAAACTCCTAGAGGAAATCGATATTTACTATTTGAAAACAATTTTCTCATCGAACATAAAATATCAAAAACAATATATTTTCAATGAAATTAATCGACTGTACAGAATGCTTTTTTGCACATAGAACTATTTCATGACCGTAAATCACAAAATGAGTAACGTTTTATCATAGCGTTAAATCCGTTTTCAAGAATATTTTTCATTACAACATAGCGATAATGTGCGCTCTTAAATGTAAAATTTTATCGAGCACATTTTAAAATTTTGTGACGCAAGCATTCTTTTATTTTTATCGTTGTGGCGTAATCTCATTTTATGTAGCATTGTAATACGCAATGAAAATCCTTTTTAGCATTCCAACCGCTTCTTTCAAGATTCCGTTCTCCGGCTCCACACACAAAACTGCATTTCGCAACACGGTCGCGCGCCTCAGACTTAACTAGAAAGTCCATCTCCGACTTTATTCCGAGCTTCCTCCGATTCTTTCGTCTTTATATTTTTCCCTTATCTGGCGTTATATTGAGGGGTCTTAGATGAAGATGGGACCCTAAAATATCTCGCGCTTCTTACCGGAAGCTCTGATATTGTGTAGATTTTGAGCTCTTGAGAGTTAATAGCGTGCTTATTCTGCGAAACGATTTAAAAAGTTTGGGTATTTCGAAATGCATTTATAAAAAGAGATTATGATAAGCATTTAAAAAAGAAAATGGAGATTTAAATGAGATAACATTAAATGAATATACGGATTTGTGTCATTATGTCGAAAGTTTAGGTTCTGATGATCTCTAAAAGGAATCTAGATTTATTCGGGAGATGATTGATCTATGATACAAAATTTTTTGGGGCAGTTGGGAAAGTAAATATATTTATTGCCATGACTACATATGGAAGTTTTTGAAAATAAGTTTATGAACATTTTAGCTCAAATTCTTAGCTATATGCTCTATAAATTATTTATTAATTTCCTTTAATATACTTCAGCTTTTTTGTTGTTTTCACACAAAAAGTAATATAAACAAGTTAAGAAAAAGTACAGGGTATCACAAATAGACGCGTTTCGTGCGATGGAGTATTTGAAACTAAACGATATAATTTGAACGAACGTACGCCATAAAACAGCAAAAACTACACGACCCAATTGTCTTACTATTTACTAAAAACTTCTTCCTCCCCTAAGTTAATGCATTAATAAACGCATATCCATTATTTCATATAATGGCTAAATACTGCAAAATGGTATATCAGAAATAATGCCACGGAAATATTAAATTTACTTTATTGATTTCATTTCTTAACAGTTGTAATTAATCAAACAATCGAAAACTATATAAAACACCTCACTTGAATGAAGTAGTTGTAATATTTACGTTTTACGTTCTTTTCTTCCGCTTACAAAATTCTTCATGCAGAATTTGGAAAATAAACGTATTTCCTAAATTACAGATGATCTAATTTGCCTCAATTACAGCTAACAATAAGATTGTTTTCGTTGGCAACAATTAGGTATCCACGCATAAATTTCTCAAAGTTCAGCTCGAATTGAGACACTCCTGTTTGATGTTATTGATAATGGCTACTCCTACGATAAAAATGTGTAGGAAAAGAAATACTATACGTTACTAGTTCTACAAGTTTATTTGAAAAAATATTTTAATTTGACCAAAGATTTACGAGATATAATGGAAAGTTCATTTTTTTGTAACCAGTAAATTGGCTTACGTGATGTATTTATGTGATTTTCGTATTGTATTTGACTGACTGTCCTTAATTTCAAATTTCATGGAAATTCGTTCTGTTTAAGCCGAGAATGAACGTACGGACGGACAAACGGAAGCTAATAGGCGCTCATGGTGGAAGCAAAACGCCCCTAAAACGTATCATCGACTTATTAATTATTTTGAACGCGCAGAAACATCGAGCATTAAGTGGTTTCACGTTTATCGAAGATTCCTTCGACGCGATTGGTTATGTTCATCCACGATACGAAGCGCAAACTTCTCTCTCACTTTTGGCGTTTCTATTCTATAAGTTGGATGATAAATTACCTTTTTAGGCGTTCTTTAGAATAAGTAAAACAAGTACACCCCGTACACGGGTTTCCCGTCGTACAAAAGTGCTTTTCGTCAAATTCGCCTTAGTATAATCGAATATTAATGTATTTTCTTTGAAATCGAAAGATTATTTTTCCATATAATGTGATAGCCATGCATTTTAGATCTGTTCTAAACATGTTCATTACGTTTTTCCATTCTATAAAATTTTAATATATCACAAGTAGGGGTATATACAGAATTCCCGAGGTACAGAAGTGCTTTTCATCAAATTCGCCGTGGTATAATCGTATAGTAATGTATTGAAATCAGAAAATTATTCTTCCTTATATCGTGGTAGCCCTGCTTTTTTGATCCGTTTTAAACATATTGATATCGTTTTTTTATTCTATTCCCGCCCTCCAAACGAAATTTCTTTTCGAAATAGGTTCAACCAATACCTTCGACATTCATAATTCCAGATAAATTCTAACATTTATATTGTTTATATTCAACCCGGTTGAAATATGGTATTTTGGTTATTTATTTATATGAAGATTATATATATCATATTTGGTCAGTTCTCTTGAAATACGTGTAAAAGAAATATTGTTTTACTTTTTATTGTTGTAGCCCTGCTCTGTAGACCCGCTTTAAACATCTTGATTTTACTATGGTATGTTACAAAAATCTCATATACGAAATTAAATTGAAATCTGTTTGGTCAATCCTTTCCAAATCCTTAATTACTGAAAGAGTTTGATTTGTAATTGTGGCACCCTCTTTAGCTGATTTGGTCTAAATTTGCTAATATGGTTTTGTATGTATGTGTTAAATTTGTTTAAAATTGATGCTGACAGTTCAACACAAATACGTGTAAAAAGAATTTCTTATTCCTTTCAATGTGGCAGCCCTGATTTCTATATCTATACAAAAAATCTCGATTTTGTTGTTTAATGATGTGCGCCACCTTCATCCAAAATTTTGTTGAAATCAGTGCTGCCAATTCCTTCCTAATTCATAATTACCGAAAGGTTTAACTTAGCAATTTTTGCACCCCTGCCGAGTCGATCCGATCCTAATATGTCACTTTGGTCATTTATTTATGTGTAGATTCTATTTACGAAATTTGATTTAAACCAGTTCAGCCAAGTCTTTCCTGATAAATACGTACGGACGGACGGACAACGAAGATAATAGCCATATTCAGCAATGACGAAAAGCATTAACAAGTAGGGATGTACACGGGTATTCCGTGGTACAGAAGTGCTTTTGGTTTAAATATCGGCGCAGAAAGTTCTATGCAAATACACGTATAATGAAAAATTATTTTTCTTTGTATTGTGGCAGCCCTTCTTTTTAGATCCGTTCGAAATATGTTAATTTTCCTTTGCAATTCTATACTCGCCCTACAAACGAAATTTATTTTTGAAATCGGTTCAGCAAATACCGGCGAAATTAATAGATACAGAAAAATTCTAACCTAGATATTGTGATAACCCTGTTTAGTCGACCAGGTTGAAATATGCTATTTTGGTTATATGTTTATATGAATATTATATAGGTATAGCACAATGGATTATCCTTGAGGTCATTTTACTAGAAATACGTGTAAAAGAAATATTATTTTACTTTTTATTGTGGTAGCTCCTGCTCTTTAGCTCCGCTTTAAACATCGTGATTTCATTAAGGCATGCTGTGCAAATCTTTAATCCAAAATTTAGTTGAAATTCGTCAAGCCAATTCCTTCCAAATCCATATTTACAGAAAGTTTAATTTGTAAGTGTGGCACTCCTGTTTAGTTGATCCGGTCCAAATAAGCTATTATGGTTTTGTATATATGTGCACATTACAAATTTTAAATTTGGTTAAAATCGATATAAACAGTTCAACATAAATACTTGTAAAAAGAAATGCTTTCTATATCTACATTGAAAATATTTATTTTGTTTTTTAATGTTGCATACCTTGTTTATACTAAATTTCTTTGAAATCGGTTTGGACAATTCCTTCCAAATTCATTATTATCGAAAAGTTTAATTTTGTAATTGTGGCACCTCTGCTAAGTCGATCCGGTCGAAATATCGTACCCCTGCAAGGAAAGTGACCCAACTCAAAAAGCCCAAGCTTTCAGGAGAAGCGAAAGAAAAATCGTACATTTAAAATCTTACATTGGAGGAATACTTAACCGGACAGTCATGCTCAAATTACTTCATACAACCGTTCTCGAGGTGATAGTTGTCACTGTGTTCATGACATCCAGTTCTAACCCCTAATTATGTAGGGGAAACTACTTCTCCTTTGACTTGTGTCACTTTTCGTGTTTGTAATGTATTTCTACTTCAACTTATGCCATTTTTTAAATACATTAAAATCAATGAAAGAAATGGGAATTAAATGCAATTGAAAAAGTATTTATTGAGAAATCAGTCTTACAAAAATCGACGTTTGATATGAAAATGATAGAAATAATTTACGCGCCTAATCAGTAGTGCCATTTTACTGGTGACAAAAAATGAACCATTATTTATGTCTCTTATAAAAAAAGCCTTTAAACAACTTTGTCAAACTAGTTAAATACCGTATGTTTTGTGCAGTATATTTTTATCGAAGGAGTAGCCGATTTCAAGAAAATCAAATGAGAAAGTCGTAATTCACTTTGAACTTACGGTTAGAAAAATTTTCCTGTTTTTTAATCGATGTCAACGAAAACAACCTTCGTGACAACTGAAGTAAACAATATCTGCTGTAAATACCTAATTAGTTTAATTTCATTTCGTGCTCACCCAACATTTAGTAAATGAAGGGAAATTCTACGACAAAGAATTGAATGTAAATACGCATATTTTCTTTACGTATTGTACACAGCGTTTATAAGTGAAAAGAAATGGTTAATTTACGAAGAAGGAATGAACGTAAACATACAGATTATATTACTACTATTCAAGTGAGGTAAGTTTTAAATAGCACTCGGTTGTTTTAGTAAGTGCAACCGATTAGGAAATAAATCAGTGAATAAAAAATTCGACATTTCTTTGGCATACCAGTTCTTGTTAGACATTATACTAAACCATTAATATTAATCTTTTTTTGACATGAATGCATAAATGATAAAGAACGCCTCTGCATTATGTGTGCGTCTTTCCACTCTTATTCTATTGGTTTGAGAAGAAATAATGAAATGAGAATAATAACAGTGTTCCAGTTTCCCCTGTGATATTGAAAATAATACCAAGTGCACAGTTCTGATTTTTCAGTGAATCGTGTAAAATATTTTCTCATGAAACAGTTACATCATAAGGCCAATATTTTACATATATCTTAAAGAATTTAACGACTTAAGCAGAAAATAATGTCTTATGGCACTCTTTTAGATGACTCCTCTCTTATGAAAAATCTGCAGTACTAATACATCCTTCCCTCGCATAGCGACCATAATTAGTCTCACGAACATATCTCGTTATATGAAACATCGCTATCCGAATACTAAAAATCTTATAGGAAAAATTTTGTAACCTAGTAACTGGCTATCCTGGCCGAGAGCCCTAAGATCATAAATTTTGAAGCAATGGTATGTACAATCACTGGATTTTGTCGGTAACACGGTGTATTAATTTGCTGAAAAAAACCAAAGAAAGATATTCCTATCGGATGATTCACAGCATGTGCCGTGCTAATGGTGGAAGATGCAGGTCCGAAGGACGACGTCCTACGGAACGCAGTCCGCAAGACGAACTAGCAACGCAGATTGTCAAGTTCTGTTTAAGTTCTTTAAGATCCGAGGCGGACAGGTACGATGAATGTTTCCAGCGCAGCTTGAATTATACGCATACATGCGAGGAGTGTTGATACATAGTTTTAGAACCTCCCAACCACAAAAGTCGTTTTGCGAAGCGACGTTGTATGATTGATTGTTGTGAACGTCTCAAATTATTCGCTCTCTTTGATCCATTAAACCGATATTATTTGATATAAAAAATACCTTAAGAAAAAATCAGAAGACAGAAAAGCATTCGTGATATGTTTTTACAGTATTCAAGTGCCAACGATTCCTCACACCCAGTGGCGGATTTGGAAATTACCCGCCCCTTGGCCAAATTAACTTTCCGTCTCCTTTTTGGCGCTTGTTTCTAAGAGAATCGCCCGTGTATATGATTTTTCTGTCCACCTGTTCGTCTGCGAATCATGATGCATAGTTTAATTCATCAAACGTCTGCGTAATAATAATTTTTTTATTGCCGCCCTGAAATCCTGTTTTTATTGCCGCCCCTAGACCATTGCCTACTTTGGCCTTATTTCAAATCCGCTACTGCTCACACCGAGTGTCAATGTGGGCAACCGATTCCGCCTTCTCATGTGCGGGGGAGGGATTTTCATGTGCGGGGGAGGGATTTTCCTGTGGATGGAGGGATTTTTCATGTGGGGGTCGATTTTTTTGTGGAGGGGGGAGGAGGGATTTTGCCGTAGAGAGGAAGAGACGCGTTCCATCGCGCGTCTCAACCCGCCGCGCATCGCCAACCAACGAGTCACAAGATGAAACGGTACAGTTGCCGAGTCAATGAATGCCGTTGGCCGGCACGCATCAGGGCGGACAGCAGCTATGGGATGAAGACTCGGTCCATTGAAAAGAGTATTTCTTAAGAGACCGAAAAAACCGAGGATTCGAGCAAAGATTTATGGAAGGAAGGTTGGAAACAAAACGTGATCGAAAAAGAGGCTTATGTGCGCAGTGCGGCTTGAAACGGTACTTTAGCATACATTCTATAAGCGGAGAAAGCGTGGAGATAGAGGAAATTGAAGTCGAATTAAGCGTTGTACGAGAAAGGATGTTGCCTCGAGGCCTAAAAATGACTGAACCCTTATTTGATTGAAATCGGAAGACGCGGTAGAATTGTAT
The DNA here is from genome assembly GCA_028673005.1 of Tanypteryx hageni. NCBI lineage: Eukaryota > Metazoa > Arthropoda > Insecta > Odonata > Petaluridae > Tanypteryx > Tanypteryx hageni. The sequence continues at coordinate 4,179,812 of CM054112.1, forward strand.
TTTAAGAGTCAAAGAAAAAAAGCTCGCGATGACTGTAACATTTCCTAAACCGTGTAAGCTAAGCATAGGCAAAACTAGCCAAAATCCTTCCCAAGTGACCATCTCCTTCCACGAAATTTATATTTATCGCCGCCGCCAAAATTGCTACACATTTTAATTAGGCCCTTTAGGGGTAATAATGCAGCTAAACTTGGTAGGGTATTTTGCTGGTTTTACACTATTCCTCGTTTTATTCGAAAAAGGAAAGGTCAAATAAGGACACGCTTTAAGTGTAATAACTGCTAAATTTACGGTAGAATTTAAAAATCGCAACTAAATTACTGATGATGCTGAGGATTTTTTCAATGTCTTATTCTAGAATCGTATTTTGAATATATAATTTACGTTTGATTACATTTATCTATTTAAACTCATTCTCAGAACTCTATTCAATAAAATACATCCAAAGTATTTTTCGATTAATATTATTACCGAGTACTCATAAGAGTGACACTATTCTTCAACGATGTAGATTCCAAAGCCGATGATAGTCCCTATTTTCCCACAGAGAAATGTTCATCCGGCACGTAAAAGTTCATGTAATAAGCCTTCATTCTCCGTCACAGAAATAATTAATTTTATACCAAGAACTCTACGAATTTAAGTGAATATTTCACTTTAAGATAATTGAGCTGAGAATGAAAATTATAGATCAAAGAAACAACAAATTAAATAGGGACTTGATTTATATGAAGTGGCTGGTTGCTGTGTTAATAAATATAGATAGATAGTTTATTAGTTGCGATAATTCATAATAAGCAAAAAAGTTGTCACAAGAAACAAAAATACATGGGCTTACATAAATTGAAAGACTTGAACATAAATTGAGAATACAACAAAGCAGTGACAATCAGGTTACAATTCTTTTGAATTTTTTAATTGAGTACATCCGATTTTAGATAAGATAAGATATTCCTTAAGATATCTCTTAAATTGTTTGATCTCTAGACCTCTTATACTGAGTGGCAACTTATTATAAAGTGGTATTTCAAGACTGAGAGATGAATCTGTAGTCTTTGACAAACAAGGTGCTGAAACGCATAAATTATAACAACCTCTAATACTATACTCATGTACCTCATTTTGAGGTTATATATCTCTATTGACGCTACGATAGATGCAAGGGCCATCGGGCGGAACTGGAGTACAATTCTCTTAATCGCTAAATAAATAGAGATAGGTCAGTCCGATTTCGACGAAACATTCATTATAATACTCGGGGTGACTTTCTGTATGTGATAGATGTGCAGTCCTCTAACGTAAGGGAATAGGTTCGTTACCATTTGATTAACACGTAAGAGAGTGCAATGCATCTTTCGTTGGGTCTAGGACATCTCGCCGCTGTCGATTCGCCGCGAGAGAACTCGCCACGACCAGCTCGCCACAGAGACATCTCTCCGCAGGCTCAACTCGCCGCAGGCCCAACTCGCCGCAGATCCAACTCGCCGCGAACTCGACGCTAAAACACGAATAACTCAATCAAATACGCAGATATAAACTTGAAATTTGGCAGAAATAATCTATTCAGAAATAAAATGCTGTGAAGAAGGAAAATTTACGACAAACGCCCAGGGTTTGACTCCAGAGGATGATTTGCATTCTCTATAAGATATCACAAAAAAATCGACCTTTTGACATGCAGGCTATTCTTCTTTTAGGGATAATAATAAAAAGCGTTCCTACTCTGTTTGATTAACTAGGGAAGAGCTGGAACGTAGACAGCAAGCCTTTTTTCGTTAAAAATTTAAAAGATCATTAACTCCTCAAGCCCGGACGTTTATTTAAATCCCACACTAGATGCCGAAGGAGATTTTTAAAATTGGCGATTCGGGCGCGGAAATTGCAATATATATATATATATAAGTAAATGAAAACTCATAAATTTTCACCATTAGATTGGAATTTTGAGAAATATTTTGAGGATTTGTGCAATACATGCTATTTTAAAACTAACTTTTACGCTAGCTTGGAATAAGTAGAGACTCTCTGCTGCATCCAGCACGCGCCCGCACTTTCATATAATAATCAATATCGTGAAAACTATATACGTTGTTAGCGTGTAATTTTCTTCAAACGTAAATTTATACTATTCTGAACATTTCATTCGCTGCATGAATCCCTTTAAACCAATAAAAGTTTCCCGCTGGTGAACTTTTTCATTTCTCGACTGAAAATTTTAGATAAATGTTACTATTGTTATTTTTTTAAAGGCAGTTAATAATTTTTATTTATTCTTGAGTTACTTTGTCGTTATTCGGAATCATTAGAGAAGTCGCTTAAAAAATTGTCCCTTTTTATTCAATGGAAGCCAAAATATGACGTTGTATGTATAAGGAAGGACGATAAACGCAGAATCCAAAAAATACATTTAAAGGTTTTTCAAAGTTTTAAGTTATTTACCGATTTTTCAGAATGTTTATACATACATAGTCAGATTCAGCATGAAATGTACTAAAAGAAAACAAAAGAGTTTTAACTTACCGTCCGAAACGGTTGTTTTTACTCGCATTCTGTTATAACACTAACAGCGAAGTCTCAATTCGCCTCGTCATCGCTCGCTTCCGAAAACGTACGCGGTCTTTTATGGGTTGGTTTCTCAAGTTTCTCTCTGTGTATTCAAATTGCGAGCCCTGATGGTCGGTGTATGGCAGGGAGTGAATATTTCTGATGATATGATTGGGTGATTTTTGTAAATTTGAGAAAGACGATTGACTGGTACAAAAATGGTATAGAAATTCAGGTTTATTTCCATTGGCTGATTCTGAAACAAAAATCCCATTTGTGGAAATAATAAAAGTATGTATTTATTCATTTTATACTAGCTCATAAACAGCCGTTAACGGCCTATTACAATCAGCGTAACAACGTTAACAAAGACGAAGACAAACAACCATGCCCTCGGCAGGAATCGAACCCGCGACCCTAGCATTGGGAGCCAGACACGCTAACCACCACTCTACTCTAATTTAATATTTCCGTGATTTATTTTAACTAGCGATTTCCAGCAATACATGTGTCTGCCAACACATCCACTCTATTACAGGAGTTAGACCAGTAGATTATTCAAAATTCAAATTATGTATTGTATAGACCAGTGTTCTCATTGTGTGCATTAGTAACTATATCGTTTAGTTTAAGAACATTTATAGTTTATTTAAAACAAACAGGATAAACTCCATTTACATGTGTTATAATAAAACACTATAAAATATGAAGATTGTCATTTCAATTATACCAAGTAGTTCTGGAAAGAACTACTTCGCCTACTTTCCATTCAATACAATTTTAATATATCACAGGTAGGGGTGTATACAGAATTCCCGAGGAACAGAAGAGCTTTCCATCAAATTCGCCGTGGTATAATCGTATAGTAAATGTATTGAAAGCAGAAAATTATTCTTCTTTATATCGTGGTAGCCCTGTTTTTTTGATCTGTTCTAAACATATTCATCTCGTTTTCCTATTCTATACTCGCCCTACAAACGAAATTTCTTTTTGAAATGGGTTCAACCAATACCTTCGAAAATAAATATTGTTTTACTTTTTATAGTTGTAGCCCTGCTCTGAAGCTCCGCTTTAAACATCTTGATTTCAATATGGTATGTTGCGAAATCTCATATACGAAATTCAATTGAAATCCGTTCGGCCAATCCTTTCCAAATCCTTAATTACTGAAAGAGTTTGATTTGAAATTGTGGCACCCTCTTTAGCTGATTCGGATTAAATATGCTAATATGGGGTTTTGAATGTTTATTATAAGTGTTAAGTTCGTTTAAAATTGATACTGACAGTTCAACACAAATACGTGTAAAAAGAATTTTTTTATTCCTTGCATTGTGACAGCCTTGCTTTATATATCTATACTAAACATCTTTTATGTTGTACGCCTCGTTCTTAGAAAATTGTGTTGAAATCGGTTATGCCAATTCCTTACAAATTTATAACTAACGAAAAGTTTAACTTTGCAATTGTGCTGCTTAGTCGTTCCGGTCCAAATATGTCATTTTGGTTATAATTCATGTGAAGATTCTATGTACTAAGTTGAGTTGAAATCGCCTCGATCTCCTAAGACTACTTTCCATTTTTTTGGAAAGTAGACTAAAAACACAATACATCGATAATAATTTCAGTGATATGAATGGAGTAGAATAGTATAAATACAGTAAAATGAAACAATATGTGATGGCTATACAAATAGCATAAAAATATGAAGTACAATACAATCTAAAATAGAGAGGTTTCGTTATCTTCCTCCGCAAAGCTGCTAAGGAGTCGTAAAAAAAGTCGTGTGCGGGATTTATATAATAAATAAATAAATAAACAAATAAATAAATAAATAAATAAATAAATAAATAAATAAATAAATAAATAAATAAATAAATAAATAAATAAACAAATAAATAAATAAATAAATAAATAAATAAATAAATAAATAAATAAATAAATAAATAAATAAATAAATATATATATATAAAATGTTTCATTACAAAATTTGGCTATTCTAGGCAAAGGAGAGAAATTGCAAACACTATTTCTCGAAAAAGTGATATGGAAAAAAGTTTGGTGCCTCAGTGGTCTAGAAGGAACAGCGAAATTAACTAAACCGAGTAGCTGAGGTTAGTAAATAGATGATGTAAGTGCTCCTTAAAAATAAAATATGAAAACGTTTACGTCTACTTTGCAAAGGATGAAGGCAAAAGTATTTACACAGTTTATAGTTATATCTTGAGTGTGGAATATTTTCCTTGAGACAAAGACATTTTATAAATCGTCCTTGAACTCTTTCTATTGCTTGGATTTTACTATGTTGATAAGGATTCCATACTAAACAGGCATACTCCAGAACAGGTCGGACAATTCGCGACACGAGCCTATTTTAGATACACTGTACTTTTCTAATTTGTTGAAGGTAAAATGGGGAAAAGTTCTTGTTGAATAACTGTTTAATACAGGAACACAATGATAAGGGTACTTTTGTATGCAGATGAATACCTTTATCTTTGGTAAAAGTTTTACAATTTTTTGACGGAGACCCAATCTCCTCTCATCTTCACACACTATTGAGGTAGACGAATGAATAGTGTATCTGAAGACGGATACTAGGTCGCAGGTTCGAATCCTGCAGAGGAAACGGATGCTTCTACATCTACATGTTACCCAGCAATTCCCCAATCTGGTGAACAAATATAATTTGCATAAACAAAGAATAGTAGAAGGCCCAATACACTCCATGAGAAACAACTGAAGCGTCTTGAATGAGAGATCACTATCTGTTCTCTATCCCAGAGGAAGATTCTCACCCAATTCAAAATTTTCGGATTGGTATATGCCCGAGTATTTTGCACGATAATGATGTTAACGAAACCGTGCTGTAATTATCAGGATTCTCGTTGTCGCCACCTTTATGGATGTAACGTGTGCTAACTTCCAGTGTTTAGGAACCACAACTTGCGCAATTGATTTCTCGAATACTTTTTTCAGATAGATTGCAATTTCAGAGGCAATTTCTTTTAGTACTCGAGCGGATATTTTCTCCGGCCCGGGAGACTTAGTTTGGTTAATCTTGCGAAGTTGGTAGGCTATAACTGTTACCAAAATTTGACTGCATGGGCCTTCATTTGGTGCTACTCCATCTTAAAAATACAGGACAAAAATAACTTTTACAATTCCACAAATTTAATTTATAAAACTCACCATAGAAAAAAAACTCGAGAATAATTAAATATAAGATTGTCGACCCACGTATGGAGAATAGATGATCAAAGCAACCCAATCTTCCATATAAAGCTTGATATGGACATTTCACCAGCAAAGTGATGCCAGCATCACTTTTTTGTCGAATACAATAAATTATCTATGCGACCCTTGTATCCGTAATACAGTTTAGTAATTCAGGTGCGCATTTCAGCAAACATCATCATCATCAAGGACAGCCAGATAGGCGCGTCAACCAAACAGTTGCCCCCTAGACTCCAAAATATGTGTAGCGACTTTGAAGAACATTTTATCTGAATCCTTGAATTTTTACGCATAGGAAGAGCAGTATAGGACGTCTAGGGGGAATGGAGCCCTCGACGATCGAATAACAGGGTATAAGAGTAGTCGGAAGGCGAGGAATTTGGAGAGGAAGAGAAGCGAAGGGAAGTAGAGAAAATGAGAGAGAGGGGAGCATAAAAGGGGAGCTGAAAGAGGCGGCCACCGGTCAGACGATGTTTACAGAGCATAAATAAAAAGGGAAGTGATGAATTGGGAGGTTAAAAGGGGAATGAAGTGTGAGGGGGAGAAAAAGAGACAAAGGGATGAATATAGATGGAAGGGAGAATTGAGGGATGAAAGAGAGGGAAAGTGGCAAAAGGAAAATAGAATGTTTGGTCAAGATTCAATTGTTTATTAAAGGAAAGGACGAAGTAATGCATCCTGACGGAGTGAAGGAGAAAAGGAGGGAATGTACGAAAAGGGAGAGAAAAAAATGGACAAGCATTTTATCATTGTCTACATCACCTCTCCAATATTGTCATCGGCATATTATCAATGTGCTGCAAATTTCATACGAAAATATAAAAAAACTTTAATAATTTAGTTATAAATTGTTGTTAACAAATAATTATAATTTAATATAATTATATAATTTATGATAATTAAATATACGAAATAGTATGTTTTCAATTATCGGCAGGAAAAGCAGGGTTTTAGATAGTCTGAGAACTCTCGTCAGCAGGGACCTCACATTATTCCAGAATTGTAAATAATGAAATTTTCGACGTATCGATAAGACCCAGTATTAGCAATTTTTCCCTTTATATCACTTGATGATAATTTCGTAATTTTTCTTATCTTACATTCTTGTTTTCACCACAGTAAACACTGGCAAATACCGTTAATGCAAAAGACGCCTCTGTGTTGAGAACAAGAATGCATAATGCAGATAACTTAAGAGATCCACTCTTCCGACAAAATGCGATAGCTGTCGGCTGCGAATTCTAGAGAGATACATTACATATCCATAAGTAAATCATCTGATCAAACATTATCGAGGAAATGGTCTCGTTCGGCTGCATCTGTTTGCGCGTCCGAAAACTCCAAAAAAGAAATATCCTATTTCTCCGACGTGTGGACAGATAGCGAAAACTCGACCCATCTCTCGAGGCTATCGAAGCACTGCGAATTTTGGGTTTCTCCCTCTCTCCCAGATTACCATGGCAGAGGAAGGCGGTTGTAGTAAGTAGTAGTAGGTCTTTTGAAATGCTAAAACCGTAGGGACGGCCGACGCGCTCTGGCCAACTCACAAAAACCTTTTCATTCCTGGCCGCTCCACGACTCGCCCCTTCGGCGTGTTTGCATGCCCTAATCCCACGCCCACGTTCTCCAGGGGAGGGACCCTCTCCTATCCGAAAACTGCGTGATGACGTGGCCACTACGGTGCGAACAAAAGAAGATCTTTTGGTCGCAGCGAATGGGACGAATCATCGGCAGCACGTAAAGGCAAAACTAGCCGCGAGGGAGTTGTGCTGCTGCGCTCGGAAGCGCCACGCTGCGCATATGCTGCCACCGACGACGGTCTCTAGCCTAAGGAATAAATTCGGATCGAAGACCGATTCGGATGCGCATCATGCATTCGGGAATTCTCGAAAACTCTTTACCTGTAACCTACTTTTATTTCCACCTCGGGATCAGCCGGTTTAGAGGGTTAATGCCTTTATGAAATGCAAGTCGACTACGGAAATAGAAGGTGAGGTAGGAGCCTGGGAAATATATTTGGCACGGAAATGCAATCATACGGTGTCGGGACGCGTCCGGTAGAAGCGGGAACCAGGAGAGCGGATTTAATGTGTCGAAAATTCCGCACGGAGACGTCTCCTGTGGAAATAGTCGATCGTGAAAAAGCATCGCGTAAATGGGTCGATAAAATGATGTATTCACTGGATAAGAGTTTTCAAAAATATTTTCTCTTGTTGGAGTAATAGCTTAAATTTGTATTAATCCCGTCTGTATAGTCTCCGTAATTCGTACGAACTAATTAGCAAGAGATTATGGAGTTATAAACGCAAAGATAAGAACCATTTCCAAAAAATACAGAATAACTTAGTACATTCAGGTAGTGTTTGTAAAACACACTGTCACTTGGGATAAATTACACAAATCGTCGCCTTTTCGTTAAACTGGAAGATCTCGCTAACCACGGTCCAATTTTAGTAAAAGTAACACGCGCTGCCTATAAGTTGTGCATCCGATGTAGACCCTTCTTCATACAGAATTTTTCCTCCGATATACATTATTAGAATGAATCGGAATTTCCAAAGTATCTAAATACGCTATTGATATCATATTGTCACTTGTTGAAATCTACATATCATAACAGCCTAGATGGTAATTCCGTATCTAACGATTGAAGGTAAAATGATACATTAAAACATCCGAGAGGTCGAAGAATTTGTGAACAAAACTGCGAGTGAAATATTATCATGCCGTGTATGACATCGCATGTAAATTTTATAAGACAAAGTCATAAAGTCTTATTAGATTAATACTTTCTAGATTCTGTGGACGCTGAATACTATAAGTCAGATGAGCTAAACGTTTTAGGGAGGACACCTAAACAAACCTCGGCGGGCGCCACAGCGAACCTTTGCGGGCACCGCGTTGGAAACCCCTGTGCTACAGGATATACTTTGTATGTCACCTCCCTCCCCTCCAAGATATCAACATTCTGGCACCGAAATGCACATCCTCAACGTCCCTTTAGTGTGTGTACCAAGTTTTAAGTCTCTATGTTTCTTGGTAACTCAACATTGGGTGCATTTATCTGAGCCACATGGTGAGCAGAACAGTTGCCTAGTCTCAATTTTTTTTTACGATTTTGCGCCGCCATACGCCTTTGCATTCTTATTTTTAAAAACTTTTGAATAGGTCTCTCGTCACGCACGCCTTTTTGTTATATTCGAAAACTATCGGCAAATAATCGCGATTAATACCTTCGGAACAGCATCGCTTGGCGTATTTTCCGATAATTACAAGTTTTTCTTTATGTGACCCATCCATATTGGTATAGAGCACGGCGGTGAGACTCTCCTTACTACGTTTGCCGCCGTGACATTTTTCGCGTCGAAGAGCCAAAGTACGGTCGGGCAGCATGTTGAAAAAATACCCCTTTCATCCGTATTATAAATGTCGTTGGGCGCATAAATCTCAAAAACATGTTTATTACTTCGCAGCTAAGGTCGTCACTTCCTCTTCGTTAATTTTTTGGGCATCGCCACAAACTGCGAGAAAAATAATATTGTGGCGTTTTTTAAAAACATCCAACCACCAATTGGACGCTTTAAAATGCTCAAAGCGTTCGCGGGACTCTTTGCTTATTCAATAAGCATATGGTTCGTCACCGGTATATTCGCCGCTCGTACTTGTGAACAAAACTCGAACAATTTTTCTTCAAGGTCCTCGTTTTCTGCAGGTCGTGAACGCTGACGTGTAACACTCCCTTTAAATTTATAAAAACTTTCCTCAATCTTCGACCGATTCTTTTAATTTGTAGAAAAAGACGAGTTCGGAATACCATACATTGATGACAGTTTTCCTTTCGATTCGGACTTCTTGTCAATGTCTTGCAGCAGGGACACTTTTTCAGCAAGAGTCAGTCTTATATGTACCACGTACCGGAGCCATTAGATGGTAAATAAAAAAAATTCTAACGACAAATTTAAATATAGTCTCTCTTGCAAATATTTAACTAAGAATGTCACTTAAACTAGTGACAAAGGGATGATGAAAAATACAATCTAATACGAAAACAAGCAAAGAGGAATATTGGAACGCGTTTTCAGCACAAAACTCGCAAAACATTAGATGAATCGAGACAACCACGGAAGGCCGAGACCCAAAGAAATCAAATAAGGCGTGGGCAAGAGTGGACAGAAAGAAACGCGTGCGGGGAATGAACCGAGAAGAGGCGAACCGAGGGAGGGGAAGAACCGAGGGTGGATGGACCGAGTCCGGAGACAATGACCAACGCCCCGTCGACATGCTCGCAATCGCACGATGTTTGTAAACAAGCCGGCATCGCACCGGACATATTTTCGTAAATTTTATTTCGTTTCTTTTTCTTAAGTTTTATTTAGAATTATGTCGATAAAAATGCATCGATACACTGATATCGGGCTAAAATTATTTCGAATTACGAATTATGGAGGTTTTCGAAATATTGAAATACATTTGTATGGAAATGGATTTTTCGGTCCTTTATGCGTTAAAAAATTACGAATTATGTCGAATTTCGAAATATGTAGGTTCGAATTTACCAGCTTTTACTGCATCTAAAAAAACGAAATTTGGATCAACCGTTGCATGAGGACCCCTCGACAGCGTGAAATTTGGACCGGTATAGGAGACAGGATGGACTCCCCAGGCAGGGTAGACTCTACAGTCCGTCTTGCCTGAGCTAGGCAGGATGGACTCTATTAAATATATATTTTGATTTGTCAAAGTTTTCGTGTATATTCTGATTTTAACGAGCATCTCGAGATTTTTCGAGAAATATAAAATAACAGAATTTTGATTTTGATAGTTTTTAAATTTATAAATTATTATAGTGTTTTTCGGATGAGATGGTGAGTGAGGAGGTAAAAGAGAAAGTAGAGGGGGGCGAGGCACTAAGCGAACCAACAGGAAAGAAGGAGGGGGACCCTAAGCATTCGAAAACTCATGTGCTTCATCGAGTCTCCCTTGTGGTAACATCGTGCCCGAGTGTGCTGTGTTGCCACATTAGCGATTTTCCTTTAAATGCCCGCCAAACGTTACGTGTGTTCCGGTGTAGAATTGGCAACGTCTAGCTATGAGCTTTCTGCTAGGAGGCACTACCCCCCACCTCTTAGCAGCGGAGGCATACGAGCGGTCCCGAATACGGCCGAAATCTGACCCGCCATCTTATCTGAAAAGCACTATAGCAGAAACGTCCGGCTACTCTCGGGAAAGAGTTTTCCTTTAAGTTGCAAACGCTTTTTATTATTTATTAATTGTAGTAGCTCTGCTCCTAAGCTCCGTTTTAAAAATATTGATTTCATAATGGTATTTTGTATAAATGTTATATATAAAATTTAGTTGGCATCCGTTTAGCCTATTCCTTCCAAATCCATAGTTACTGAAAGAGATTAATTTGTAATCGTGGAACCACTGTTTAGTTTATTCGGTCCAAATATGCTATTATGGCTTTATATATATGTGTACATTAATAAATATTATAATATGGTTAAAATCGATGCTGACAATTCAACACAAACACTTATAAAAGAAAATTTTTATTACTTTTATTTTGGCAGCACTGCTTTTGTATATCTATTCTAAAAATCTAATTTTTTGTTTTTATCTTGCATAACCCATTCATACAAAATTTCGTTGAAATCCCTTCCAATTCCTTACAAATTCATAATTACCGAAAAGTTTAACTTTGCAATTATGGTATCCCTACTTAGCTAATCAGGTAGAAGTATGGCATTCTGGCCATGGATTTCTGTGAAAATTCTATTTACAAAATTTGCTGAATTCGATTTGGCCATTTACTTCCATAAGGATAACTACAGAAAATTTTATCTTGCAAGTGTGGCACCCCTGCTTGGTCTATCCGGTCCAAATATGTCATTTTAGTCAAGTATTTATGTGAAGATTCTATGTACCTACCTAATTTGGTTGAAATCGGTTCAGCCAAATCTTCCCTGATATATACGTACAGGCAGACGGACATTGCCGAAATTTGGACCGACCGTCCCATGGGGACCCCTCGAAATCGTGAAATTTGGATCGACCCTACATTACGATCCTTCACCCCATAGACCGATTTTATCCATTTGAGGCTCGAAAATGTGTCTCATTATTATATTGGAGAATTCATCAAAATCGGCCATTGGTTGCTAACATATCTTTAAAAAAACCGACATTTGAACCAAAAATGAGGACCCTCGGGCCCCCGAGGGCCGATTTTAATTATTTATAGCTCTGCAACTCTCAGGATCAACCTAAAGCGGCTGCCAAATTATGAAGCTCCTACGTTTATTTTCTGAAGAGTTATGGCTGCCACAGACAGGAAGACAGACAAACATTCTCTTTTATTTATAGGATTATTACAAACAGATAATAATTGAACAAAAAGACTTCATGTTAAATACTGATTCATTTTATATTTATACAGTGTAAAAAATATTTATTTTGCTTTTCCTTTTTCAATTGAAAAATATTATAGGAAGCGTAAATATTCGCAGACTTATCGCACGTATCCATTTTTTGACAAATTTCCAGAAATTGAAGCTTTTCACCAATTTTAAGTTGATGTTATAGTATTTAAAAGTGCTTTTTGCTAATTATAACTTTTATGTAATTTTTCTGTTGATTCGTCAATATTAATTTGTAATAATATACCTAATATAAAATTTATCTACAAATTTAAAATTTTTAATGAAGTACTTCAAAAAATATTTTTATATTTTTATGTTTTTGTCATGTTAGGCTTTAATTTAGGTTATTAAGTTCACGAATGCTTTTTTTTTACAAATTTATGATGCCAAAACCGTATTCACCTTCGTCGTCGACGATGGAGGATATCAACTATTTTTAGATTTTCGTGAAAAATGTTTTAATATATCATTTTAGGCGCGTTTCGCTTAGAAACTAACAAGATGGAAAAGTATACACAGAGATTTCAAAGGGAATCTTTGTGAGAAATACGTATAGAGCGGTATCAAAATGTTAGGCGCTTCGTGAATTTTTATATCCTTAACTATATGTCGTAATTATGTGGTCTCACGGACTTTTATGTGGTAAATAACGTCCTTTATCCGAGTCAAGTTTTTAATGCATAACTCACAGATTAGCGCGCTTGAAGCGCAGAAATAATCAATATTACATAAATATTTTGAGCAAATCAAATTTGATAATTTATTATTTTGCTTAAAAATAAGTTGCACGCAAAATTACACACGATCCTGACTCAACTTGAGTGAAGATACATTCGGTAATTGAAAACAGTTAAACAAACTTACCGATCTGAATAATACGCATCAAACAAAATTGTGCTTAAAATTGCATACAATGTTTCTTACTTAGCTTGAAAAAACAACATTGCATAATGAAAAACAATAAAAAAATGTCTGGAACCCTTACGAATAAATAAGATTATTGGTGTGCTTGGAATATTACGTAATCGTACGCTTAAATAGTGGATTGGCATGAATGATAGTTCCGTATCGTGTACTTTTCCAATTAAAACCATTAATTCAATTCTATTATAGGAAAAATTACAATTTTCCGAATCAAAAGAAATTATTTGGGCTAATGTGGCACGGATTACTATTTACTCTTAGACAAAAATGAGAAAGCATTTGTAAATTTTATATGCTTTCTAATAAAATAAAAATTCTTATTGGTAATAGAAACTTGAATGTTTGGGTCTTCACTTGGTGGTATTCCATCTTAAGAAAACACGACAAAATTAACTTTTACGTTGGACAGACTGCGAGCAAATTCAACACTACGTGCAAAGAACATTTGAAGGGCTTCCTGAATAACTCAACCCCCAATTCCCACTTTGTCAAGCATTGGTTAATTTGTAAGCATAGTAGTACGTTGTTTTAATTTGAAAATTTGTCACTTTGCCGTAAAATGACTGAAACTTAACTCTTTAGAGCAATTATAAATCATAAAATGTAACAAAGATAACAATGTAACGATGTTAAATGAGTATTTGTACCTTTCTTACTGGCCGTCGTTAATCGGGATGAGACACCACACACCCTCCCCTCCCCACCTCGAGCCAATAGTGCTGTCCTCATCCCTTCTTTTCAAGACTCTTCCCCTCTCCCGTGCCTAACCTATATATGGCGTGGTTTTGGTCTCTTTGTCACCTGATGGTGATGCTAAGCGTCGAAATCAGGATCGTGAGTTTTCTAAATAAAAACTTTGATGCTATGAATGTTAATTTTCTCGTGTTGTTTGTATTTGTAATTGGTTTAAAAAATAAATCTAAAAACCATCAGATCAAAATTTTTTCATTGCATATTTTTCCAGAAATCTTGAGATACTCATTAAAATCAAAATATACACGAAAACTTTCACAAATCAAAATATATATTTCATAGAGTCCGCCCTGCCTAGCCCAGGAAAGACAGACCCATAAGTCCAAGGTGCCTCCTAGAGTCCATCCTGCCTGATGACTTGTTTAGGCGAGACGGACTCCACACTGCCTATAGTTCACCCTGCCTGCCACGCCGGCCCATATATTACGATCCTTGACCCCGTATACAGAGTTTATTCATCTTAGGCTAGAAACTTTGTCTGATTATATCATTGATATTGGATGAGGATTCATCAATATTGGTCAAATGGTTGCTGAGATATCTTCAAAAAAGCGAAACTAGAACCGACAGTTCCATGAGGACCCCTCGGGACCCCTTAGAACGATTTGAATTATATTGGCGCTGCAACTCTTATGACACCTAAAGCAGCCACCACATTTTGAAGCTCCTATCTTTATTTTCTGACGAGTGACGACTGCCACAGACAAACACACAGACACCTTCTTTTATTATTATAGATTTACGTAATTTCTGTATCAATTATAATTTTCCGAGGATTCGTTCTTCCGTAGCAAAATCGCTATGGTAAAATTCCTGAGCTTGTTAGACGAATAAAATACTAACGTGCAAATGAATCATCATCTCCATTATTCTCCATTTTGTAGAATGGAAAAGGAAAGTTGTTCCACTTGATGGCGAATCTTCTTAGTCATATAGTTTTTAAATTTTTGCGTGACCGTAGAAATAATTTCGCTTTATATCGTAGATTTTAAAAATCGAATTGGCATCCATAATAATTTACTGGGGATCGTCCTATTCAAAATTGCTGATGTCATCGCCTCTGGTGGCAATCTTTAACGTGTTTTAACTCAGTTCCCTACCATTATAGAAGAATTAAATTTAAATACTTAATTCTGATATTAAATGGCAACGGAGAAAAATCTCGAAAGAAGATTCCAGTTCGAGTCGAGGGAATAATTTATAGTTCTCTATATCTCTTTTACTAGAGAACACGTAAAAATCGATCTATTGACGCTTTTAACATTTTGCCAATTTGAACTAGAAATAATTGACCTCCGATCTTAGGACCTGTACTGTTTTCAGTGAAAATAAATGTTTTCTTTTTATAAACGTCGATTTTTCATACTGACCAAGTTATTGTTATATTTCGAGGTTAAATTTTAACATTTTGTTTGTGGCCGTATTGGAAATTGCCTGCCAGATTAGAGTTTAAATCGAAAGTTTCCTATATATTCTGGGGTGCCATATAAGTGAAAATCAAGTCTATATAAGGTTTTCATGGCTAAAATTTCAATATTTAAGGTTTTATTATAAAAAATATATATATGAATTTGTGCGTTAAATTTTTCGAATTGCTTTTTCGCCATAACTTCGCGGGACGCACAAAAACCCTTCGCGGGCCGCATTTGGCCCACGGGCCTTAGTTAGAGCACCGCTGGTCTAAACTGTTGCAATTAATCAAACATTCGAAAATTACTTAAAACATATCTCACTTGGGTTATTTGGCTTTAATATAATCTTCACCTTTACTTTCATTCATTCGTCGTAAATTATCCATTTCTTTTCATTTGGAATCGCTCTGTGTACGCAAGAAATATATACATATTTACGCTCATTTCTTCATCATATCGTACATTCTACTTCCTTCCGCTGAAATCTTTATGTAATTAATTTCTCTCATTTTGTAAATATTGTAATTACTTATATGACGAAAGGGTTAAATGTAAGAAGGGACTACATAGTCTCAATTTCGCCATAGTAAAGTCGTTTGTCTGTCTGTCTGTCTAACTAAATTAGGTATGCACGCGAAAGGAGATTAAATGAATTAACGTAATTATGGCAGATCTTCAGTTGCTACGAAGATTGTCTTCGTTGAAAATAATTATGTAACCAAGAAATATTTTGTTCAAATTGAATTACAATTTTATCGTTTGATTTTCATAAGATGGTTTACTTTTATGATAAAAGACCGTCGGAAAAAGAATTTATTTATATATTTCTAAGAATTTAATTTGAAGACTTTTACGGTACCCATTACTTAATATTTTACGAGACATGTGAGAAAGTTCGAATTTTCCAATAATGTGGCACCCTTGACTGGGTTATGTGAACCATTTATATCAATTTCTTATTGACTTTGGACTTAAGTATTTATTACAAAATTTAACGAAAATCCATTCTGCAGATACAAAGAATGAACACGCGTACCAACGGACAAACCGAAGCCAATCGACACTCACGTTGGAAGCGTTGTGCGTCTAATACCAACGCATAATTTCATTATATAAAATTATCGATGACAATGCATTTCCGTTGAAACTAAGATTTTAACGAATTAGGCGTTTATCGACATTATCGATTTAAATTGCGCTATGCCAAGTCTACACACTTCCTATCCTAAACTGAAAACAAATTCACAAGAAAGGTGAAAGTTCTGGCGGAGAATTACAGACCACTATCGGTAATTTCCATATTTTCTAAAATATTTGAAACGGAAATAAAAATCAAATATATAAATTGTATCAAATATATAGATCGTTTCAGTAAATGGTGAAATTTCCACAGCTTCCACACTATCGTGCGGCATATCTCAGGGACCCGTCTTGGGACCCCTGTTATCTTGGTTGTGATAAACGATCTTGATAACAATGGTTCCTCAAATGCACTACTGTATGCAGACGATACAACGTTAATCACATCAAGTGAAAATTATGATGCAATGAGTGCACTAGCAGCAAAGACATTAGGCAAAGCAGCCATATGGTTTTCAGCTAATACATTTATATTAAATGAAAGTAAAACCCAATCCTTAACCCCAAGCCTCAGAGAAATTAATAATGGCAAAAAATCTGCTAAGCTATTGATATAAAACTGATGTGGGATGCACATATAATTAATGATTGTAACAAGCTCTCTAGAGTGGTGTTCCTACTTAAAGGTCTAAAGAACAGGGTTCCTAAGTAATAATTACGTAACACCTATTTTACCTTGTTCCAGAGCATACTTCAGTATGGCATATGCTTATGGGAAAATGGCTGTGGAATAAACAATACCTTATTGCTTCAAAACAAAGCTTTAGGATCTTAATAGATTCTAAACCTGATATCCATTGCAAACCTCGATTCGTGATCATGAGTGTTATAAATTTGTACATATATAACATTCTTGTTTAAACTAAAATCAATGCTCATATGTACTCGCATTGGTATGAGGTTCACTCCTACAACACCCGAAATTAAATATCAACTTGATACTCCAACATGCAGGATTCTAACCCGCTAAATACGCTAACCATCCCTCTACCAAAGCCGAATCGTCATAATAAGAAAAATAACTAAAAACTACAATGAAGATAAATGACGGCATATTCAAGTTTATATAACTTAAGATTAGGAAACAATAGGATTTTCGATAATTTAAAGCTTTATTTTTGAGGAAACTTCATTTGTGTCAAGGGAAAACAGAAAAGCAGAAAACCAGGTGCCACGCTCTATAAAGTCTGAAAATTAAAGGTTGTCACGAGAGAAGACTGCCTCGCGAAACGATGCGAAGACGCCAAACATTGCCTCGCTCCATTGGCCGCGTCCACTTTTGATGGCTGTTCCCAATAAGAAGTCCACAAGAGCACGCGTCACTCCTTCGAACTTTCTTACTGATGTATAGAAACACGAGAGAGATTTCTCTAATAACGGACACTTGCTAACGAAACGTTATAGAACGTTGGATAGAAGCAAAGCGATGTCACGGAGGTATAAACTATTCTTCTTCTTCCTCAAGATATAATCCTTCTCCTGGGATGAATATAGGAACCAATGGCACGTGTACTCTCCATCTACGCGTAAGTCAGATCCCCGAGCCGAGGACATTCTTAGGAATGGCACGAAAGGGGAGGGAGCGAGGGATATAGAGATATAAAAAGAGACTCCCGCACAATAAACGCCTCGGATTTCCCGACTTACAACCCCCAATGCGGCACGTGCAACACGTTCGGCGACAGTGGCTTTATAGTCCCTCGAAAATGATACGAAAGAAGAGAAAAGGGAGAGTGGGGCGGTGTGTCTCCGATCATGGAATAGAGGAAGTGTGGAATGGAAAGAGGGGTGCAGAGTTTAGAACAGACCGATGTAATTCATGAAGAGAGAGGGGGGTTGGTGGCCGTGGGAGTGAACTTCGCATCTGTTCCGCCGGAATGTGTCCGCCTACTCAAACGCACTCAATTCTTTTCCGCCCCATCCCTCGTATTCCCGTTTCGCCTGCCGCCTCGCGCCCCTCTCTCGCCACGCCGGAGGGAACTGCAGCTCCCCCCGCCCCCGTCCTCCCCACTCCATATCTCCCACCTAGTGTTTTTTTATTTTCTCGGAATATTTTTTACAGCCATGCGAACCCCTCCTGGAAACAGCGAATGGACAGGCCGTCCGTCCCGCTCCACCCCCATCTGCAATCCCTGTCCTTTCCCATCACTTGGGAGGTATTCTGCGCGCTACGGAATTGAGAAATGATGGAGACGAGAGATCATATTGGATTTCAAGAGCTTCCCTCTGTTATATGTTCAACTTTAGGAATTGAAGGATAATTGGAAAAGCGGTCGAAAGAGGGCATTCCATTAGATTCAGGAGTAATAAACGGTTGAAATGTAATCGCCAACCGCGGGGGTGAAGTTCTAGCCAATCCGTGGCTGATAAATCTTCGGTTGACGAGGGCTTATGGAAAACTGGGGGTTATGGGGAATGATCCACGAATGATATACATCAACTCCTACAATGTACCTACACTTCAATAATGTCAATAATACGTATGTTATAGTTCAAATAAACATGTTTATTATATAAAAACTAGGGTAACTACTCGTAAAAAATTACAGGTATGCGTAAGTATTAAGTTAAAATAAAATTGTATTAAAATTATGGAAACCAACTTTTACATGCACTAAAAATTAAACAATAAATAGAAAATTTAGATGACTGAATGTTCAAGAAAGTAAGAATGGTTTTGCAAAGGAAATTTGGATTAAGATTAATTTGTTAAACATTATGCGACATAATTTTTATATGCCCACAATTATATTTAATTTCTTGAACGTTAAACTATTTGAAATTTAGATTTATTATTAACTTTTAGTGTATATAAAAAGTAATTTCATTAAAAAATTTATTTAAATTTTATTTTTTGTCTTTAGTATAAAAGATTAAAAACTTACAAAGCTTTCGCAGAAAATTTAATCAAAGACGTTAAAAACTCATCAATATTAATCTATATATTTGACTTCATTAACAGAATATCAATGATTAATTATTTATTTTCTTTACCGTCGTATTATTTATCGTAAGCAAGGTATTGTTTAAATTCAAAAGTGTCGAAATTTCTTGAATATGTAGATGCGACGCAAATTTATAATATCAGTCAAACGTACGCTATTTCTCAAAACCGATAACAACGCAAATCACGTAGACGACTATGGATTTTCATGTAAAAATACATCAAATTTATCATTAAAAACTAATCTGTGGACCGATTTGACGCGTATTTGAAAATCGACTGCAGGAAAATATAATTTTATTCTCCTAGACGCTGGATGTTTCAAGTTTCGAACTTCTACAGCTATTCTAAGTATTTTTAATATGCAAATGATTAACTTGCTACACTCATTCTCACGTAAATCAAATGGTGAAAATGACCGCTATTGTAATAAAACTCATGGCCTACATGTGGACGGTGAACAGCTTAAAATTTAAAAGTGGCATTTCCAAGTAATTCCTGAATGTATGATCTAGTAAAATAAAAAACGATTTTTAGTTAAACCACATTAATTTTTTGCACGCAAAAGTAAAAAAATAATTTCTTTAAACTCCAAAATCTGCCTAACAATTTTGTGTGCATCTTAAAAGTGGGTGGATAAAAGTGACAAAATTGTCTCCAGACTCAGTGATGCCACCGAATCGATACTCGTTTCTGACGATTGTTTTCTCCCCCATATAACAGACAAAATAATAAACAAAATAAATCGGGCAAGGCGACTGCCAGTCAACGGCAACGATGGAAAATTGAGTGACAAATTGGGGCCTCTTACACTAAACCCAACCATAAATCAAATAATATTACGCTATTCTACGCTATTATTATTTTGATAAAGCAATGACTTCACCATCGACTGCTTCTTGACATCCATACGGACACATAGCGTAATGGGACGACAATAAACAGCGGTCCGACAAGCAAATCGAACAGCGGAAGTTTAAGCAGAGAATTTATATTAGCGAAAGATCCTACCACAACTGCTTTTGGCGAAAGTTTATACAGCGTTCTTGATTGGTGACGGAGATTTACGGGTTTCATTCCGTGGAGAACGTGGTTGTTAAACGCTCCGCACGTGCACGCGGACGAAGTCACTTCGTTCCGGAAGATGCACGCACCGAAACGCGAAACTAGAAGCATTGACCATGTATCCAGAGAGGAAAAGCCAAAAATCTCCGTGAGCTTCGCACAACACCCTCTGATGTGGCGTCGCTCGTGAGAGCCAATCAGCTTTCGCTTTCCCCTCCGTCCTCCTGCGACGCCAATTCTTCCCTCGGGCAACTCTCCCTTTTCCGTTTCCTCCCGAACGAGCGAAATTAAAATTGATTTCGCTTAAACATCTCACTCGAGTAAACGTAGTTGGACGAGAGCCCTGTCCGAGGGCGCTTCCCCTTCCAGGAGACGATTGGATGGGCGAGCGGGGAGGAGGGTGAGGGGGCGGACGAGGGTGGGGGGAAGGAGGATAGGGAGGGTGAGAGGAGGGAGGGGGAGAGAAGTGAGGAGGGGGAGGGAGAGAGAAGGGTGGAGGGAGGAGGAGGGTAGGTGGAATGAAAGGGATTGGATTGGCGGGAGCGCGAAGAGAGATTCTTCCTTTGGCGGCGAGGGATTCACTCGGATGGAAGTTGCTCGCATCAATGGAGAGTTATCGCAGTGGAATCCCCAAAAAGGATATTATTTAGGATAAAATAACCGGAATTCCATTATTGCAAAAGGAATTCTACGGAATTTTTATCAAAGAGGGAAGCGTAAAGGGAGTTTTTGGGTCATACGTATTGTTTATAGAAGCTATGGCGACGATGTCTAATGCGATTGTGGCGAGCAGCGAAGAGAAGAAAGAAAGAGCGGAACAGACCGCAAGTATAGTTAAATGAAGGATTTCATGCGGAGAGGGCGGGGACTACTTGGATCGAATCCTTCAAGATGTCGCCACCTTCACTCCTCCTGATATTGATTAGTTATTTGTTTTGATTTTTATTTCTTATTTGCTTTTCTGTTCAAATAAATACTCTTAAATGTCGCCGCTTAGTTAAGTAAGTTCTTCAATAAAATATTTGAAAAAGCTTCCAATATATACGTACGACGTTGTAGCACAATGTCCCCTCGCTTCATCGCCTTATACGGCGCCACTGACCATGATGCCCCGTAGTCGTACCATTTCCGTAGCAGTGCCATTTCTCGCCAACGACAGCGTTACTGTCTTGATCATCGCCCGGTTATTAGAATAGTGCCGTAAAAGTATGACTTTATAAAGTGAAAAGAGGAATTGAAAAGTTCCCAAAGATAAGATTTTTTTTCATTTGAATAAGACGATGAAAATTCATATCTAAAAGTTAGATACATAAATATACATAATTATGAATACTCAAAATTATATTTGACCATGCAAATGGACACCGAAAATGTTATGATAAAAATGATAGTACCTAACCCTTCAGAATAAACTCAATAGTTATGTAAGCATGTCTTTATCGGTAATTTTAACTCTTTCAATTAAAAACCTCTAAATCTCTTTAACATTGGATCGAAAATTGATTCCCAGATTAAAATTTTCAATTTATCGTTGGACCTATTCCGGAAAAAATAAGAAAAATTTTCTGGAGAAATATTAAAATGATTAATTAAAAGATATTAGCAACAAACGGAAATTATTTGGATGTGCTACGGGACTCCAGGTAGACGGGCAGTAAGGATTAAGGCGGGGCGGGCAAAGTTGAACGGCGTCCATCAAAGAAGGGCATTAGGGACAAGCGGACACTGGGAAGAATTCTAGTGGTCAGGACTGGCAGTGGATGTGACTAAAGTGGTCAGTTCTTTGGGAAAGGACGATTGCTTTCTGTATGGCGTTGCAAATAATTTATGGAAGGAATGCGTCTGGCATCAGGTTCCGAGGTGCAACTCATCTAGCACAGCGACGCACTAACCCTTTTTACATCCCCGGGCCACACTTAAGGTTTTTATTTAGCCGAGGGTCGCACTGTAATAAAAGCGGAGAAAAAAACTGAAGGATTAAACTCGCGTAATCGGAAAAACAAATGAAGAGCAATATTAAAACACGACTTAAATACACTGTCGGCAACTGCTTCGCACCGGAGAAGGGCGAGACTTGGTTAAACCCGTAATTGCGAGCCGATTTTCAGAAAGATTGATTAATATTAAACTTACATTGTATTATTGAAAAATAATGGTCAAGCAACGAAACCAAGTATAACGTCATTTTACCTTTTAACAATAAGTACTGTGAAACAATAAATGAAAATGAGGTAACATTTTCAAAATATTCCTACGCATTGATTTGTTGCCCTTGGAAACGCCGGTTTGTTTGAAAAATGCTCTATTTTAGATTAAAAGATAATATTTCTTTTGATATCAACGGAATTAGTTCGATAAAATCATGGAATTCTTTTTCTCTCTGCATATTCTCCTAAATTAGTATTTATATCGTATTTACTCGAATACCACCCGTACATACTTCTTACAGAAATTATATTTCGAAAAATTACGAGTGCGTAGCTTAAAAAAAGATTTCGAACAAAAACATTTTCATCGCTAAAGCAAACATCAATAAATGAAAAATGCGGAGGCAGCGACGGAGCGAAGAATATCAGAGTGCTTATCTAAACGCAATAAGATATTTGCTGGAGTAATATCAACTGGATTCATGCGCGTTGACAATATAAGCTTGTCTTCTTTCATTAATCTTCCATAAAAACGGAGTGGGGTGCGTGTCTTCCTTGGAAACGAGTAGTACCTATTCGAAATAATACGGCACGTATCTAAAAATGATTCTAACACCACTAGACATATTTTCATACATATTCTTAAATGATTTAATATTTTATATATGAGAGAAAGAAGACTACGGTAAAAATTTGAAAATTTCGTTAACTTGAAATTTTCATGATATTTAATGTTACCGAGAAAAGCTGTAACATACCAAATTAGTTATCGAGTTCAAGAACATCAACAATAGGTATCGTTTAAAACCAAAGAAATATGCGTTTTTCTATTTTTGTGATTATTGTATTTATACTCAACTTAGACACTGCTAATAAACTTCCGTTCAAGTACCGACTTAATATAAAAAGGCCAAGCTATAAAAACATTAAAAAGTTCCGAAACAATTCTCACATTCTTTACAGAGAGAAGACCCCTTCTGGGAATCAAATTCAAGCGTGTTAGAAAGAATTCATAATCAACGTTGCTACGAGCAAGAAATTATCGGTGAAAGTACACATACTCGGTTACAGCATATTTTCGCCACATAAGATATCTGCAATTGCGTTTTGTAGTCAGGTGAAATAACGAACGAAGAAAGAAGGGCCAACTTTCAGCCTTTATAATGTTTGTTCTCGCAGCTGTAATCGTGATCGCAAAATGCAGAGCCTAGAGAATACTGCAACAACATCTCTTGAAGTGATTTCCATTTTTAACTTTTCTACTTCTTCTCATTAGCAACGAGGTTACACCTCACATCGCTCTTTGTTTACTTTGACAGATTATTATATTTTACCCCTTTTTTGCCTCAAAAAGTGAACATCATTTCACCATTTCTGTCTACCAGCTGGTTTGACAGTATTTCTGAGTATTTACTTACATTGTAACTAAGCAAAAAAATGGACGAATCTAAGATTTTCATTCTAGTTTCATTTGTTCCACACTATCTATTAATTTTGGATAACAATGATGTGGGAGTGGGGGGCGACGAATGGGGAGGGACTTGGGAAAATTTTTTAATGCGACCTTTCCCAAGAGACTTCAAAAGGAAAAACTACATAGAAGGAAAAAATATAAAATTTCATTAGGAGAAATATACACAACTAGGGTCACTTCCTCGTCTGCAGTAAAATGGCTCGTCCGGAGAGAAGGCCATCGGCCGTTAGGTGGGGCGAATAGCCCCTTCACTCACCACTTCCTATGCCCAGCCTCGCATGGATCACAGCTCCACGGCCCCTTTCCTGCTCTGCTGACCTCGCCCTCTCGCGCAACGAGCACTCGCCATCGGCGGACCAACATTTCCCTGCAGAAAGAGGGGAAAAGAGGTCAGACACACGACGGAAAATTCGGGTTCAAACGCGGAGATGCTCTACATATGTTCATTACGAACTAAAAGTATTATCTAATTGAAGCAATAGGGAATTATTGAAAAACTAGCAGCAAAAGAAATAAAGCGATATTGAAAATGACTCGTTCAATGCCCGTGCGTGGAACTGATTCCCTATCGATGCAGTAGACGGATCCAACCAATCAAAGCCGTGCATTCCAATGATCGCGAGATCAACTTCATAATCTGACGCCGCTAATAACGTCACGTTTCCAGGAAAAGTAATAATTTCTCGCGAGACGAGAGGGAGCCCTAACGACGGCAATATTAACGCAGAAGAAGTTGAGATAGAGAAATGGGGAGCGAAAGGAGGGGAGGGAAAGAAATAGACCTTCGGTGATTATTGGGAGACGGGAGATTCGTCGGACGCCGTCTGGGCATCCGGAGAGGATATGGGAGTGGGGCTTATGGGGTGGAGGGAATAGGGGGGTGTGGAGATGGGAGGGGGTGTGTGGAGGGAGGAGGGGGTGTGTGGAGGGAGGAGGGGGTGTGTGGAGGGAGGAGGTGGTGTGGAGGGAGGAGGGGGTGTGGAGGGAGGAGGGGTGTGTGTAGGGAGGAGGGGGTGTGGAGGGAGGAGAATTAAGGAATGGGGTGGAGTGGAGGAGGATGCTGGTACGGGGGAGGGGAAATCCCACATAGGGCCGATCGATATGGCGATACGGCGGGGGACGAAGGGGTGGGTGGGGGTGAGGGTGTGGACACGCACGAGGAGAATGGAGTGGTAAGAGCTGGACTGCTGGACGCCGCGAGCGATCTCTCCCCCAGAGAGCCATACTCCCCGGCCCACTAAGGGAACGGAAAGCATGGCGGAGAGAAGGTCGCAGCGTGAGGCCGCCGAGGATGGACTCCTGACCGCCTCCTCCGAGACGAACACTTCCATTAATGCTATTACAGAATTATTTTAAAGGAATGCGGGTGGGAAGTGGATTTCCGCCGAATAACAAAAAGTGAAAAATTTTCCGGAGAAAGAGAATAATAAATTCTGCAGCATGAAGGAAAAAATACTCGCATGTTATTCTGGGAGACTTTCGGGCGTATATTACAGAACTAGATATAAATGGTGTGATGAGACAGAAACTAACAGCTGGTATTTTATGTGGTGTAACATACGGTGTAAGTAATTTATTTATTTATTTAATTAAAAAAGGTCCATAAACAGCCAAATTTTGGCCTTTTACAATGGATCCGTAATATAACAACATAAAATAACAAATAAAATAAATTAAATTAACAATCGTGGAACAGATATTAAATTGTTCCAAACAGGAAAATGCAAAAACAGAAACATATTCAAAAGCGTTTAGACAATGAGAATTATGGGGGTCAATTACTGCATTTAATAAGTTCGATTTTAAGATAGACTTTCTTTGTCGAACGCCACTTGACAACCACCAGTGAACGCCGCCCTGCGTAAAACACGTCGTGAATCATCCATGATGATAAAGAAATGCGTGAGAGATTTTCCCCCACCCGACTGCAATTCAGTCCACGAATTACCTTTCGCCTCTTTCACGCCCGCAATCCCGCACTCACCCTCACCCACTCTGCTATCCGGCCTTGGCGGCAGAGGGGTTGTTAGCGGGTATGGCTCCCAACGGGTCGCGAGTTCGAATCCTACTGTGCGCATGGTTGTATGTGATCATCTTATTCATCGTTTTTACGCTCATTGTAAAAGGCCGGCAACCGTCCTCTCCGAAGATAGGGACACTCACCCCATTTTCAGGAATTTATGAATCCTTTGGTAGGTGTTGATGTAGGGATCCAACGCTTCCCATCACCATGTAGAAAATCGGGAGAAATTAAAGTTAACTACCGAGAAGCATACTTTGGGAAAAAGAAATTATATTAACCGTCCTAATATATCGGTGTATATTAGTCTCCGGAATCGGTTGCAAATCTAATGTGCCCTTTTGACGTCGCCGTGACACCGCCAATACCAAAGCCACACCTATGAAAAACTACCGAATCCGCGAAAAACAGTGACAATGGAGAGCGCAATGAGAAATGCTTCCAATCGTCAAAGGAGAGCAGTTAAAAAGGGCCGAGGGGTTAAATGGCGGGACGGCGTTAAATCTGTCAGAGAGATGGGCTAGAGAAAATGATGAGGGGAGTGGCAGTAAGTGCTGGCTTTGGCGCGACAATCGCCCGTCTAGATGGGTGGCGGCGTCCACTTGGAACAGCGGTTTCCAAACTGTGGGACGCGACCCTCTTGGGAGGACGCGGGGGATATATCTGGGGAGCGCAAAATATTACACGTATATTCGCCATCCGTTTAGCCATCCTAACTGTGAGACAATATTCGGCCTTCAAATTCTAGCCCTTAATTGGATAGGACTTATCGTTTGCCTCCATGGTTTTCCTAAGGTGGTTGTATTAACTGCAATTGTTGGTCTAGTAAGTATACTGTTTATGGATTTTGACTGAACATCATAAAAAGGGGAGGCGGCGAAAATGCTTTACAATGCTTGCAAATCGCTGATTTAGAGGAATGGGGATACCGATGGGGACCTCATCGACCAAATCCACCAACCTCCCCACCCAGAGTACATCGCTCACCGCTCGAGCGGCGCCTGCGCGAGAAGAATTATATCCCTAAAATGAGCGACAACAAATTAAAAATAGAACAGAGGAATATATGTAAATTAAGATGACGAGGGAGAATTTCTATCACATAATAAACAACATTACAATTACAGCAGATTACAAATTATTCGAACGTCGAATACCCGAATGTCCAATTATTATAATATACAAATTATATTACAATTTGGAAATGGTGGTGGTGCTTCCTATATCGGACAATCAGGCAGAAATTTTAAAACGAGGGTGAGTGAACATAAACGGTAATTCAGATAGAAAGACCACTGTTCGCACTTTGCCAAACATATTTTGGAAGAAGACCAAAGGAGCTCCTTTTATTTGGAAGTGTTACAAGTGATAAGTAAAGGATTAAGGATGGACGCCTTAGGACAATTCGAGATCACACTGTGTGCTTTCCAGAAAGATCGCCCTATCCTAAATGAGCAGCACGTTTCCTCCCCACTCATTCCCCATTGCTTGCCATCCCCCACCATTCCCCTCCACCACAATCCCTCACCACGGGCATCTTCCATCGACACCCACCATAGGGGTTCCCTTACGACGGATACTTGAAGCCCCTTCTCTCCATTACACTCTTAAACCCTTCCCAACTTTCTCTTTTTCCCTTATCTTTTCCCCTCTCTACGCCCTCTCGCGGACTATATATTGTCTGTACCCTCACTTCTTTACCTGTAGATTATGTATCACATCGTAACCCTGGTCGTATTGATACATTAAAACTTTGGAAAATACAAAGTTTTCATTTTATTTGTTCATCAGGGAACAGTTGCACAAGATTACGCCGACCACCGTGAATTTTAATTGTCACTCTCCAAACACTTCCTGAATACTCTCCTTTTCCATTCCCATTGCTCCATTCACTTTCGCATCACCCTTCTGATCGGAAGGACACCTTCTCGAAAGTTAGAAATGTTTTTTTTGTTTTTGGCCTTTCTCTTATTTTGGAGAGATTAAGTTCTGTCATCCTCATCAAGACCATATATACTCTATATATATATATATATATATATATATATATATATATATATATATATATATATATAGGGTATCATTTCAGAAAAGTGACGCATAAGACGAAAGCGCATAAACAGAACTCATATTTACATGTAAAAGATACGTTCGACAAGCAATCTTAACTCCCATCCAAGACGCTCTTCTTTGGCTCCATAACAACTTCTTATGCGCTGAATACAAAATTAAATCAATTAACACTGAATTATACTTACCAAGCGGTGACTGTCGTGAGTGACATAATAGTGTAGGTGTAAAGTGCTGGAGGATTGTCTTGGCCCAACGCAAGTTCCGCTGGCAAGGAGGAAAAACTTCTCAAGTGTGCTCAAACAGAATCACACGAAATCTCCGTCTCATCTCCACTCTACATTATCCTGTCCACTCTCATATCTTTTACTCTAGTACTAATACACACAGAATAAGAGACAATGAGAAACTGAATGGTCGCCTTGTGGTATAGTGGATAATTTTATTTCATTTGTATTGCACTGGTCGCGTAACCGCATAAGAGCGAATCAAAGACGCATAACAGTAAATTCGGTAGCAATAAGTTTGTCGCATAATAGCGAATTCACATTAAGTGAACAAGTGAACCAGCATAAAGAGAGGGAAACCTGTAAACCTCTCTCTCTCTCTCTATATATATATATATATATATATATGTATATACAGGGTGTTTCAAAATTATGTATACACAATTTAAAAATTTATATTTCGTGAACCAAACGTACAATTTGCACAATTTTTCTTTTATTTTAAAGCTTAAATGCATAGTAATGTTTGCAATGAACAAAACTCAAGTAAGATGTTCAAAATGTCCACCACCAGCACTGATACATAAGCAAAATCTCTCTTTAACAAAATTACATACTTCAGTGCACAAGTCAGTGGAAATTCTGTGTGCTTCTTGCTGTATTGCCATCCACAGATCCTCCAATGTTTGCGGCTTCTGATCGTAAACTTTATCTTTCAAGTATCTCCATGCAAAAATATCTAAAGGAGTGAGGTTTTGAGACCTTGGAGTGTATTCAAAAGCACTCCCCCTGCGACCTATCCATTGCTCAGGAAATTCATTAGTCAGGTACTCCCGCACAGTTGTATGGAAATGTGGGGGTGCACCATCCTTTTGAAAATACATCAATGTGTCCGGAAACATGTTTCTGATATTAGGTACTGCATAATTTTTTAACATATCAAGGTAACTTTCTCCATTAACAGTGCCATTGAATCTGTAAGGTCCGATTATTCCACGAGAGGAGAGTCCCATCCAGACAGTAAAACCTGGTAGATTGACATCTTTCTCCAATGTGAAGTGTGGACTTTTACCTGCCCAGTAAACACAGTTATGACGATTCACATGGCCATTCAGCTTGAACGTGACTTTGTCTGACCATACAATTGAATCTTTAAAAGCATCGATTCCACCATTTTTTCGAATGACCACCTGCAAAATTGTGTTCGTCGATCTGGATCATCTTCTTGGATTGAATGCAGTAATCGAGGTATAAATGCCTTCAATTTGATGTCCTTTAGGATTCTAAAAACACTTGTCTGGCTTAATTGTAGCTCACGTGAACACTGTCTTGTAGACTTCCTTGGGGAGCGGGTAATTGCATCTCTGACAGTTTCAACATTTTCGATACTTCTTGACATTCTTTTCCGCCCACAGCATGTCTTGTTGATATTGTTCCATGTTCCTCAAATTTATCACGCAGACGGGTAATCGTTGAACGAGTTGGTGCTTTTGTTCCATATTTTCTTTCCCATGCACGCTGAACGTCTGTGACATTTTTTAAATTTCCAATACCATTTTAGAATTAACTTTCTCTCATTGAAACTCATCTGCATGTTCTCCATTATTTCCATGGATATTGGTAAATAATCAAACCTTGTTAAAATAATTAATTTATTTTGCTTTTAAATAAAAGAAAAATTGTGCAAATTGTATATTTGGTTCACGAAATATAAATTTTTATATTGTGTATTCATAATTTTGAAAGACCCTGTATATATATGCTTATGGAAGAGAAAAGGTAAATAGGATAAATGGATGGCAATAAGCTGTTAGGATAAGGAAGCCCCGGGAGCACTCACCAATAAGATGTCTTCAAGTTGGCGAGTTGGCGGTGTTGTTGCCAGTTATCTGAGCTTATAGAAAAACACTAGGGTCTTCCAACAAGTCTCTACCTATCTCAGCAATCTGGAGTCTCACATTCCAGGTTCGATCAAACCACGTTTATGCTAACTCGTGCTGTAAGAAGTGTCTGTCCGTCGCCCTCTGTACCTCAGGAAGTTTGTCGTAGAGAAATGAGGTGAACGACACTTTGTTTCTTCAAGCTAGGAGACCCCATGAAAACTGTTTTCGTTTTCATCTGCCTCCGTGAAAAAAAATTATGGCTGTTTAAAACATCTGAAACTTTATAATTCGGAAACGTCGAGTCGGAGAAAAAACTTTTAGAAAAACAAAACCAGTCTTGATAAGAGAAGTATCGAATAATTATTTTCAGTTAAGCGAGAATAAATGCAGGTCGCATAGAGGCAGGACCCCTAGTTTTCAACATTAAAAACAAACCCAGTTGTAGCGAAATCTTCTTATAAGAACCAGTATTACTAGGTGTAGCTTGTGATGTCACTAATCAGTGCCGTAGCTTGATGCGTGTTTGACAGGCGACCGCCTCAGGCGGCGCTTTTATCATCGAGGTGTCACCACAGCAGTGTCGTCATACTTATGGTTAGAAATGGGGCGGTATTTGGTCTTTTTGACTTAAGCGGTGGATTTCTATGAAACTGGTGTGTCACTGATCGACGAAAAGAAATAAAAAATTGTCTTTTGACTAATTAATTTACTTAAATGGAACAGTAACGTTCAATGCTATTAGGATCGCAGTTCTGCGCAGATAAATTTCAGCTAGTTGAGATAGCGTATGATCTATAATCGAACGAAACCCACACGCGCGCATCACGACAGTCAAGCAGAAATTTCGATAGGCGAAAATGAAATCAACATTGAATGTAGTTCTTTTATGTTATACTTGGGGTCCTGCCCGTATGCGTGTCAACCCTGCCCTCCGCTCGCTCCAGAGATTCGACGCGCTTTGCTAAGCTGAAAAAAAATTTCGGGATAGTTCTTATCAAGGCGCATATTTTTTGTTCATAAAGTTTTTTTCTCCGACGTACCGTTTCCGAAATATAAATTTTAAAATTATTTTAACGACCGCTATCTTCTTTTAGGATGGCCAGTGAAAATAAAAGTTTTCCTGCGGTCTACTAGCTTTATCTTTTAGTCACAACAGTTACCACGGTATCTATCGATCTCGAGGTTGATATTTTAACGATCAACATCTTAGGGCAATGCTCTCTTTAATAATTTCTTTAGATCAACTATATCAATGCCGATGTAATTACGAAATAGTAATAGTTCGAAAGTTTACGGTAGGGAGACTGAAAGCGCCGGGGGTTGGGGAGGTGGGAAATCATTAAGAGGTGCACTGTGTGCTGAAATCACCAACAATGCGATTTCCCTCGACGATGAAATATTAGCTTGAAAATACGCGAAATTTTCGTGTTCAAAACGAAACAGTGGATCGATTCGACGCGTATTTAAAAATCGACGGGAGGAAACCGAATTTTCATTTTTTCAGGCATTGTTTGGTTGAAATCGCATATTCGTACGACGTTTATTAGTAATTTTAAAAAGTGATAGAAGGTTGTGCGGTGTAGCGACTCAAAATCACACGCTGCAGGATCATTACGTTTATACACACTTATATTGAAGTTGGCCTGAGAGTCGTTCAACATGGTTGATGCGTTATATCTCTGGATCCACAAACGCTATTGATCTGAAATTTTGCACATAATCCACATTTGTTGTACATTTTCATTTATCAAGTTTTTCTACGCGTTTCAACAATTCCATTGGAGAATACATATAAATAAATATGGACTATGTAAATAAAGAATTAACTATGAACATTTTAAAAAGCTTGAAGACTCAAATGTAGATAAAAAATAAATAAAAAACAGGTTTTTCAATAGCACATACTTTTATGATGCACTCAAAAGTAGAAAATAAATTTACTGCCTCAAAATTTTAATCGTAATTTTCATTTTGTAAATTTGGTGTGAAGAATAAAAGTGAGTGGCCAAGAAGAAAATCATGTATGCAAACTACTTATATGTATAGGCCATCCACTTTTATTCTTCACACCAAATTTACAAAATGAAAATTTCGATGAAAATTTTGAGGCAAAAAAATCATTTTCTGTTTTTGAGTGCATCATAAAAGTGTGTGCTATTGAAAAACCTGTTTTTATTTATTTTATTAGGGTATAGACAGCATTGCGAACCAATACTCGAGAGCAGGGTTTCCCAACCTATTTTCCGCGGAAGTTTCCAAAAAATGGACCGCACATCATATTTCGACGGAACTTCTTGTGAAAAAAACATGCGGGGCTTACACCAGTAAATACAGTTATCGCATAATAACTTTGTTATCTAAAACCTGGGATATGAAACTCTTATGGGAGAGTTGATGCCCAAGTTTTACACGTAGCTCACTATGATGATACGGGGCCACCAACTGCGCTGCAGTCGCAGCCACAGCTCTCTCTCTCTCTGCCACAGATCCACAGCGCCACACGTTTCTTGTCTATATGATCACAAAGGCCATTTTGTTTTTTAGAAATCCGCCATTGCTTATTGTGTGGTTGAGTACGATTCTGAGATTCTGTCGAGTACATATATATATAGTAATGCCTTCCTTACGAGAGAAATGTGCAGTGGCAGACGGTTTGGTCCCAGTTTCTCGAATTCGAATGCTCGAATCCCACTTGCCATAAAACCCAGTTGCCATTAATCCAACTTGCCATAGTCCCAAATGCTCGAATTCCCAGTTGCCAGAATCCCACTTCCCATAGTAAAACTGGGGTGAGGAAAAGAGGGGTATTTACGAATAGGAAGCAAAAAGGTGAAAGGACTCAGGGGAATTTACAGATATGCAGCAAAAAGGAGAATGGAAGGAGGAGGAGGGGAAAGGGGGGGAGGGCGCAAGGTACGATGAGGGAGTAGAGGTACGCCAATGAAACACAGACGACATTGGTATCAATCGACAGCGAATTTTATAACGATTAAGAATACGGAGCGTAAAAACGAAAATGAAAGGAGGGAAGGAAGGGGGAGGTAATAGGGGGGAGGGCGTTAGGCACGCCAAGGAAACAATCCTGCACTTTAACTGTTCTGGGCTCAAGTAGGCGATTTACAGATGGATCATAACAATAAGAAACTTGCAGATTCCCCTGATGCCGTGAAAAAGATAACAGGTCGAGAGTATGCCTCACGCCAGCAGATCACTACGATTCACGGAAGGATCCAAATGATATAAGGCTAAGTACAAACTTTCTAGTATAGAAATTTGATGTATTACTGAAAACAATGAATAGTTACAATAAAAACATTGATGATAAGAACCTTACTATAGTACAACTAAGAGATGAATTACGTGAAAAACATTGCACTATTATGAATTTAGAAAACAAGGGGAATAGATTAGATCGAAATTACATAAATAAAACATTAGATTTTTTGTGCATAGACCCTGCCCTCGTGAATAAGAGGCCTTTACTTAACATGATGCCTGTGTATCAATAAGCTGTCATAG
Organism: Tanypteryx hageni; assembly: GCA_028673005.1. Taxonomy (NCBI): domain Eukaryota; kingdom Metazoa; phylum Arthropoda; class Insecta; order Odonata; family Petaluridae; genus Tanypteryx; species Tanypteryx hageni. The sequence continues at coordinate 4,213,590 of CM054112.1, forward strand.
GATAATTCTTCAATTTTATATTACCTTTGCCAATAAAACCTATGAAACGTCTTCACACACGGAGCCACTCCTCTCTCTCTACCTTTCGCATTATTTCAAATTAAAGTGAAAAGTACCATCCGCCATAATGGTTGGGGAAGAGACGAGGAAGAGAGGGACGGACCGGAGATGGATGAGATGGTCCTGCAAAGGTCGGTCCTTCCCAAAAAGAGGAAAAAAAGAGGGGAAAGGGGACGCGGGGAAAGGGTCCTTTGAAGAATTCCACAATTCAATTCCGCGGGGCTAAGTAAATTGGGCGCCGTTTTTCCGAATTCCCTCTTATTCGATAACTTCAATGCCTTCTCCATCCAACTCTCCCCCTTCAGCCATCGTCCTTTCGCTCCCTCTCTCCTCTAAGGCGTATTTCTCACTATTCTCCTCCCCTCTACTCCCATGAACCAAATGCCCTTTACTCAGAAGCACTCCGTTCACCGCGGCGTACGCAGCGGGAGATGCAGAGAAGGGAGATTATATGGGAAGGGCATTTACCAAAGGTGTGGCACATACTTTGTGCTACCCATCGGGAGAGAAGGAGAGCCGTAGGGAGAGAGAGGAAGAAAGCCGTGGGGAAAGAGAGAGAGAGAGAGAACCGTGGAGAGAGAAAGGGTGGAGAGAGAAAGGGAGAGCTGTGGAGGGAGAGAGAGAGGAATGGAGAGAGAGACGGAGAGAGACAGAAATGGAGAACGAGAGATGGAGAAAGAAATGGAGAGAGAGAGAGAGAGATGGAGAGAGAGGGAGAGCCGTAGGGAGAGAGCCGTAGGGAGAGAGCCGTAGGGAGAGGGAGAGAGAGCCGTAGGGAGAGAGAGGGAGAGCCGTAGGGAGAGAGAGAGACAGAAATGGAGAACGAGAGATGGAGAAAGAAATGGAGAGAGAGAGAGATGGAGAGAGAGGGAGAGCCGTAGGGAGAGAGAGGGAGAGCCGTAGGGAGAGAGCCGTAGGGAGAGGGAGGGAGAGCCGTAGGGAGAGAGGGAGAGCCGTAGGGAGAGAGAGAGAGAACCGTGGAGAGAGAAAGGGAGAGCTGTGGAGGGAGAGAGAGAGGAATGGAGAGACGGAGAGAGACAGAAATGGAGAACGAGAGATGGAGAAATAAATGGAGAGAGAGAGAGATGGAGAGAGAGGGAGAGCCGTAGGGAGAGAGAGGGAGAGCCGTAGGGAGAGAGCCGTAAGGAGAGGGAGGGAGAGCCGTAGGGAGAGAGAGGGAGAGCCGTAGGGAGAGAGAGGGAGAGCCGTAGAGAAAGGGAGGGAGAGCCTTAGGGAGAGAGAGGGAGAACCGTGGGGGAGAGAGGGAGAACCGTGGGGGAGAGAGGGAGAGCCGTAGGGAGAGAGAGGGAGAGCCGTAGGGAAAGAGAGGGAGAGTCGTAGAGAGAGAGAGAGAGGGAGAGTCGTAGAGAGAGAGAGAGAGAGAGGGAGAGTCGTAGAGAGGGAGAGCCGTAGGGAGAGAGAGGGGGAGCCGTAAGGAGAGGGAGGGAGAGCCGTAGGGAGAGAGAGGGAGAACCGTGGGGGAGAGAGGGAGAGCCGTAGGGAGAGTCGTAGAGAGAGAGAGAGAGAGAGGGGGAGAGTCGTAGGGAGAGAGAGGGAGAGCCGTAGGGAGAGAGAGGGAGAGCCGTAGGGAGAGAGAGGGAGAGTCGTAGAGAGAGAGAGAGAGAGGGAGAGTCGTAGAGAGAGAGAGAGAGAGGGAGAGTCGTAGAGAGAGAGAGGGAGAGTCGTAGAGAGAGAGAGAGGGAGAGTCGTAGAGAGAGAGAGAGAGAGAGCCGTAGGGAGAGAGCCGTAGGGAGAGAGAGGGAGAGCCGTAGGGAGAGAGAGGGAGAGTCGTAGAGAGAGAGAGAGGGAGAGTCGTAGAGAGAGAGAGAGAGAGGGAGAGTCGTAGAGAGAGAGAGAGAGAGAGAGAGAGAGGGAGAGCCGTAGGGAGAGAGAGGGGGAGCCGTAAGGGGAGGGAGGGAGAGCCGTAAGGAGAGAGAGGGAGAGCCGTAAGGAGAGAGAGGGAGAGTCGTAGAGAGAGAGAGGGAGAGCCGTAGGGAGAGAGAGGGAGAACCGTGGGGGGAGAGAGGGAGAGCCGTAGGGAGAGTCGTAGAGAGAGAGAGAGAGAGAGAGAGGGAGCGTCGTAAGGAGAGGGAGGGCCGTAGGGAGAGAGAGGGAGAGTCGTAGAGCGAGAAAGGGAGAATCATAGAGAGAGTGAGAGTCGTAGAGCGAGAGAGGGAGAGTCATAGAGAGAGGGAGAGTCGTAGAGAGTGAGAGAGAGAGGGAGAGCCGTAAGGGGAGGGAGGGAGAGCCGTAGAGAGAGAGAGGGAGAGCCGTAGGGTGAGAGAGAGAGGGAGAGCCGTGGGTAGAGAGGGAGAGGGGCGTGAAGAGGTCGGCGTGCGTGGGCGTTCAGGGCAGAGAGATCCATTTGAAAGACATTGCCGCGGAGGGGGGTTTCGTTTCACCGTCGGGAACGACCGCTGACATCTGTCCGCTGGTCACTCGACCGCTTTCAACACTTATACTTTTCTTTTCGACGTTTTTCAACGCTTTCGCGATATTTAAAGGGATGAAAACCATATTTATGCAAGAGCATGTCTCTTTCCACCAGCTGTCCCTTTTGGGTTGGTCTCGAAGCGAGCGCATCCGGTCACTTTTTCTCCGCATACAGAGTTCCGTCGCACAGAAACGAAGGTTATCCTATGCATCCCCAGACACACACCTTGGATCCCGAGGGATCTTACGCGGAGCAACGAGTGAAATTTGTCTTTACTATTTTAATGTTTGCTCAGACTTCTGATGAGAGCGTTGGAAATGAATGAGCGCGCATAGGAAATAATGGAAAGAGGGAGCGAAGAGTACTTTTCGAAATCAAACTACGTTGCGGCATCCGATCGGTAGAGAAGGGAGAATATGGAGGATAAGGGCAAATAGGGGAGAATAGGTGGAATGGGAGGAATAGGTAGAATTGAGGGGAATAGGGGGCAATAGGGAGAATACGGGAGAATAGGGGGAATGGGAGGAATAGGGAGAATAGAAGGGAATAGGAGGGAATAGGGAGAATACGGGGGAAAAGGGGAGAAAATGGGGGAATAGGGGAGAAGAGGGAGAATAGGGGAGAATAGGGGGAATAGGGGAGAATAGGGGGAATAGGGAAGAATAGGGGGGAATAGGAGAGAATAGGGGGAATAGGGGAGGATAGGGTGGAATAGGAAGAAATAATGGAGAATAGAGGAGAATAGGGGGGAATAGGGGTGAATATGGTGGAATAGGGGGAGTAGAGGAGAATAAGTGAAAATAAGGGGGTCGACGCGCGGTCCTCGTTCATCGTCCAGAGCAGGGGCCTGCAACCTTTTCAGCCTTGAGGGCGCATTTGCGAATTCAGAGGATTGCGGGCGCTAATTGGGGGAACACAGAAAAATAAAGCTAAAAGAAATGGGTTAGATTCTTTTTTTATTTTCAAACAAAAATATTTGGATTTGAATTCAAAATTTATTAATAATAAAGAAGGAGAATCTTGAAATTTTTAATGAGAAAATTGAATTTGTACTTCTTCTGTACTATCTTACTTCACGTCCCCAGCAAACGACTTGCCATAGCCCTAGTAGCTGGCGCCAAGGAATTTTATGAAGGGCGCCATGGCACCCGCGGGCGCCGGGTTGAGGGGCCCTGCTCCAGAGCAGCGCTTCTCAATCGCTGATCCGCGTTTCAATTATGCCGGTCCACGATATTCCACTTTTAGGCTGCTTTCCAAAGGAAACATAGCCCTATGAAATGGTACTGTCTGTGCGTGTGCCCCCTACTAAAAACTTTTGAACCATGAAACTTGGTATAAGCCTCGTGCTGCCAGGAACCACCTCCGGGCTATATTTTATTTGGCGAAGATTGAAGTACCGGGTTCGATTCCAGGAACGTTTTTTCCCTATTTGTTTTACGTAGGAAATCCCAAATTCATCGTGCAGAGATGTTTTCTTTAACACATTAAAATATCTTAAAATTGTGATATCGGAGCGAGGTTTGTACTGTTCTAAGAGGAAAATGTATATAGTAATTGTTATCACCAAATTTTGATAATTGATCGTATTTTCTTGAATTTTTACTAATAATAGCGTTTTTGCGTTTTAAACAGCATTTTTCGAATTGTTGCCATGGAGACGATTATTACCGAACTCGGCTTGAGCATAGACGAGTGAACAAATGGGTTATTTTCTTTAGCACTCGGCTACCATTCAGCAAAGGACAGTTGATCCAAACATATTAGCGTATAACCAGTAACATGTATTAAATTCGTTTATTTAAAATATATACATGCAAATATAATGTCAGAAAGATATATTGGCATTGTTTTTAGTAGTTTAAACCTGATTATGCTCTACTTATTTGCTTTCCAATTTTCCTCTATAATTGATTAATTATGGACTACAAGTGGTATTTATGGTATGAGAATTCCATGGAATGACTAACACATACTGAAACATTTCCTGTCAATATAAGTAATAAATTCCGGACGTCAACTTTGGGAAACCGGCCTGCATTAGTCCTGGTTTGGATTTCTTGTTCTCATAAAGGTTCTATACTGGGCAGCATTGATTATTGGGAGGTTTGTGTTTTGAGGTGTCAAAGCGTACAATTGTCAAAAAGTGGGTGGCTACAAATTTATTTCACAGGTTATTGATGGAATATTCAGATACACCGGTCCGCGACACACTTTCGGATAATACCCGTCCGCGATAAACTTTCGGTTGAGAACCGCTGGTCTAGAGAAAGGGAGAGACGATCTCGCAATTGGGGGTGCAATGGGGTGATCATGCTTACTGATTCGGGAATGCCGAGGGGTGTGACGCGACGATAACGAGAGATAAAAAACGATATGATAGCGAGAGAGTCTTCCGAGAAGTTAATGAGGCCATAAAAACGGGAACAAGTTGCAGGGGCGGATGAGGAATGATATGACTTGATGTTTCATTGAATGCCTTAGTAATAAAAAGACTAATCACCGATTTGTATATATTTTACTCCATTTATAATTGCATTTATTCTAAATTAACTTCATTTCTTACTTTCTTAATATCTATCTATATTCAAAATGTATGTCTAATAATCATTTCGTCTCAGATAAAATTATTTTAACTAAGTCATTAGGCATTATTTTTTACCAAAACGTGCAAATTTTCAATTAATTAACGAAAATTAATTTTCTATCAATTTCCATGTTTTCCTTTAACGCAAGGTAAAAATACCTCATATGCGTTGTAATTTGTATCAGATTCTGGAAAGGAAATCCAGTGCCAGCGTCTGTGAGACGCTTTCGGGAGATTCGTTGAGTGGAGTCTGAAAAAATTCTGTTTTCAAAAAGGAAAAGTTTTTATCGTTTGCTTTCATATAATCTTGGTTATGGATTACCACGGCTTGTTCGGTTGAATATATGCTGACCTATGATTAAAATAGTACGAACCGTAGCTGACGTGTTTTAATTATTCAAATTTCTAATTAAATAAGATAATCTCTTGATCGATGGCATTTATGTTTGGTTCAAAACTGATGTTGTCCATCAATTTGTTTTTCGGGAAGATGAATTAGATGGTGCGCTCAAAAGCGTCAATAATGGATGAAATAGCCATGAAAACCAGGAGCTTGTCATCGTTATAGATACAAGAATTCTTGTCTTTTAGGTTCTGGCATCAATTTTTAAGATAATTAAAGTTAGGTTCAAATTTCTCAAATGAAATAAATTAAAATTACTATGTTCTCTTTTCATATGTTTAGGTCAGAAATTGTTATCTTGATTCTGACTTTAAAATTTAATCGCAAAATATCTTATGTTCAATTGTGAAAATCATTTAGATAAAGCAAATTATCTTTGAAATTATATTGTATCTTGTTAGAGAAGATAAACTCTGCTTAATTGCATTTAATCACACCGAATATCCAAGGAAAGATTTGTCGAAGTCCAACGGACCATTCTAGAGTTATTCGCAATAATTTTAAAAATCTTGAAGAAAATAAAAGAATTTTAATGGCTTTCATATGTTTTAGGCAATGCAGGATAAAAAGTTCATGATTTGATTTTATTAATATTTTATTGATGTATTACTATCAGATATAATTGGTAATATTCAAGACAACTGGATAAATAAAAAATTAAGAACAATAAAAATGTAAAAAAATTAAATTATAATCGGCTAATGTTAAATGTTGACCATGTTGACCGCTCCACAGACCTCACGACCGTCATTAACTCTGAAAACCAAGTCTCGTTACGAAACCTAACTCACATACCTGTCCTCTCGCAGCAGGGGATATCTAGTCCACCAAATGATATGAAATAAAGTTTAAACTATTTCATGTAGTTAACTTAGTGAGAAAGTAATTCAAGCATCGAATCCGGATAAATGTGCTGTTTAAGAGCGCCTTTTTAACGTAACTCTACGATAAATAATAAGATGTTTATGCTCACATTCAATCTTGACGCTCAGGAATACCAATCTTTTAAGTGTGTGTGAGCGACTCGGAGAAGATTTTAGTCTCCCGCCAGCCCAGTTCAAAATATACGAAGAAATGGAGGATGCGGAGTATCATAAAGGCATATAATATTTCAAGCCTGGAAGACAAATTTAATATGCCGCCGGCCAATTATTGCTGACAATACAAGAATGGGATGTCAAAAAAGTTGATACCGCCCTATCAAATAAAATTTTCTTTTACACGGCCTCTGGTTCTAAAATTCGGTGAAATGTTATGTCGAGAGGAAAACCCAGAAATACCAACATTTAATACAAATATAATAACAAGATGGAAAGGCGAAGAAATTAGTTGTTGTGCATGAACACATAAAACTGAACTGATATTTGAAAAAAGAGAAGAAATCCTGTACTTGAACGGAAATCAACCACTTACCGGGTTGGTGCTTAAACCAACTAATCAATCAAGCCAGCATGATTCTATATAATACATTAATTCCTATTTTTGTTTGGATGATTTCCGAGAAAATGCTGGGAGAGCAAGCGGGAAACTAAATCTGCAACATAAAAGGTACTGGTAACGCAATAAAATATCCGCGCAACGTTACATTGCACAATCATTCTTATATCCGTTCACCTTTTCTCATAAAAATGATGTCACTGGCAATAATAACACACATATGGACATTACTTACTTACTTTTTGATCAATGACACATTATTGTTTATGACATTAAACTCTCTGCAACTGGACCAATCTAGATAGATAATGCAGCCATTTAAAATGTAAAACGACCTTTTGTGATAATTCTCTAGAATGATCAACCCCTATTGTCACGCGATATTATTCGTTTATACAAAGCTTCTATTTCATGTAATCTATAATAATAAAAGAAGCTGTCTGTGTGTCTGTGGCAGTCGCAACTCTTCAGAAAATAAATGTAGGAGCTTCAAAATTTGACAGCAGCTTCAGGTTGATCATGAGAGTTGCAGTGCCAAAAAGAAGTCAAATCAGCTCACAGAAGCCCGATTGTTGGTACAAATGTCCGTTTTTACTTTCTCCATACGTACTATAGCGGAAAGTATTGATTTCATGAAAAAAATGTATTTTGAGATTTCAACGGAAATACACGTTTTGAGGTCCCCTGGACACGTTTTGACCATTTTCTCGATGATGTCTGTCTGTGTGTGCATGTGACAGCTTTTTTGTGGGTGCTCTAACTCAAAAACAATTAATCAGGTCAATGCGAAATTTTATATTTAACATTTTTATGAAAGTCACTGGAACTGAGTAGTTTTTGGTAAAAATCGGTCAATCGGAAGTGAATGTTTGCTCTTGTCACTTATCCGTTATTTTGAAATATTTGCTTTAATATTTGATATATGTACAAAATGTATTGGATTAAAAGTTCGGCCCAAGTATACAGTTTCCAATTTTTCATACACATATCAATCGCTAATATTTTCATCCAAACTCAAGGTACTCTCAGTCTAAGAGAGCAAATGAACAAATTAAATATAGATTCAAATTTGATACCTCCCTTCCCCCCCCCCCCAAAGACATCAGAGTTCTGACACCGAGGTACATATCCTAAACGTCTCTATAGTATGTATATCAAGTTTTAAGTCCCTACGTTTCTTGGTTCAACATTGATATTGGTGGAAGATTCATCAAAATCGGTCAATTAGTTGCTGAGATATCTTCTAATAGTGCTTTTCGTCAACTTCGCCGTAGTATAATCGAATACTAATGTATTTGCTTTGAAATCAGAAAATTATTTTTCCTTATATTTTTAGATCCGTTCTAAAGATGTTCATTTGGTTTTGCCGTTCTATACCCGCCCTACAAACGAAATTTCTTATTGAAATTGGTTCGGCCAATAACTTCGAAATTCATAATTACAGAAATATTCTAACCTTGATATTGTGGTAGTCCTCTTTAGTCGACCCGGTTATTTAAATCAAGATTATATACACCATAACGGGCTTAAATCTGTGCAGACATCTCTCTAGAAATACGTGTAAATGAAATATTAATTGCTTTTAATTGTGGTAGCCCTGCTGTTATGCTCCGCTTTAAATATCTTGATTTCATTATGGTGTTTTGTATAAATGTTATATATAAAATTTAGTTGACATACGTTTAGCCAATTCCACCCAAATCCATAGTTACTGAAAGAAATTTGTAATTGTGGCACCCCTGTTTAGATAATCCGGTCCAAATATGCTATTATGGTTTTATATATGTGTACATAATAAATATTATAATTTGGTTAAAATTGATGCAGACAGTTCAACACAAGCACTTGTCAAAGGAAATATTTTATTACTTTTATTGTGGCAACCCTACTTTCTATATCTATCCTAAAAATCTTGATTTTGCCTATCTATGTTGCATCACTCCTTCATACAAAATTTCGTTGAAATCGGTTTTGCCAATTCCTTCCAAATTCATAATTACCGAAAAGGTTAACTTTGCAATTGTGGCACTCCTACTTAGTTAATCGGGTCGAAATATGTCATTTTGGTAAGGAACTTATGGAAAATGGTATGGTCAAATTTGGTTGAATTCGGTTTGGCCAATTCCTTCCAAAAGAATAAATATTTATTTTGCAATTATGGCACCCCCCGGCAAGGTCGATCCGGTCCAAATATGTCATTTGGTCACAAATTTGGTCCAAATATGTCATTTGGTCACAAATTTATGTGATGATTCTATGAACCAAATTTATCTGAAATCGGTTTGACCAATTCCTTCCAAAAGTATAACTTTTGAAAAGTTTTATTTTAAAATTGTGGCACCCCTGCTTGGTCGATCCGGTCCAAATATGCCATTTTGGTCATGTATTTATCTGAAGATTCTATATACCAGCAAATTTGGTTGAAATCGGTATAGCCTGTCTTCCCTGATATATGAGTAGGGACGGACAGACATCGCCGAAATTTGGACCGACAGTACCATGGGAACCCCTCGAAATCGTGAAATTTGGATAGGCCCTTACATTATGATCCTTGACCCCGTAGACAGATTTTATCCATTTTAGGCTACAAAATGTCTCATCAAAACTTTGATATTGGTGGAGAATTCATCAAAATCGACTAATTAGTTGTGATATCTTAAAAAAATCTGACGTGGCCACCAAATGGCTTTCCCCATACCTGTAATTTTTCTAAAAATTCCAAATAGGTTACATAATAATACATATTTTACGGAATTGCTTATATATAGACGTTCCTTACAGAGTAGGCTTAACATATAACATACAAGTAGTTGGTGCTTGCATTCTGCAAGCATTTCATCTGACCTTGGAAAATTAATTATTTTTCAATAAAGATATTTCATTACTAGAAATATTTTTTTAATTCCAAAGATTTCATCTCTGCACCAATTTTCGTTCTTTCCTTATGGAAAAATATTTGATTAAAACAATACCTCAAATTTGAAATTTTGCGAATATTATAATTTTTCCATTATGGCGCACTAATGTCACACATTTCTGCTAAATTTTAAATTTGTAGCACATCTACAAGTGAAATAATATATTTATAATTGTTTAAATTTTAAATATTTTTAACGGCCGCAATAAAAACTTCATGGTAGCTATCAAATGTTTATTAGTGCATATGAGCTAAGCTCTAAATAAACTAAAAATTTCCATTCCCTAGCTCGCCCCCTAGTAGCTATATATTTACCTATTTGTTGAAATTTTAAGGATTTTTAACAGCCAAACAAATTAAAATGTTAAAATTTCTATAATCTCTATTTCGTTTTTATACAAATTCTACCTTGAAAAAAATTTCAGCTTTGTAGCACATTCGGAAATACATAAACTTTAAAAATATGTTTAAACAATTGCGAATTTTTTCAATATCTCCATATAATTGTTATTGCGGCCGTTAAAAATTTTTAAAATTTAAACAATTAGTTAAATGTTATTTCACTTCTAAATGTGCTACAACTTTAAAATTTGGCAGAAATGTGTGGCATTTGTACCTCACAATGGAAATAGTATAATATTCTTAAAAGGTGTTCCTACGCTTCCTTCTCCTATTACGTTCCCTTATGATTAGTATAGGGAAAAACGATCCATCCAACAATCGATCTTGCGAATATTATCCTCGTTCTACTGCCTTCCCAAATTTGTCGCGCTTCTGATAAGATCTATAATCTCATTTGCTTTCTCTCCGACATATATTCTTCCAGCAGTTTAAATCTAGTCTGCATTCTAAATTCCTCTAACGAAGCCCATTCCTGATTTTCCATTAATGACGTTACGCTTTGTTAACTATCGTAATTTTTCTTTATGAATCTAGCTACCCTGTGCTGCCCCATCAATATCTCCTTAGTGATTCCCTTTACGTAAGGATCCCATAAAGCTGAAGCATATTCGAACTGCGGTAGAATTAAGGATAAATAACATACTTCCTTCACTTTTTCGGAGCTACTTCGAATTATTCTCCCTATAAAGGCAATTTTTCGTTAGCGGAACCTATCACAAGACGAATTTTTGTGCCCCACGAGAGATCACGATGCACCGTGACTCTTAAATATTTAACCGAATCTGAAACTGCAATCTTTACTCCGTCGAACGAATAATTAACATCAAGTGAGCTAATCTTGGTTCTCCAGGAATTGATGACACAGCTTTTCCTTTGTTTGACTTCTAACTTCCTTACAACAGGCAGAAGTAGCTTCTAGATCATTTGGAGATACTGATGGTCTTCTCTATAAATGACGGTGTCGTCCGCCTGATTCAACTACCGAGGTGATATCGTTTATATGAATTAGAAATAAAAACGTGCGATGGCCCACCTTCCTATTATTTTCTCCGCTTCTCAATATACAACTAAAAAATAGAGCTGAGCATCGCAAGATCTATCTTTCCTGAAGCCGCGTTGAAAATCGTCTAACAATGAATTACTCTTAAGAAATCGCATTATGTTGCTAACGAGTATGTGCTCGAGAATCAAGAAAGATGTCGAAGTTACGGAAATCTGTCTGTGATTTTCTGGGTTATCTCTGTCGCCGCCCTTATGAATTGGGATAACGTGCGCTAACTTCCAGTCGTTAGGGACCTCTCCGGGGGAAATATATTTCCCGAATATTATCTGAAGACAAGCTGCTATTTCTTTGGCTAATTCTTTTAAAACACGAGCAGGAATTTTTCGGGGTCAGGGGATTTGTTACGTCTGATGGAACTTAATTGCTTTACTATTCCCACCTCAGAAAATAATATATCGTTTATCATGTCGTTCCTCATAGCGGGCGCATATGCACGCCACTGGTTCTTACACATTTAATTGTCGCGGCCACCTTAATTATAATGCGGTTCCATTTAAATTGAAAACAATAAAAATAAGTAATTTTATTGCAAATTTCTTCATTTTATATAACTATTAATAATTGTTATAATATCGTTTTTCCAAAAATTCCCTGATAAAATTTTATTATTAATGGACATTTTATTTTTTGGAGTTTTACCTTGCATCCAAAATGATTTTGTGCCTCCCTGGAAGCCGCGGCCCATAGCCAATGATCGTTAACGGCTGTCATTTATTTTACAAAATGACCGTTTAACAGGTTGGCTTTCTCTACGCCAGCAGGAATAACGCCAGTCGAGTCAATACGCAAGAAAGGTATGGTAGCGCCTTTAGACCTTGGACCTCTCTCAGATAGGACCAAAACATTTTAGGGACTTACTTCAAATGACTAAATAATGCATTATTCCCGAAATTAGTAGTAGCCTCGCGCATAGTATTTCTCGCTTTTGCGCGGGCCTCCTTACACCTCTGGACTTATCTGCTCTATACTCCTCGGATCCTGTAGACGGCATATTTTTTATTTTCGCGTGGCTTATTCTCTGACGCCTAAGCGCACTCCTAACCTGTTTACTCAACCAACGTTCGTTGATGCACATTTCAGCATAATCGCTTTCACTCAATTGCGCGATCACTTGCAATGAGCCATATGGGAAATATTTTACTTGTCTTCATCAATCACAAGAATAGAACGTGTCTCCAGGCGTTAATGTCCAAAAATTATAAGGCGCCATCTTCTTTGAGTGATCATTTAACATTTAAGCCCGAGATTAGCACGAAAGGAGCGTCAAGACAGATGCGAGAATAAAATAATCGCATCCCTTAAAATGCGGTCGATCACATCATCTGACAAGAAGAACTCTTTCGTGTGCAGAATAATGAGAATCATGTCACCTTGGCAAAGATCTTTTTGGTTGACTCGCGTGGACTTGGCAATTATGGTAAACAAATAAGAAATAATGGCTGAGTTATAATCTGCCGATTCTCATCTAAACTTAGATTCGATTGATTTATCGATAAAGAAAGAAAAACACCCCAAATCTTTCGACTATGAATCTTTCTTATAAACACTTTCAAATTTTGCTACGGTGGATGCGAGACAAGCGCATAAGTGGTTAGTTAATGGATTATTGGAATCGCTTTTCTACATTTAAATGAACCTACCGTTATTGAATGAATTAACTATCAACAAACTAAACACTTTTTCGATAAGGAAAAGATTTATCTCGTTCATCAAAATCTGTTATTAAAGAGCAAATTATCACTATTTACGGGTCGCCTAGATTTAATTATTATATCAGAGGTATTAGCTTAAAACTATAATAGAGAATATTAAAGTTAATTTCAACGAGATTAAAAGATTAAAAATAACTGCAGAAAAAGGAAATAACATCGAGAAAGAGCTCGCTATTTTTTATAATTAATATTTCTTCATTAATGTATACTTATTATACAGCAAGCTCAGATCGATAAATGATACTGGTACAACACTATCGTGAAAACGGTTGACCGGTTTGCACAACCCCATTAAGGGGGTGACATTTATTTCGCAGAACCAACAAGACGGATTCTACACGTCTACATTCATTTAAAATAACGAAAATCCCAGATCATCCATTTCACGACGGCGAAAGATTTTCTAATCTAAAGAACAGTTGCAGCATCACATTCATCGGCGGTGCGAATCGTACGTCAATATCGAGATGTACTTCGCAGTTCCATTCCTTAAAAAACCCTTCTCGGGCCCCGGTCGCGCTATTTGCAGCGCCCATCGCCAGCCTAGGCGTCCCTATCCACCTCCCCCGTTTGCTCTTCTTCCCTTCGCCCTTTGCCCCGAATCCGCCCTCCAATCTGAGCACCCAAGACCCTTTGCCAGGCTGCCTCCTCCCCCTCCCATTCACCTCCCCCCTCCCTCCCTCCCCCTGCCGCCGCCGCAACAGCCCCAACCCGTTGTTCTTTCTTGCTTGCGCTCTCCTCCACTCTCGCTCCAAAAACCTCCGCCAGAATGCTCTGATGCTGTTTATTAGGGCCGCAACATGGCGTCACGTCCCAAGGAGAAAGAGAGAAAGGAAACGAAGTGAAACGAGAAGGAAATAACGAAAGGTAGAAGAAGGAGAAGCGGCGAGGAGGAATAGGTGGGACATGTTTCTCCTGCTCGCATTCGGCACGCAATCTTAAAAACGGCCGCAGATGTTCTCTCATTAATCTCCCCGCTCATTTCTCTCACCCATGCACTTGCTCCAAATTTAGCAAAACAAACGTATAAGGGAATGAGTTCAAAAACTCCTTTAACAAAATGCATCTTTTTGTGTCTGTACGTGGGAGCGTGAATACGCTGGCGCGTAAGACTGTGAGGGAAAGCGTATATATGTGTATAATATTTATACTTCTATGAATTAATTGAAGAATAAGGTAAACTATTTAGAATATAATATCGGCGAGCACCACTGAAGACGGCTGCTTTGTAATCAAAATTCGCAGCTGGTTATGCTTATTTTGGATAACTAAGGCTATTACTTAATTTTTCAACTTTTGGCACTTAAATGCTTATTATAGAATTCATTTTCAGTAAAGACGAGCTCGATAATTCTCCAGCTTGAGTAGTGCTGGGCTATTATGTCAAATTCATTCATGAAGTTGACAGAATCAGGTATAACTGTGTAAAAGCATGGCTATAAGTGCTTTTATTATAACTTTTAGCCCCGTTCATACCTTCGCATCCAATTATTAATTTCTTTTCAATAAGAATTCTTTTTGAACACGAAAAGTAAAAAAATCGTTTCTACGTTAATTTCTTCGTCGTAGATAATCCATTTTTTCACTTATAATGCTGTGTGTGTGCACGAATGACGGTTAACGTTAATAATAATTTCTTTAACGCAAACAGATTTTCCCAATTACATGCGTTATAATTGATCCATGACAAGCACATACGACCATGCCCTCGGCAGGATTTGAGCTCGCGACGCTTGTATTGGGAGTTAGACACGCTAACCATCCCTCTACCAAGGACGTGTGCATTTACGTAATTATAGCTTATCATGTTTAGATCGATTGTAACGAAGATTGTTAACTTGGAAATAATAATCGTGCTTAATTGTTCAAACATTGATGGTAATTTATTGTTTTTTACATGAACAACTTTGTTGATTATGTCCAAGAGAACAAACTAACTGTAGAAGAGGCTCTGTCAGGAGGGAATAAAACAAATGACTGCTGAACGGAAATGACGAGATGAGGACCCCGATTACAGGCAACCGGAGTAAAAAATATACACAAAAACTTACCAAACATTTTATCCTCGAACGTAATAATAAATTATAATGTTAGTTATAGTAAACAAATACCTCATGAAGTAAGCATAATAACACGAAGTACTATCCTTCAAGAGGGTACATAAGAGAAACTTCACAACAATTTAGAACTTTGAGGATTGTGTAATCTCAAAGAACGCATTTGGAAACTCTTTTCCATTCTTGTTTTTAATGCGTTGCTAAAATTTCAAGTGGTATCATCTAGGCAGCATTTTTAGCTCATAAAGGCCAAGTAAGAGTAGTCTAATTATCAGTGGCTATCAGGGTCTCCTCCATTGACCGTGTTATTTGTAGTTTATAAGGGTCACTTTTTATTGCCTTTAAATTTAAATACGATCGTGATACGTAAGGTATAATTAACATAGAATTCAATAAATTTGAAATAATCATTTTTGTTTCTAGACTTTCTTTATGTGATAGATTTCAACAAGATTTCATGTACTACAATTCTGCAAACTTGGAGTCGGAAAGATTCCACTGGGTGGCAGAGCGCCAAATTGTGCGTAAGAGAGAAGAAAATGTGGCGGAAGGGAAGAAGAGGTGCTCCCATTTTAACCAGCGTGCCCGATGCGCGGCAGAGGTGTGCGCGAGTTGGCACGAGAGGGAGGGATGGAGAGGAGTTGAGCGCTGACTCCTCGTAGAGTGGAGGAAAGGGAGGAGGACCCATAGGGAGGAGGCTCTCGCGCGGGCGGCGGCGGTTCGAAGCAACTCATCTGGGATTGGCTAATGCGGTCGAGAGAGCTGCACGCGACGAACGCTCGCCTCGATCGGCATCACAAGGCTTTAGAGAAAGGCGGGCGAGATCATTTTTATCTAGGCATGAACGCGTTGCTATAATTTCTTATACTATCTATACGATTTTCCATCGTTCCTGATTGGTTTTTTGTAGATCGAAATTCGACCTAAGTGTGTCTTTCGTACACATGGACCTTCGGCATTTCAGACGCAGATAGTTCTTCGCCGTTAAAATTGCGAGAAAATAGTCAGCACCACGAACGGCTGTGAACAAAGCCTGAGCGTACGTACCTATAGCCCCTTCCGTTGACCGTGGAGACATTATTCTTCATATACAATTATTTTACAAGTTATTTGTTTCTTATAAATGAACCACTGTTTTTAACCACATAAATAACTAGATTTTACGCTTCTTAATTTTTAATGTTCAAATTAAAATGTACTTAAAATATCGAAAAATTAATTTTGTTTAAACTATAGTAATTGTTTTTCTAAGATACCAATCAATCGCTATCATATGTTCTCTCGAGCGTAAACTTGAAAATATTTTCATAATAAATATTAAGTAGTGTAAAGAGCACATTTAAAGTTATATCTTAAAACTCCTAGGAATGAATAAAAAATACAATCAACCTAAAGTAACTAAACATAATTCAGTATTGCTTAAGAATTTAAATATGTAAATTTTTCTTAAAACTTCAAGTAATGTTACGAATATATTTCAATCATTTTGTTTCTCCTAAAACTCTTATGGATGAATAAGTTAAAATATCTACCATTTTCATTAAAATTTCTCACTCGAAACATTAATAATTGATTTTAAATGATTTCGTCATTTTCGAAAAAATTCTTTCGATGAATTGATCGTTCGAAAAATTTGTTTTCGATGAATTACTAATAGAAGAATTGGTTTCGATGAATTCGTTTTCGAAGAATTTACCTAGAGCCCTCTGCGCTTTTGGGTAAAATGCCTAAACCTGCTTCACCGAGGTCATATTTACTTAAAATTTTATCATTCCGCCAAGGTTGCCTTGAAATTACGTTCATTCCATTCCAACGCGAATAGTTTTTAAGGGAATTGGGAGTAAAACGGACAATTCCATCGTTCTCTCAGCCTAGCCTACATAGAATTTCGCTTTATTGTTTCATAGAACTGGAAACGGGCGAATAAAATTATTAAAATCGCAAATTTAGTCTCCTGATTCTCTTTATGCTGACATTCTCCTTGGTACGTTTTACAGCCATCATTCAACACTAGCCGTTTTATGCTCAGCCTTCGACTTAAATGATAGGTTTACGAACAATTTCGGAAAATATGTTTCGTAATTTATTATGCGTGTAATCACGTAAACTTTTGGACTTTGTAACCATCCTGCTTTAATTTTTTACATATAATTTTCCCAAACAAATACGATTTATTAACTAAATAAAATAAATAATAGTCTTTTCCGATCTTTTGGGTAGTGTTCGATACTTCGTGGTTTCGCTTTGAAATAAATCCACGTTATGCAATAATAAAACACATCCTCATAACAAAAATAATACAAGTTGCAGTCAGTAAAACAAAGCTGATCGAGTAACATTTTTTACACAAGTTTCTACAAATTGAATTTAATGCGCAAAACATGCATTAAATGCCATGGCCGAGTCACGGACAGTCAGAGAAGGACGTATTCAACTACATACATCAATTTTTGTCACATAAAAAAACAAATAAAAGTAGAATTATCTATTCTAGGCGAAAGTTTTTACAAATTCGCCTCCAAATTCGCAAGGCCCGTAACGAAAAATATGTTATTATCATCCTTTATCTAACAATAATAAGCGCCTTTTGAAGAGAAAACAACGGCTGCATGAGGAAAGCATGGCGAAAACATGGCTAGAAGAGCAAACGTTGGAGGGAAAGAATAGGAGCAGGGAGAGAGGCAAGAGAGAGAGAAAGATAAATATACACAAAGGAGATAAAATTTTAAAGGATTTTGAAGCGATGGGGAAAGGGAGGGGAGAATAGCATGGAAGAAGGATTAAGGGGGAAGGAGGAGGAGCCTGCGGGGAGTGAGGGAAGGGTGGGGGAAGGGAGTGGGGGAGGAGAGTGGGGGGAGGAGAGTGGGGGAAGGGAGTGGGGGAAGGGAGTGGGGCGCAACCAACCACCAAACAGGCAGGGCAAAAGGGTGGGCGCGCACAGAAGGCGAGGAAAGGCAGCCGAGGGTGCCCCCGCGGAGGCCGCCCTTAAAAAAAGAACTCGGTCGTAGGGATGGGCGAGGTTAGAGGGGAAGGGAGGAGCAGGAGGAGGGAGGTTAGTAGGGAGTAGGAGGGTCGGCCAAGAAAGAGCGAAGGCAGTGAAAAAGGTCTAAAGAATAGGGCTTTGGTACACGGAGTGCGGTGCTATGGGGGGTGGGGGTGGAAGGCATTTCGAAGCGAAGCACACACACACACGAGATATAAAGGAGGTGGAAAAGGTTCGGCGGCTGGGGTGAGGCAAAAAAAGATAGATTTGAAATGCGCGCACGTGAAAAAAACTACAAATGGAAAGGGTGACGATGGAGCGGGAGAGAAGCTGTTTTTTTCCGTGGCGTTGGAAACCGCTTTCGAGAAAGGCTATTATTCGACGGAGGCTCACGACGAGGCAGACACACGATAGTCGCGTGGACCCGACACCTGCCCCACCCACCCGCGTGCCCCACACGAGGGTTTTATTTGCAGCGCGACCTTTTCCAAACCCTTTGAAAGGGATGGCGCTGGTAGGAGGGGATATCGGCAGGGAGCACCTCGCGACGCTCCGATCCTAGCGCTTCATTGGTCGCGCGACCTCGCGAATGGCGCGCACGAACGCAGCACCTCGAACCACACGCGTGCGCTCCCGATCTAATAGGGGCGGTTCGGAAACTTCTTTTATAGATTTGACGCGTCTCGGCGGCGTTTGTTGCGCGGCCTCCATCTTCTCTCCCTAAAGCGGACATCTACACACGATGGAATAGACATTTTTCTCTTTCTTTTGGCGGGTATTCGAGGCAAATTTTATCCCGATCGCGAATTTCTTTGGGAAATGGATCACAAAAGACGAAGAGATTTCGAAATTTCTCGTTTGAGTGTAATTTTTTCGGAAGGGGTCGGAGGGTAGATCCCCATTCCGGGAAAAAGCTGACCCCCTTTTTCCCAGCTCTAACCATTCATCCTTTCTTCTTTTAAAGCTTTTTTGGAAGCGAGTAAAAAACCGTGGGATACGGGGAAATTTTGGAAGGGGTAGTTTCAGGAGGGGTGGGGAAGAAACGTTAAAACCGTTACGCGATGATTCGTCATTGTTGCCTCTTTACCGAGTATAAATGGGTGGCCAGCTTTCGATAGCCCACTAAAGGGTTAAGCGACGAGAATTATGAAAAAAGCACTTTCTGTACCAAGTTTCTCTGGTCCTTGGCCGCTCACGTCGTCGGGAGGAAAATGGTATTTTTTAAACGGCAGAGAAAATACGAGAAAGGGAGTGCATGCAATGGGCGCCATTCTTGCATATGCATGATACACGAACGCACCATGTCTACGCCTTTCCGAGAATAAACATACGGCGGAAACCAAAATTCGAAGCGTTTTTCTCCGTCACAAGAGTGCAGAAGATCTGTGGCGAGCGGAGTACTCGAAGATCGTTAATGCATATATGTGTGACTCAGGCTATATTTATTTAGAAGAAAATAATTTTAGAAAATATCGCCTTTCCGTTCTCTTTCTCCGGCCGCCATTCTGAGCGCAGTGCCAACGTTTCTCTCGCGGAAAACAAGGAAACGGAGAGGAAACTATATTGCATCTCCAACCGTGCACCGGCGCGCACTCGCGCACAATTACAAGAGATCGCAGAGCGTGGGACGGGCGAACTGCATTCGAGCGTAAGCGGCGGTTGCAGTAATCTCGCGTCCCGAAGCGAACGATGGCTGACGGGGTGGGGAGAGGTCCGATGAGAGGAGAGGGGGGATCGGGAGAGGGGGGATTGGGGGAGGGGAGAGTGGGGGAGGGGAGAGTGGGGGAGGGGAGAGTGGGGGAGGGGGTGTAGGTGGAGCGGAGAGAGGGAGGAGGTGGAGCAGGGAAAGGGGAATTTCAGAGGAAGGAACGGCTCTTCCGTGTTAAATACGAGAGACGTCCGACAAAATCTCTCCTTACGAATCCTCTCCATCCTTGGTGCGCTTTCGAAAAAGGAACCTTCGTCCTTTATGCGATCAACTCCCACCCGCGTACACACGCACCCTTTTCAGCCTCCCTTTTCCCATTCCTCCTTCTACATCCTCGTCGCGCATTTTTCTTTCCCTAAAAATCATACGCCCGAATACAAAAAAACGCTTTTTCCCACAGAAACCTGTTTTTTATCGCCAAAATTTCGGAACTACGCAGCAAGGGCACAGGTAAGGTTCCATTATTTCCCTTTTCCCCCCAAAAGGCACCTGGTCCTTTCCTCTCGCTTTTTATCCAAGGTCGGAACTGCGATTTGAGACAAAAAAACTCGTGCGGGTTGGGAAGGGATGCGTCCAGGGAAAAAATGGAAACGGCAGAAAGGGGAAATTTCGGTGGAAGAGGGTGAATTTTATTCCTCGCATTTGTGGGAAATTCGAAAAGGGAGAGATTTTGATGTGAACTGGGTGAAAGGAATCTTAAAAAACGGCGGCTCAAAGTGACACCGTCGGGAACGTGGGAAAACTACGAAGGCCTATCGTTTCGATTCGTTATTCAACCCGTTTTCCGTTAAGGCAGCGTCACGTTCTAACAACATTTTTGAATTTCAAATAATTTTATCTATAGAGCTCAGCTCGATAACAGGGATGAATGGGTTGCGTAAACTATACGTTACCTTTCTTGAACATACGTAAAATTCAAAGCTACGTCAAATAGATTACATTCGATCTTTCTTCATTAGTTCGTCACGATTGATCCTTAAAGTCTCTGTAAATACATAACTAGATTCACGAATGCATCACCATCAGCGTTTTGTTGAGATGCATGACGTAGGAACGCCATAAAACCCGCGTCCTCATCACATAGGCGGCCGAGTAATCCAAATAGCCGATAGGACATCAATTCAGGTCACAGTATTTTTAGGCCATACATAAAAACACGTCACAAATAACTCTTACAATGGTACAAATTTAATTTGCAAAACTCACGACCCAGGCTTTTACGCTAATCATGAGCACCTCGCTTTCTATTTAGAATTGAAAGAGCAGAGAAAAAATTTCAAGGGTCCTCTGCTATAGATTTCTCTTCTAGTTTCCGAAATGTTCTCAAAAAGGTTATACATTAGAAAAGGATTGCATGCATCTAATTTCGAGAGAAACGTTCTATTCAGGGTTGTATTCAAAGGCGATAAACCCGTTCCCCGATCGGGGAGCCTGTGGCTGCTGCGTGAAATAAACTTACTGGTCAATTTTGATTTCATCTGCTTGCGAATGTTTCTTTTTGTCTCCTAACAGAAGGTATATTATATTTGTTGCAAAGTTTTGTTTTCACTTTCGTTAATAACAGCACAATGACGTGGATAATAATTACTTCGATTCTTGATCTATTGTCAATTTTTGTAAAAGGGCAATTTTATTATTTATATTATCAACAGTTATAGAAAGATTTCTCTAGTTATTAAAGAAAAAACTAAATTGATAGATGAAACGACGAGAAATTAATTATATCATAGACAGCTTTCGTATAAAGATTATTTATGTAGAAGTGAAGTACACTGCCAAAATGCTTAAATCTTTATAAAATAAAATATTTGAATGTAACAGTTTTTTACTTTCCCATATACGAAGTATATAGTGAAAGTATTGTAATCGTGAAAGTCCATAAAAGTGGTTTTCACCATGCTGCCTGTCTGTCGTTATATTCGCGGTTCTAGGGCCCAAATGCGTAGTGAGAATAGAGTGATATCTCGTATTTATGCAATATATCATCTTTTGCAGACCGTTTTTTGGTAAAAACTATATTGCACAAAAATGGTACTTTATTCTTGGCGATTGTTAGAAGAATTTGATTTACTCAAAAATTGATATAAGGAATTTGATTTAAATCAATCAAATTGTAGAGCCTGATGTCATAAATAATACTGAATAAGCCATATGTCTCTTAAAATCATTAAAAGGCGTCCACTGACATTATAATCTACGATAAGCTACCGTACCTAAGCCCTATGACGTCACGCCTCCGCCTCGATTCACTCAAAACCTTACTACAGCTTAGACGATTAAACTTAATAGAATGATATATCATATTTTTATAAAAGACATTCTGAAGAGATGAACGATATTGCGCAACAATTAAGGGTACTTTATTCTTGGATATTTTGAAACAAAATTTGATTTACTCAAGAATGGCTAAAAGGATTTTGATTAAAATCTATCCAATCCTACAGCCTGATGTCATAAATAATACTATGCCATATGTCAAAAAATTACTAAGTTGCATTTACTACAGTTAACCTCGATTTATAAGCGTTTTTCTTTTATAAGCGTACACAGTAGACCAAACGTAAATAAGTAGGTACATGGGAAAGTTTGCACAATGTATACTGTGCCGTTTATTTCATATTCCACTAGAGATTTGACGAAAAAGTGGCTTCAATTTCCATTAAAATATAATTTTTTCCTGTTCAATGTGAAATTGTATTTTTCTGTTGAATTTTAATATGCGCATTGATTTATGGGAGGTAAAGCTACATTTAAATTTCAAATCTGTTAAAAAGGCGTATTTACTGTCAGCCTTGGTGAAGTGTTATATGGAAGCTGCGGATAAGTAGTACCACGATCGTCGTCCGAGAAGGTAAAGGAGAGGGAATGCAGAGATAGGCAGATTCTACAGAGGAACGACCCAAACATGGCCTTATCAAATTCCTACCAATTAATCGAACGAGAGTGTGATCTTCCCCTCTCCGCTGCACTTCTCCCGAGCGTCATTTTACATATCTCACCAAGCACCCCTTTCTTCGGCGCTAACGCGAGAACCATATGTCCTCGTCTCCCGGGCAACGCCTCACACCCTAATTACCTCCCGTCAACCCTCTCATCGGATGCGTACCTACTCGATACGGTCGACGGAATGAACCGAGGCAAACACGTCGATAGACGGGAGTGATGCGTCCCTTCGTCAAGGAGATGGCCCCGGCGGTCACCCCCTCGGTGGGACACACTCAGGGGGCCAATGATGATGGGCCGGCGATTAGAAGGCAGAGGGGGAGTCTGCGTCGCCGCATCAAAGGCAGCAGCCACTAGATACGCAATAATTATAACGAACGATCCATTTTGTTCCTTGATTAACTTTAAAATCGATTTATCCCTAGCGATGCGATCATCGTTCGAAATCCCCGGAATACATTTATTTATTTATCACTAGCTGAAAACCATAGCAGACAGTTCCGTCCATCTTATCAGCAGTGGCTGCACCTAAAACATACCACCATTCTCACTCCTACAGGTTTTATAATTTTTAAGAGGATTCTTCGGGTCGTTCGGTACGCCGTTGAATTAATAAAACAAGAGTCCAAACCAGGACTAATGCAGGCTGGTTCCCCAAGGTTGACGTCCAGAATTGATTACTTATATAAACAGGAAATGTTTCAGTATGTCATTCCAAAGGATTCTCATACCATAAATACTATTTGTAATTCGTAGTTTAGCAATGATAGAGAAAAATTGGAAACAAATTATCGGGTTTAAAAAACGAAAAACAATATCAAAATCTCTTTCTGGCATTACGTTTATATATATATATATATATATATATATATATATATATATATATATATATATATATATATATATATGTGTGTGTGTGTGTGTGTGTGTGTGTTAGTCATTAAAAGGAATTCTCATACCATAAATACCGCTTGTAGTTCATATTTTATCAACGATAGAGAAAAATTGGAAAACAAATTAATAGAGCGTTATAGCGTTTAGGCACTTCCAGATGAGCTGGAGATTCGAAGTTTTTTTTATAGGTAGGACTATGCGCAAAACCGACTAGAAAAACAGAAAATCTTGAAAAGTGCAATAATGCGGCCGCTAAAAATTAGCAATTGTTTAAAAAAAATTCAAGGTTTATGTATTTCCGACTGTGCTACGGAGCTGACATTTTTTTATAGGTAGAATTTGTAAATAAACGAAATAGGGACTATAGAAATTTTGATATTTTAATTTGTATGGCAGTTAAAAATTCTTAAAGTTTAAACAAACAGGTAAATGTTTAGACATTACGGAGTGAGCTAGGAAGCTGAAATTTTCAAGTTATTTACAGAGTAGTGCATTTGCACAAATAAACATTTGAATCTCTCCATAAATATATTGCGGCGGTCGTTAAAATGTTTAAATTTTAAAGAATTAGAAAAATATTATTTCACCTCTAGAAGTACTACAACTTTAAAATTTAACAGAAATGTGTAGCATTAGTACCCCATAATAGAGAAAGTATAAAAGTCTTAAAATTGCAAAGTTTGGGGATTGCTTTAATCCATTATTTTTACATTAGGGAAAAACGAAAATCGCTGCGCAGGTGAAGTATTTAGAATAAAAAAAACATTTGTAATGATGAAATATCTGTCTGAAAAATGAATGTTTTTTAAAGGTGAGATGATATGCTTGCAGAATGCAAGCACCTTCTACTAGTATATATATATATATATATATATATATATATATATATATAGCGAAGTAATATAAAATTTGGCAATAACCCATTTGTTCACTCTTCTATGTTCAAGCCAAGTTCGGTAATAATCGTCTCAATGGCAACAATCCGAAAAAATGCAATTAAAAACGCTGTTTTAATAAAAATTCAAGACAATACGATCAATTATCAAAATTCGGTAATTAGAATTTATATTCTTTTCCTCCTTAGAAAAGTACAAACCTCTCTCCGATATCAAAACTTAAAGATATTTTAATGTGTTAAAGAATTCATCTCTGCACAATGGATTTGAGATTTCCTATGTAAATGAAATAGGGGAAAAAGTTCCCGGAATCGGACCCGGGACTTCAATCTTCGCCAAATAAAATATATCCCGGAGGTGGGCCGTGGCAGCACGAGCCTCGTACCATGCTTCATGAAAATCGGTCCATCGATGCAGAAGTCGTTAGCGGGGGACTGACATGCACACAGACATGACCATGCATAAGTCTGTTTCCTTTGGAATCCATTTTTAAAAAATGAGGAAAAATGACTTGGGAAATATGAAATTAGTTTAATTAACGTTTCGAGCGTATCCCGTATAATTTCTAAATCAAACAATATATCGAGCTTACAATCTAACCATCGGTATACATACTCTTATGCAATTACCAACGAAACTATGAATTACAGATTTCGCTGCAAGGAAGTAGGCCGATCGCGGAGACCTCCACGATGACACAAGAAAATACTCATACAAAAGAAATAATACACAAAAATACTCCTCCGAATGAACCGCAGCTTAGTTTTGCTTCTGCTGTTCGGAAGAATGGCGAGTCTCCCTTAAAATTCCAAGGGGCTCTTTTGATGCAATTCTAAATTAAAGAAGGCCACGTAGGCGTAGCCGGCGCAAAACGAGACATCAGTTAAGAAAGGAAGGGAGGGAGAAGGAGCGAACATTGTCGGCAACTCTGTGTATCGCGTCTCCGCCATTACTAGGGCCGTTAATTAACCTTTTGCTCGAATCCGACCCCGTCCGCCCCTCCCTCTAGCCTCACTCCGCACAGCTGTGTTGGGCAGCGCAGCCAATTACCACCGAGACTTATTTTCTCGTTAGTTTTCCTTAAAGCATAGAAAGCGTTATATAAGGGGTCGGATCGCAATGATAGTGGCTAGGCGCGCAGCTGGAGAAAGCGGTATTGGAACAGGATCGTGAAAATGATTCGGGAATTCGGTTAGTACGCATTAACTGGGCACGCCGCGAGCGAAGAGGGATCATTGGAGTTAAACGTAACTCCGGAAGGTATGTTGACGTTCCGATTTGTGGCAATATTCGCGCAAATTTTTCGGCTATCTTCCTGCGGTTTGCGCTTCCCTCTGGTGTTCGTAAATGGAAGCTTCGATTTGAGTGGAAAAAGGGAATCGAGATCCTGCTAGATCATACAAAGGTGAAGGCGTCAAATTGCGTCGCAGCTGTCATATCGAGGATATTCTGGGGGGATGAATGAGAAGAAAAAGAATGAGCGGAGAGGCGAAAGAAAGAGAGGGAGTTACATCTCGAGACAGAGCCACGGGTCAGGGCAAAAAATCGCATCGAATAGAAAAATGAGCGAAGAAGAAGAAAATATCGCGGCAGAGGAGAAGTCCGTAGATCTGGAAATGTGCGAAGTCTGTCCCATAGTGCAGTAGTGCCCGAGAAACTGCCCGCCATGATATAAAAATCAAAGGACAAAATAGGAAAGTAAAAAAAGCGATATATGCCGTCTATATTTCTCTATTCCCATAATGGCTGAACAGATTACAAACAAATCCGATAATATTGACCACAAATTAACCCTTAAATTTCATAAATTATTAGTCAACTGTATTTTTGACAGTGAGTGGTCCACGATATGTGCGAAAGTGGGCGGTGTGGTCTTTGACTCGATTAGTTTGGTCTCCACTACATTGGTGAATGAGGAGAAATAAATTCGACACGGAAAAAATAACGCGAACCGACGGAAAGATTTGAAAACAATGAACTGCACTGTTATACTCACAGGCAAAATAATTCGAAAACCAAAATATATGATTGCTCATCGTCCACACACCATGCAGCAGCGAATCACGCGCCTGCTCAACTCTCCATATTAACAGAAAAGCGGCTATATATTTTAAGCAAGAAACCGAACAAATGATTAAATGCTGTTTCCCATGTTTCCCCAATAAAAGGGAAAAGGAGAGAAGACTAAAGGAACAAGATGGTCGCGCGGTAACCCAGAAACGCATCGGTAACATTGTAGAGCAATTTTGGCTTTGTCTAGGGAAATGCATAAATTAATGATAAATTTTTCGCAGTCGAATCTCAAGCGTATTTCGCCTCGGCTGCACAGCCTGTAATTCTCGCCCAGCGATTCCCCAGATGGCGCTGTAATATCATACCAGTGAAAACCTCGTTCGTGTGTATAGGAACTACGTTAGGTTAACCGATAAATAAAATTTGTTTTATTTCGTTATTTCGGCATAGCGAGAGGTGTAATACGCCAATCCGGAAATATACTCCCAAGGGCAGCGCACCGGCGCACTTCTAAAAAGCAACTCTCAACCAAACAACGGTCGGGGAAAGGAAGCAGGGGTTTTAACATAATAGGACGAGAAGTGTCCGCGGCGAAGCTAGCCCCTGACGTCCGCGCTTATCCAGAGAGACGTCGTCGGTTAGGGAGGCGTCGAAGAGGGAGACGCAACCTCGAGCCGTACGTAAAGAGGAGGGACGAGAAAATGAGAATTCCCGAACTGGGATTCCGTTCTTAGTTGTCGCGAGTGCCTATTGGAATTTAATACAAACCTTGTTTTGTGAACCCAATCGGTCAGCTGACAATTTCTTTTCCCGCGTGATTATTTTATGTGAGGTGATTTCTAGGTCCTTTCGACCCTTAGCTGATCCCCGTTTTTAAATGAATTTAGCGACGTCATTGAAGGATTTTTCCACCTCTTAAGGGTCCTATGCTTATTTCCAGCAAATTTGTCTCCGGAATATCTACCAGAATATCCAACTATTAAGTCTGAAGTCGGCGCTATGGTTATGCACTTAGATGACTTTCGAATTGTGGAAGTTTTTCAACGATTTCCTAATTCACGACTTTCTCAACATGATATTTAAAGTAACACAAAATGGATTTTACGAGAGTGTTTTCGATCCTGCGAACTAATTAAACGCTCGTAAATCTGCTTAAATATAACGAAATGCAATCATACATAGCGAATCTATTCAGCGCTTTCAATCTGAATTATTCTGTCAACTCGTTATCTATCAGACTTCCTGCCCTTTCGATCAATGGTTGTACTTAAGAAGATAAAGAACCCTAAAGTTCCAATCATTTGAACGGAATCTTGGCTCCATCGCCAGGGATCGAGCGGTGATTGATCGAGAGCGAGTTCTCCGCCATCTTTTCCAACGCAACTCACCGCCCGGATTCGTGTTAAGAGCGCCGAGATCCGAATAGTGATGATGATGAGGCCCGGATAGTGCGAAGGCGGAGGAGGAGCGGTCTGCCTCATGTTGCAGATACGAAAACTGCCGTTGCGATGGATGCGCGTGTTCGTCTCTTCAATTGGCGTTTATGAGCTAATTAGAGATAGACAAGTGGCGCATCATTTTGTTAATGGCTGGAATAAAATGAAAATTTTTCTCGATTTAAGTGTGAGAATAGCTAAAAACCTCTAATTGACATAAAACCCTTGTAGGTACTATGTTTAGAAAAAAAGTGCGTTGGTAATTTAAAATAAAAGAGTATCACATGTACAATAAGTAATAAAACGGAATTATTAGAGATGGCGAATGTTGAGTAAGCGAGGATGTCTTACTGGTCAACTAGTAGACAAGTAAAATCGAGTAAATTTATGTTAATAACTAGAGATAGTATTCTCATTTTTATGTGATCGTGAAATGAAAAATAGAATAATAAACGCAGCTGGTTTTTAAGTATAGAATTGAGCATAGATCACTTAACCAGGTCACAAACACGAATTTCACCGCAGAATCTGCAATGGGGAGAGAAGAACATAAGCGCCGCAACACAAATACTTAGAGCGGTTGGCGCCAGAGAGAGAGAGAGAGAGAGAGAGATAGCAGTGATCGAAGGAGATAGATAGAGAGTAGGACGGTCTTTTAACGACTCTAGAAGTTACCGACACAAAGAAAGGTATGAGTGGGGGATGGTAGACCTGCACACGCCTGATGCGACAGGAAGGAAAGGGTTTGAAAGACGTGGGCGTGCGATCTATCCGGAGGAGTGGTGGGGCACGGTTAGACGAGGAGGATTAAGGGTATTTCAACAAAGAGAGTTTCATGGGGGCGTGGATTGCGATTACCGACCGATCGTCTAGTCACAGAGAAACAAAAGAGCTGCTTATCTCGCGAGACATTCACTCGACGGGCGTTTCCATTCTGCCTAAGATGAAGACCGGTGTCGAAATTTCTCTTCCTTTCCTGGAATTTACGTATTTGCTAAAACCGCAGCACATTGTCGCTTAATTGAGGAATGGAATACGCAAATAAAAACGCTCTTTGGAAATATATTGGACATTTCGCGGAAAGTACGGATAAAGCGAGGATTCGCAAAATAAATAATAATAAGTAACTTATAGGAAGAGCAGATGAGAAATTTGAGGAGCATGAATATATGGCACGGAGACACAAAAGCTTAGGATATATTTGGAAAACTTTGAAATGTGGAAATGGAGAATAATGCCGAAAACAAAATTCACGGACAGAATAAGAAACTAGGAAGTATTAATGAGATAAGGAGAAATGAGAATGATAATAAATTTGATATAATAAGAAAGGATGGCGAACAAGATCCGACATTTCCTTACGAGAGAATCGATGATTTACGATGCGATCGGAGGAAAACTTGACGGCAAACGAAAAAGGATAAGGCTACTATCGATAACAATTGACCTGTGCTAAAAAAAATAAAGGTTGCAGACGACAGGACTTGGTCAGCCAGGTTTAATCTATTGTCAATAATGTACGGACATATTACAAATAATGATTATTTAACTAGAGCGTCATACTGCCACTTTTCAGTTCTTAGAAAAACATTGCCAATGAGAAATCTGACAGACAGATACAGGTGGACGCTGCCAATAACAAATGTCGAAGACACTACTGGAAGCTCGATGAAGTTTATAGCTGTCACAATCAGATGTCAGAACGGCTCTTAAATATTTCTTCACGCAACATGCGGCAACGCAAAATCGAAAAGGCATTTCAACACGCGATCACTTCCCTATTTTACGAAGCTATAAAGCAGAAGCTGGAATTACTTACTATTTGTCGATGTTAGTCCTTAAAATAACCCGATTTAAATGCGAATCAGTGTAAGTGAAAAGAAAGAAAAGAAAATTATTTCTACAAGAATAACTTTATTGGACTCCACTTAAAAACGTTTTCATAGATCCTAATGTAACATTTGATTTTGATTTAAAAAATTTGAATGAAAATATTTTCTTTCTCCTTTACTACTTATAATGAAATTTCGTCACTTGAAGGCTAGCCTTGTGAATGATATAGCGAGCGCAACCTATTTTTAATTTGCGTTCTTGAAATATTTGGAATCGTTGTAATAACAAGAATCTTAAAACAAAAAAATTAACAAAGTTTAAATTTTAATTCAATAAAATTCTGATTAATTACAAGTTGAGGATTTGATTCATTATTGCCTAATTTGCAGTCGCCAATCAATTACTGTCCCTCGCAATCTATCGATGAATTTAGTTCATATTAAATATAGTATTAGTCGAGCTTGCTTATCATCTGTCAAACGAAAGACATTAATACTTCGAACGAGAAACGGTACTATGAAAAATTTTCATAACTGCTGCTAAGGCAATTAATACTCCAACTTTTATTATAAAAAATGAACTCCACCATTTCCATATTTTGATTCCACCGACACAACACAGTCACTTGGAAGACGATAAACGCGCTGAAATGAGACTCGAATTCTAGAATGCTCTCTCGGCAAGCGACGCTCTCCCAGGCAGTAAACGATTGCAACACAACCTCCTCTGCTTGCATCCGTAGCGGTAAAGGGGGCGAATGAGGGGCGAATGAGGGGCGAAGGGGGCCGCACCTTTCTCCGAGCGTCTTGGCGAGGGGCATATTACCGCCCTCGCTCTCCGACGCGCAGGGTCGGCCGGTGGCGACTTGCGGCGGAATCCAAAATCACCGCTGCGGTCGATGAGTGATCCCGCTATATAATGGCGGACCCACCTAGGCATAACGCGGCGATTAAAAAAGCAGCGGAAGAGAAGACGCGCGGTTTCCTTCTTCGCATCTTCTCTCTTTCACGAACGAGTATCAAGGTAAAGGCTTCGGATGTTTTGGAAGCGGTTGGATGGCGCGGTCGACCAGTAAATGGATCTCACGCTGCGCGATTAAGATTAAGATGGAATAGGGCGTCGGCAGCGGGACGTGAAATGGAAGCGATTTTGAAGGTGGATGAGGGGAAGGGAAGGAAGGAGGGAGGGGAAGGGAAGGAAGGGGGGGAGGGGAAGGGAAGGAAGGGGGGAGGGGAAGGGAAGGAAGGGGGGAGGGGAAGGGAAGGAAGGGGGAGGGGAAGGAAGGGGGAGGGGAAGGGAAGAAAGGGGGTGAAGGGAAGGAAGGGGGGAGGGGAAGGGATGGAGGGGGGAGGGGAAGGGAAGGAAGGGGGTGAAGGGAAGGAAGGGGGTGAAGGGAAGGAAGGGGGTGAAGGGAAGGAAGGGGGGAGGGGGAAGGAAGGGGCGGGAGGGAAGAAAGTGGGGATTGGGGGAGGGAAGGGGGGAGATTTGATAGCGGTGTGTAGTAGAGCCGCAGTCGCACCTCCCCCTCCTCCCCTGCATCCGCTATCTGCCGTAGTTATCTTCACCGCATCGGTGAACACCCTTTGGGGGAAGAGCGATGCCAACGACGCCATTAGCGGAAGGGATTAAAAAATGAAAAAAAAAGTGTGGCAAGAATACGGGGATCTCGTTGGTGGCGGTGTGTATAGAGAGAGAGATATGTGTTTAAGGGAGTTTTTCCCAATCAGGCCGAATGTACGAAGGAGCGACAACGATTCCAGGAAGGAGAGAGAGAGAGTTAATTTTGAATAGGAATTTTTTCTCTTGTATTTCTTTAGCATACTTTCTACCTAAGAAGAACACGTGTCGGATTCCGGTGCGAAGAATAACAATCTTGATCGTATAATTTGGCGAACGTGAGATGGCGAAGCTGATTCGTTTTCGAGGGTCGAAAAGCTTAAACGATGCTATAAACAATTATGCGTATTTTCAGTCCACCAAAAGAAAATCTAGGCGCTGAATTAACTAAAATGATAGGGCAATCATTTCGCAGAATAAACATGGGATCGAAATGATCGTCTTTTTCGTTAAATTCCTGGGCATTGATCAAATGTAGCAGATGTAAATAAGTAACGTAGAGAAGATGGAAAAATAAATAATCGTTTCCATAATGATGTTTTCTGATGGGCGAAAATAACGACACAATGCGCACGTGATCCCACCGATAAAAGCAACAATTACAAAGATCATATAAGAATAGTTCTAACAATAAAATGCGATACCGCAATTTTATATATACTTTCCTTGCTGAGTATCCTATTTCTCAGTAGCGTGGGATTTCATTGATAGGACTAACGCAACCAACTTTAAAATTTTCAAAAATGCGATTACATCCGTAAAATATATCTTAAGGTCAAGAATAACAGTGGATATAAAGGATGCAAAATGGTAGGCTCCTTTGAACAAAACAAAAAAATAAACTTGATCCGTAACCAATATCTGGTGCGGAGTTAACGAAACAAAAATATCATAATTAAGAGAGCTCACAATTCTAGGTGCCACGGGCAGCTTATTTCCTTTTTCATTCGATCCTTAATTACAATAGAAAGCTCTGGAGAGACATAAAGAAATTTCTGCCGAAGTGGGGAGAATACCGCGGAGCCTTTTCAGCCATTACGGATCTGGAAAAAGCGATTGGGGAGTAATACAGCGCAAAAGATTATAAAGGATATCCAGGACATAACATTCAGCGCGTGAGCCTATTAAATCATCGGATTATACGAGAAGGGGAGGAGGTAATGCTACAGGAATTCTCCAAACCAGCCAATCGGCAGGCTGTTACGAAAATCCTTCCCTTCGTAAAAATTAACGGCCCACTTTGCGGGAAAAAGACTCCGTTGGAACAATGATTTGCTGTAGCGATGATGGCCGACGGGAGGGCGGAGGTGAGAAGACGTGGGTTAAGAAAAAAAGGAAGAGCGTTGCCTCCCATCGAAGAAGACAGATGGCGCTAATGCTAATACCTTATCCTCTGGGCGCTCGCGGCCGGAGAAGGGCTTAGGTAGATAACGAGGAAGCTCAGCTCGACCCACGGGAAGGGGATAAAGTAAAAACGAATAAAATAAGAAAAATCAGACGATAGGTGAGGGTGAAAGTTTCAGCGTTCAAAGAATAAAGCGTAGGCAGTAGAATGACGAAGGGTTGAGATGGGTGATAGCGAGGCAGCGGGGTGTATCATCATCGGGCGTAATTAGCCACTAAAGGGGCAAAGCGGGGCAGAGGAAGGCGCACACCCTTTCCGAGGGAATTTACTCGGAGGGACAATCCGAGATCTCATATGGGTCCCACCGGAAGTCGCCGGAAAGGAGAAAAAGATCGCGGAGAGTACTACAAGGTCGTCTGCGGAGGTCGAGCGGCGGAACTAGGCGGAAACGGAAGACTCGGCCGCCCGTGGGACGAAGCCCTAAAGAGACCGACGTCTTTCCAAAACGAATAGAAGGAATCGCGTTCGATAGTGGGGAATATGGAGATCTGGATATATATATATATATATATATATATATATATATATATATATATATACGGCGTACAAAGAGGCGCGTCGAGATGCGGATGGGATATTTGGAGAAGGCGATCCATTTTGCGGAATTGATTAATCTTCAACGGCCGAGCAATCCCTAAAGGGCCCGCAGAATGTGTCGGCCAAGCGGTCCCTTACAGAATGACTCCCATTCCTTCTGATCGACTTATCTTTACTTCTTTGAAGAGATTTCGTTTGCCACCCTGTAGAGATACTACTTTAGCCCCATAGCAATTCTTTTTACAGACTCCAGACGATAACTGTAATGTGTAAATAAACTCTTCCAAAAATATGAACTACGTCTTCGCAAATACGCATCGATCTCAAGAATTGCGAACGACAGAGAAAAAGACAAGGAAGTAGTTAGAGGAAAATACTCTCGCATGGGTTTCACTTTTATTAACAGATGGAACTAGTTATCAGTTCGTTTATGAATTCTTTAGGTTGCTATACATACCCCTCAGAAGAAACATTTTATCCTTTCAAACAATTATTTCGCAGGATTTGCCATTGTTTTTTCTTTTAAATACTCACTAATTTAGTGTCATATTACTCATAGTTCTCGATTAATAGGTATTAGTATGAAGTCAGAGCGATTTAACATAATTATGTGCTTTCAACTCCATCCTCCGCTTCGGGAAATTCAATCAATATCTTTCGATATTTCATATTATGCTGAAATCGAACGCAAATATCTCGAGCGAGCTATTTGCTCTCGCAAGAATCCCTTAGTAATGAAAGTAAATTTTATAACTTAAATACTTTATAAGATAGAAAGCTACACGGGTATGGATTCACTTCGCTATTGAAATGACAATCAACTGTGAATATATACGAGAGCCTGCTAGCTTATCGCAAAAAGTGAAGTGTTATTTAAACAATATGTTTTGCCGATGACAAACTTTTCAGATCCCTTAGCGACGTAGCCCGCGAAATGTGAACGACAAAACCTTCTTTACCATCACACTTCTTTAAAAAAGAAAGGAAAATATTTAGAAAACAAGATGATTCAAATGGAACTTATGATGTCTACTTTCCATTTAATCATTTATTTTATACTTACATATATTGGCTTTAATAGCTTTCAAATCGCCACAGATAAATTGCTCTTTGTGTTCCAAAATTTCATAATTTTAAGTAATAGAATATTACAAATACATTCGATTTTAATTGATCACGAGTATTTGTGCGGCAAAAATATCGCGCGTATTTATTAGAATATACCGAATCCGAGTCCAACAATTGTCGTTTCTATGGCAACACTTAATGAGTGATAAAAACTGCAAAAACGCATTTACGCAAAATTCGATGGTATACGATCG
This sequence comes from Tanypteryx hageni, assembly GCA_028673005.1. Lineage (NCBI taxonomy): Eukaryota > Metazoa > Arthropoda > Insecta > Odonata > Petaluridae > Tanypteryx > Tanypteryx hageni. The sequence continues at coordinate 4,248,246 of CM054112.1, forward strand.
ATAAGCAAAATTCTACGATAGAAATTAGAATCTACGTTTCCTTCCTCAGAGAACAGTATAAATCCCGCACCGAAATTACAATTCTAAGATATTTTAATGTGCAAGAGAAAATTACCCTGCACGGTGATTTTCAGATTTTCTATGTAAATCAAATTGGAAAGATATTTCCTGGAATCGAACTCTGGACTTCCAATATTCGAAACAAAAACTATCATCGCGAGCTCGGTTTCAGTAGCATGAGATTTCCACCAAGCGTCATGAAAATCGGTCAATTGGTGCAAAAGCTCTAGGGGGAGGCTGAGGAGGCTGTAGGGGGAGGCTGTAGGGGGAGGCTGTAGGGAGAGGCTGTAGGGAGAGGCTGTAGAGGAAGGCTGTAGGGAGAGGCTGTAGAGGGAGGCTGTAGGGGAAAGCTATAGGGTGAGGCTGTAGGGGGAGGCTGCGGGGTTAGATTGGGCGAGGGGAAGTCGTCGAGGCTACCGGTTGAGAGAGGTTCCAAGAAGAGCAGTGGCGCGATAGAAGGGCTGCCACCACTCAACGCAGCCTCGGGTAAGGTCGCGGCTTTCGAAGGTGATGTATTGGAAGGACAAAAGGGTCATAATAGGGGTACGGAGAGATTTTGGGGAGCCTGCGGTTAATTTATCAGAGGAATGAAGAAAATCCCCGATTATGGGCTATGTGCAGTTTTCAAAATGAGAATTTCGATTAAATATAATATCTGGCACATAGGGCAATGCGTAATATATTAAATGAAGCTATTGGACGACCTCTCTAGGAATTGGTCTGTTGCTATGAGGTTTTGCAAGGCGGACTCATTGATACGCTATGCAGCGGTTACGTTTTAGAATAGACTCGTTGCTCATGGACGCACTCTTAAGCAGTCTATATCAACCAGTGGGCCGCAAAAGGACTTAAGGGGGGCCACGAAATATTTGAAAAAAGTACGATAGGTTAACGATATTTAAAAACTCGCAAAATGTAATATTCTGTAAAAATAAAGCTCAATTAATAACTAACGAAATTTTAATAAATTACTTTAATTTGGTAACAACCTACTTTTAGACATTAATATAGAATTTCTAACAGGTGAGCCGCGGAAAATTTCTTATAGTTCAGATTATAAAAAATCTTGAGAAACACCGGTCTAAAGAAAAATAATAAGAGGTGTTAAAGCGCTGACGAATTTCCCATATCCACAAAATTTATACTTAAGATCAATATTTAATAAACAGCCGGCGATTAATTTAAAATATAGGCTGAACACGCATATCTTGTTTTCCCGAACGTATTGTGGTTATCGAGTTATTTTCAAAAATCAATTTATATCAGTTTTACAACACAAAATAGCGTTTAGCATAAATTCGCTCGTAAATAATCTGCCAATTGCTAAAATACCGGTCAAAACTCGGAGAGGAATTTCACAACCCTTTTACCTCTTAAGCATCAGACGGACTCTTAAATACGAGCCGATCGAATGGATCATATTCGACATAGACATAATTCCATAAGTTGTGCTTCAAAATAACAAATATGATTTGTTTGCTGCCAGAAAAATACCAACAAAATTTCAAATCAGTATTATCTATTTTCATCGATCGGTTTAAAATATAGAACTGACCCTTTATATTTGTATTTTCAAGGAGAGAGACACGAAGAATAGAGATCTGAATATTCACGCCATTTAAATTGGTGAAATAGATTGTTTTGGTTAATAGATGCATCGATTCACGAATGTTGCGAACTTCAATATCGTAGTACGCAGAGTTTATCTGATAACCTGATAACCCCTTGCATTTCCTGCCTTTTTCTTCAGCCGATTATTAAAAATCCTCGTGATGATCTTCAAAGTGTGTGACAGAAGGTTTATCGTTCTGTAATATTTACACTGCATTGTCTTTGGCATCTTCTTTAGAGGGAACGTTGTTACTTCTAGGAAATCCCGAGGCCACTGTCCCGTGTCGTAAATCTTATTAATTAATTTCGTAATCGCTTTTAGTCCTTCTGATTACATGACTTTAAGTACCTCAGCCGGTATTCCATTGCTGCCTGCTGCGTTTCCTCTCTTTAGTTCCACTATCGCATTTTCTACTTCGCTCTCCATAATACTTGTCCCTATGTTTTCCTCATCTTCCAGTTCTATTTTTGCCGATCCTACCTGCTTGCTGTATAATAGCTTAAGGTATTCTTCCCATACCTGTGTAATATCCTTTGCTTCCCATCCGTATTCATAATTCATTTACCACGAATTCCATTAGACTTCTTATCTTCTAATTCCAGTGCCCTAGCGTACATCATATCGTACCGTCCTAACTTCTCCATTTGTTGTATTTCGTCACATTTTTCTTTCATCCAATTTTCTCTAGTTTTATCTGTTACCCTTCTCAACTAATTGTCTTAACGTCTATAGTTAGTTCTACCTTCTTCACTGTAAACGTTTTACCATTTTCGTCTCTCATTCATTTTCTCCAGCATTTCCTTAGTTATCCATTGTTTTCAGATTTTCTTCTCGTTTTCCCATGTCTTTATCCAATGTAACCTTGTTACAGGTTTTAATTTCTTCCCATTCTTTATCCACGGTCTTTGGTTTGTTTTCCAAATTTCTTAGGCGCTCTTCCAACTTCATGCTGACTACTCCCTGTCTTTCTTTCAGTTTTTCTAGGTCCAAAATTTGTCTTTCTCTTCTTTTTATATATTTATATATATATATATATAAGGTAGGTGTATCAAATTTGGCCCGGCTCTTAATAAGGCCAACCCCTTCTCCTGGTAAAAGTACGCATGATAATCGTTATAGCGCAGCAGTTGTCTGATGCACTATTACTAAGCATTCAACATCGCTAGTGTCACGATCCAGCTGTCATTCTTTTCCCGCCAGTATGTGGTGGTAGCTTTTGGGCTCTTTGTTAGCACATGTTTGGTAAGTACATTTGTTGTAAATATCTACAATAATGTGTGAGTAATCTCCCATGTGTTACACAATTTTGGAAAGCTCTTTAATTCCAGTATAAAATGCCATAATTATATTTAAGGAACAATTAGTGGTACAGACGTTGTGAACGAAAGATTGAGGAAAAACAGCAGATCTCCAATAAGGCCCGAGAGGGCGTCCTTTAGTACGTCTGAAATATCCGAAGAAACGAAGCGTAATCATGCTTAATGATATAAAACGACTTCTTAACGAGGAGTAACCTATCATGGCACAATGTGGTAGTGGTTTTTAAAATTTTGACTCCAAGAGGGTTGGGGATGAGGGGAGGGGGGTTAAAATGATACACAAAAAATTCATTCGTTATGATTTTTTTGCCAGAAAAATATGGGGTAACCTGTCATGTGAGAGGGAAAAGAGGGTGATGGTAATGTGGACGTTTTTTTCAGAAAAAAATGGCTGATACACAAAAGAAACTGGGGCAGTGGTCCTCAGAGGCGCTGAAGAATACATTGGCTGCAGTCAATGGTGGCATGAGTGTAAGGATAACTGCTAAAGAATTCAGGATCCCACGAAAAACCCTGCGTAACCATGTTGAAAGTGGCCCTGATGAGGAAAAAATTGGTATACCCTCAGTACTAACATCAGATCAGAAAAAGGAACTTTGTCACATTATTTTTAGGCTGGCTGATATAGGTGTGCCAATTACGAGCAAAATTTTAAAAAGATTTATTTAACTTTTATGAGATGAAAGACACCAAAAGACCCTTCAATAAGGTACATAAGCTAACTGGTAGATCGTGGTTGAGGCTTTTCCTTAGACGTAATCCTGATGTAGTGAAACGAAGAGCTCAAGCGATGACTTTAGGGAGAGCTGCCAAATTCGTCGTTGGGGACTATTTCGGAAAATTGAGGAAACTGAGGATTGACAATGATTTTGGAGGCAACCCCCAAAATATTTACAACATGGATGAGAAGGGTTGCCGCTTGACCCTTCATAGGCAAAAGCAAGTGTTTGCCGAAAGAGGAGCGAAAAGAGTTCACATTATTGCTCCTGAACACGCTGAAAATATTACTATAGTAGGATGTGGAAATGCCTTAAGCCAAAGTGGGGAGACAACTTACTAGCAGGTGCATGTTTTGAGATAACAGAAAAGAGCTCAATGACATCCACAATGTTTGTGAATTGGGTTAAGCATTTTTCGAAGTACAAGAGCCCTGGGAAAACCCTTCTCATTTTTGGTGGAGCTAAATCCCATCTGGATGCTAATATTGTTGATGTTGCCTTCCGAGCAATTGCACTCACGAATTACAACCGCTCGATAGTAGTATTTTCAAACCGTTTGAAGATTTTTGGGATGACGCTGTTCTAAGTTACTGGACGACTGCTGGCGTTAGAACAATTACACGCGTGAAATTTGATCAACTTTTTTCAAGTGCCTGGCAAAGAGCAATGGCACCAGCTAATTTGACAGCCGGTTTCAGAGGAACAGGCTTTTTCCCTTCAACCCTGATGCGATACCTGAATCTGCATTTGCACCATCAGTTTTAACGCAACGACCTATTGAAAGAGATTTGTCTCCTAATGCAGATGTATCCGACCTGACATCTGATGACGACGGAGAAATTGATAATCCCGATGAAGTTTTCGACCGAATGTCTCTCCTGTGGTCAACAATGATAAAGAAACCCCTGTGGCGTCCAATGAAAGCACGCGAAGTTTTCATCAAGTGTTATCCACTTCAAAACTTGCTAAAAACAACTCAACACCACGACGCAAGGACATAAACGCTAAAGCAGCAGTTATTATAAGAAAATTGTTTAAAGAAAAACTACCCAAAAAGAAGTTCACCTATGAATACTAGTTGGTCAAAACAAAACAAGGAACCACTCGAGCGCCAGAACAAAAGTTTTCCTCTACATAAAGAAGTTGATGAACCAGAAAATCGACCAGAACCGAATGGCGTCCAAAAGCAAATAAAGGCAAAAGAATTATGTTTCTGTGGTATTCTCCAGGAGGATCGGGCGCCTGTGTCAGCTGCAACAAATACGAGCACAACGAGTGTGTGGTTCTAAAGACGTTGAAATTTCGTGTGTCCTGATTGCGAAGGCGACATTTAAATCAAACTAATTTAAAATAACAATAAGTATTTCTTATTAATTATGCATAATTTACAATTTATGAAATATGCCACTTATTATTTAATTTTTTATGTTAAATTTGCCACTTTCCACTTTTTATACCGGTTTCCAGCTTTTTTCAAGGTGCATTTTAAAAAACATGTTCTTTTAACATTTTGAATTTGTTGTAACAATTTAATAACATTTAATTTCATTCGCTTTTTTATTTCATATTTTTTTGCCAAATTTCAGCAATAGGCCTTTTTACGTATCCCCCTGGGCCTTATTTAGGATCCTTGGCTTTAATAACGCCCACTGACAACCTTTTTCGAAATGGGTACCACACACACAATATATATATATATATATATATATATATATATATATATATATATATATATATACACACACATATACAGATATACATGCACATACACATATACACATTACGTCATATCTACGTTTCTATTGAACTAAATGGGACAATTATATGTATGAGACTTCTGTAATGATTATAAACAATAAATTTGTGACTCAAACCTTTATAAGATTTATGTAATGTCTTAAAAATAAGAAATTTTACGCTTATTTAAAAATTTCAGTTGGGACATAAAGAAGTCCATCTGCGACAAACGTTTTCCCTGCATGTTCTAGAGCAAACTTTTTGGCTCGAGGGTCATTTCTGTATTCATCGCGAGCCACATTGTTCCTTCAGCCTTCTTCGTGGGCCACACAGCCGAAAATAAAATCGTAGAGTAATTTAAGTAAACTAAACCGTTTAAACTGATTCGAGTGTATTTATCTATTATAGGAGTAAAGGAGTAAAGGCAAAATATATTTTTTGTATAATTCTGTTTTCATTTGATGCTAGATTGTGTGTTTTAATAGTTATACTCATGGCGAGTCGGTTGAAGCCAGTCGACGGGCCGGATGTGGCCCGAGGTCCGTAGTTTGAGCCTCACTGGCTTAGACGGGCATATCCAGCGAGTGAAATGTTAAGAAAAGTTGAAATATTTTTTTGAAGGAAATTGCATATCAATAATTTTAATAGTTTTCAAAGTACCGACAAATACCCGAAAGAGTGTGCGCGCGCTGCACAGATATACCCGATTCTCTCAAGCGAAAAGTTTGTGAGTGACGTAAGAAAGCGTTAAATATATATTTAACAAATGTCATTTTTTACTTAAATCCTAAAAATCATAAAAATATCAATAACGGAGGCACTAAAAACGATCACCAAAAGGGCTGCTTCTTCCGTCATGGCCGAACAGAAATTGGGTGTGAAGTCCAGGAACCAAGAGAGGAAGTGTAAACATTGAAATTATTCCGCGGACAGTGTTCTCTGTGTAAACGGAGCATTAGAAACCACTTCCTAGCAGTGGCATGTAATAAAGAAGATACCCGTTTTATATAATTCGAATGTTCTAATAGATCAATAGAGAACAAAACAGAATACGCAAGATAACTCACTGTTGATCTACAACAGGGGTCTCAGACTCGCGGTCCGTGAGCCATACGCGGTCCGCGTCTTGCATTTATGCGGCCCGCAAAGTAAGTTACTTTACGCTAAATGGCGCAAACGCAAATGTATTTCTCGGGAAATATTTGACGCATATGTCGGTAAATAATTTAAGAGGTTTAAGAAGTTTATTAAATTGGCGCTTTTAAGATACCCGCGGTTTATTGCTCGTTCACTTTTATAAAACTACCGCGCATTTGGGGAACAAAAGAATGTTATTCCCGCTGCCAGCGTGTTTTTTGCTTGATCGAAGGACTTAAACCTCGACGCCGAATGTGATTTTTTAATAAAGAATGGGTCTAAAACCTCGCCATAGGATTGGAGTAATTTCTCCCTCGTGGAAGAAGAGAGAGGATGTACAAAGAATACAGGCATCAGGACAGGTAAACTGTGAAATGCGGCCCTAGGATCAGATGCCTTAATGCGGCCCGCGGGTTTGGTGGAGAGCCTTCATGCAGCTCGCGCACCGATGTAAGTTTGAGACTCTTGATCCACAATACAGTATCTCATAAAAATCAATCGAGCTGTTTACGAGACGGAAGATGCTGACGGGCGCGCCCTTCCCTTCGTGTAAACATAAAAGCATCAAGGAGAGGGGCGGAGCGGTGACCGCAGGAGGCGCGGGACAAGAGTGCTTCGCAGCAGATGGAGAGCCGCTTTCTCGGAGTCGCTCGGGACGGCTAATAGAGCGATTCACGCCGTCAAAGAGATTTCGCGCTGACGTCCCAGAGCTAACTTCATTGCGGGGCGATTAGACTCACTTCCGAATAACGAACGCATTTTGACTGGTATTTCAAATGCACTACGATATATTTCATTCCTTCGTGGCATAATTCATCAGAGAACTGATGGAGCGCTAGTTGTTTTGTAAAAGTGAAACTCATATAGTTGTAATTACGAGATAATTTATCTTATAGAATGATAAAAATTGATGGAATGAAATGAACATAAGATCCTAAGCAGGCAGGCATTTGCTGTACTTGGGAATAATTTTGAAACGAGAAAAATTCTTCTATGACTACGAATCGAACCCGGGTCTCTCACTTGAAAGGCGGATATTCTACCACTGAACTATCGTAGCAGAATTAACGATATTTCAGTGGTAGAATATCCACCCGGCATGTGGAAGACCCGGGTTCGGTTCCCGGTCAAAACAGACTTTTTTCTCGTTTCAATAATATATATATAATAATAGGTTACAGCTTATGCTTCTCTGCATAGGATCTTGTGATAATTTCATTCCATCAATTTCTCCCCAAACTATTTTTTGAGGATTTCCAATTAATTGATGTATACATATTTGAATTTTGTTTTAGTTATTACGGTCGTAACAATGAAACCACGGAGATTTTGGTTTAAAGAATAGGAACGGCCACTTAACTTTCGATTAATACGAAAGAGGTTGAATCTTGAACAAAATGTAAAAATGCTATAAATGCTATAAATATTAATGTAATAACCCATATAATGTGAGAAGTGGTCATGATAGTTAAATTCTTTAAATTTAAAATCCTTGAAAAAATGTAGACACTTGGGATTTAAAGCACGTTATTTAGTTCATTCGGAAAGGAATTACATCTTGTAGTCTATAAATTAACCTTTTTTCAACAACTTTTATATTACCTTATCGCTATATAGGAGTCCGGCAAAAGAAGTGTATTTTGTATTGCAATATTTTACAGTCTGATAGCTATTTTTTTATTTTCTTTCAGATTAAAGATTGATTCCTGAAATTTAAGGATGAAGAGGTGGACAACCCAACAGCGTACCGTTACTGTCGAACCTTTCTTTAAAAACAATTACTCCATTATTGTATCTAAAGGAGCATACCGCCGAGAAGTTGGTGTTACGTTGCTGCTTCTGAGCATTTAATTCGTCGTTGCGTTTCAAGGTTCAGAGAACGTGGGGCAGTAAATGATAGACCACGATCAGACAGACCGCGGTTTGCGATAATAGAAGAAAATATTCATGCGTGCGCGATAGTGTTGTGAGAAGCCCACGCAAATGGTGTAAGAGACGTTCAGCCGAACTGCAAATAGCGGATAGGTCTCCGAGGCGAATTTTGAAGAAACACCTATCATGCTATCCATACACAATACAGCTGGTGCAAGAACTCCTTCCCAATGTTAACGCAGCTCGCTTGCCATTCTCACGAAAATTATTGGAAATTTTTTAGGACGAAGGCTTAATGCCCTCAACGATAATGAGCGACGAGGCGTACTTTCATTTAAGTGGTGTCGTTAACAAACAAATCTGTCGGGTATAGGCAACATAAAATCCATAATCTTTGTACATGAAATCATTGCGCCGACGACGTGTTACTGTGTGATATGGAATTATGGAAAGCAGAGAAATTGGTCCGTATTTTTTCGAGAATGATGAAGGCCGAGCTGTAACAGTGAATGGCGTAAGGTACCGGGACATAATCCAACATTTTCTCATACAGCAACTGCAGGAGATCGATCTAACCGATTTGTGGTTTCAACAAGATGGCGCCACTTGTCACTCAGAAAATGTCACTATAGTCATGCATTGCCAACTGTTTCCAAACAGGTTGATTTGTCGGAATGGAGACATAAACTAACATCCAAGATCTCCTAATCTGACGGCACCAGATTTCTATCACTGGGGTTATTTAAAGTAGATAAAACTTTAGCACCTGTGTGTTCTTTTACGAGCAAGGCAACGTGTAGCAAATCAAAGCTGACACTTACAGGGAATAATTTTTTATAAATAAACTTTATGTATCCTGTTACAATAAATTTAAGATATCAATAAACATATTTGTGAGAAAACAAAGCATTTCTCATTCAAACATTACAAAACATGGCAATGTTCAATTGCAACACTTTATTTGCCGGATCCTACTCAACTCGATAACGTCGAATAACTTGAAAACGGCTGATAGTTTTAAACAGGCTGTCGCCTTAAGAATCCATCGGGTAATCTACGTGTAATATAAGGGCCCGAGTTCGATTCCAGGACCGTTTCATCCCTCAATTTGAATAACATGGAAATGGCTGCAGCGTATTTTATGTGAATTTTTAAACTACTACTTACTAATCGTACGACCTTGGAACTTGAATCGAAAAACGCCTAAAGAATGGAAATTCATTTTCCTCCAGTCTATTATCAAGTACGTCTCAGTTTGACGCACATATTTCTTTCGAAGAAAAAATGTTGCTGCTTTTGATGTGAAAACTTTCCTCGTCAAAGGAAACCCCATTCATGTTGATTAAGCGAACTTACGCACATTGCATTGGATTTTATGGAATATGTATTATGTTTATGCATAAAAGTTGTTTATAAAAATTAATTTTTATACTGTCACTTGTTTTCTTGAGCACACGCAATCGTTCAGCAGCCGCGCTTCCACTATGATTGACTGTTTCGTTTCTCAAAAAGAGACTTGAGATTTTTACTTTCTTCATACGCAGAATACAAGAGAAAGTATTGTTTTCGTGAAAAAAATCGCATTCGATATCTCTACGGAAATAGGTACACATTTTAAGGTAACCTGGATGAGTACGTTTTCAATATTTTCTCGATGACGTCTGTGGTGCGTGTGATAAGGTTTTGTGGACACTCGGACTCAAACACTAACAAGCGAATCAATACAATACTTTATATTTAAGATATTTATCAGAAAAGGGTTTTACTAAAGATGGTCAACCGGAAGGGGAGGCTGTCATGAATTTTTTCCGATTTTTCCAAATATCTCCCTTAGGAATTCATTTATTTAAACATATTTGTTATCAGTGATTTAGGCAATATAATTTTCTGCAAGTTGTGTTGGACACATTTTTTCATAAAACGGATTATTTAAGAAATGTTTCAATTGTCAGTCTGCATTTAAGTACGTCGCTAAATGATATCTTTGTTGCCGTTGCTTTGGTAAAATTTTCTGATTGTTGATAGTGGTGCTTACGCTTACATGTGTAATTTTTATTGCGACCAAAATTAACCCAATGCCATCTAGCGTCATATTTTGCAAACAATTTTTTTGTAAATAATGAGAGCGATCCCAGCGCCGCCAATTGTAATTATAATAATAATAATTCTAGAGTTGGCTGATATTGAGAGTAACTTGTAAATACTTTTGCAATCACATTCATTACTCTGTATAGAGAAAGTCATTTACTGAACATACCTACCCCATGTGAGCACAAAATTTCACCCCAGACTTCCATCCGGAATTGTATGGTAGGATTGCGACATAAGGGAGAATTAGACAAGTATAGCCGCACATCCAAGGTAGACGTAGATAGATAGATAGATAATCGTCTTTATTCGGGCAAAATTTGGACTATAAGTTCCATTCTTATATTTAATCCTTTGTCAATATAATAATTATTAAAAAAATAAAAGTATTACAATAAACTACATAAAATATACAAAACATAAAAAGATATAAGTGAAGACAAATTTAAGTTTGTGGGGAAGACCTAGGTAAAAACAGGCTTGTTCTTCCTAGTAACACCCACGCAGGGAAACACCCACAGAGAAGGGGGGTGTGTAAAAAACCTACGAAAATCGTACATAGTGAATATATCACAATGGGAAACTACAAGATGTAGGAAATAGTTTGTATAGTAGGAAAGATAGTAAATACAGCATCGCTGTATACCGTCATAAATATACATATAAAGACAAACTAATATCATCATCATCATCATCATCATCAACACATTAAATATAGATAAATAAATTTTAATTATATATATATATATATATATATATATATATATATATATATATATATATATATATATATATATATGACGGTAATAAAAACAATCAGGAATAGAAAAGCAAATTGGATAGGGCACATATTGAGAAGACAGTGTTTACAAAGGACGATCATAGAAGGAAAAATTAGTGGAAGAAGAGGAAGAGGGAGAAAAAGAATCGGAATATTAGATAATATAAAGCAGGGATATACTACTTATAGAGGTATAAAAGAGGCTTCTAGGGAGAGAGAGAAATGGAGGCAGCGATTCAGTTAAAACCTGTCTTCGGACAGAAGCATGATGATGATGATGATGATAAAGATACAGAGGATAAAAAATGCATATAATTAAAACGAAGGAGAAATGAACAAATAAATACACACACACACACACACACACACACATATATATATATATATATATATATATATATATATATATATATATATACATATACACACACAGACCTCGCTTTGTGTCGTTCTCGAAGTTGCGTCGTTAAACAATTAAAACCAAAATAGATTATAGTCTTAAAATTCCGCATTTGCGTCGTTGTGGTATGTTTAGGGTTGCCACCTTCTTCTGGTGTCTTTACCGAACACTGACTAAAAACCATGATATTGTTACTCGATTTGAACAGTTGATTTAGGTAATAATCGAAATGCTAACTTTCGAATTCAAAGGATCGACTTTCTATCCACTGGAGAGCAAACAAAACAGCATGGATTACAGCAGTTTTATTTAAAGTCTGGGTTTTGACTCATGCTATTCCTGAAGTGAAAGCCTACTGTATTAATGAGAACTTATACTTTAAGACATTAATTATCTTTGATAATTCTCCTGGTCACCCAGTTTACCTAAATGACTTATCATAAAACGTAAAGTTTAAGTTTTTGCCTCCTAATACCATTTCATTGATCCATCCAATGGATCAGGGAGTAATTTCAGCTTTTTAAAAGTTATTACCTCCGACACATTTAAACAGCTTCTAAATGCTACTGATGGACAAGATAAGCCTACTATGCAGAAATTTTTGAAAACATTCACCATAATGGATACCATAAAATATATTTCAGACTCGTGGAATGAGGTAAAATTTTCATGTATGAATGATGTATGGCGTAAAATATGGCCATAATGTCTGCACTAAGAGAAAGACAGCGATGGTGTCATTTTAGAGGTTGATGAATTGCCCACGGTTCGTCAAGAAATAGCTAACTTAGCTAGAGAATCTTACTTCGAGGGAATGGACGAGAGTGACATATAGAATTGTTTGCCTCACATAATCAAGAAATGAGCAAAGAAGAGTTAATAAAACTGGATTTGCAAACAGCTAACGAGCAATAATGTTCGGAAGAAATTCCTATGCAACCAACTTTAACTTTAAAAGGAATTTCCAAAGTCCTGAGTTTGATCGATGATGCAATTGATATTTTAACGAATGACGATCCTGACGGGGAAATAAGTTCCAAAGTAGCACGGGCGATAGCGCATGATATCGGTTTCTACAAGGAAATTTACATTGCCAAAAAAGGAGGTGTTCAGCAGATTTTAGAAAAACATTTGAAGCTAAAAGAATAGGAAGGCGTCTCAACCTCAAAGACTACAGAATCAGAGTTTGAGCAAATTACTTCCTCATAAAATTGAGTTTCATGTAATTTGTTCTTTTATGTTTATATGTTGAAAAATAAAGTATTTATATTTATTTCAATTCATTATTTTATTTCCAAATTAAAAGGGTAAATATGGATTAATTTACAATCTCTTAAAATATTCTTTCTTGAAAATTGTAGTATCGGTACCTATCTTCGATATTTCAATGCTTTCTTATGGAAAGTTATATTTCGATTTGCGTCGTTTCAGTTTGTGTCATGTTTTTTAAGATCGTAACCCCGACGCAAAGCGCGGTCTGGGTGTGTATATAAATATCATAAAAAGGTATCATAGTCAATAGTAGCATACGTTGTGAGAAACTCAATATCCTGTAAAGAGATTAATTAATATTAATTATGGTAGGAGGAGTGAAGGCATCCATCGCATAAAAGGTAAGGAAAATAACTCAAAGTTGACCTGAGCTTTGGGCCGTGAACTGCAAGTTCAAGTATTCCTGATTGAAGATGTGGAAAGATGTTGCATTTTTGAAGTCTGTAGGTAGGGCGTTCCATAGTTGGACAGGAAACATACAGTAATGACATTAAAAGCAGAACAGCCACGGCAAAAGACAAGTTACAGAACGTGGGAGCAAATTATCCGCACGTCTACAGATGAACATGGGATTATTATAACTCTGTCAATCTACCCTGTAGAGCAGTGGTTCTTAACCTGGGGTGCACGCACCCCAGGGGTGCGAGGTGTTGATCTAGAGATTTAAAAAAAATTAATTTAAATAGAAACATGAAATAAAATATACAACGAAACATTTTGGAGAAATGTCATTTAATTTTACACAGCCTTTGAATAAACGCAAGTCATTATAAATGAGACGATTATATGTTCATGTCTTCGAAAGAAACATTAGCGTATGAGCGCGCAGCTTATACCCTTCAAGGATGCCAACCGTCTGCTATCCCCCACCCTGCTGCGAAGCACTCGCCTTCTATAAATCGGTGTTTCTGCATTAGCGACACTGTTCTAAGATCTTGTAATCATTACAATGTAATGCAAACCATTACAATGTAATAGTTGACTTCGCGAGTTGTTCTGAACCTTCTCAACTTTGCTGAAGTTTACATTGGCAATTTACTTGTTTCTTCTGCCCTAGTTGAGCTGTATAAAAATACCGTACTATGATATTTTTATTTGAGGTAATTTATGATGTAATAATGTATTCTATTCCGTTGAAATTCAGCAGAACTTGAAGGTTCGGTCTCAAGTCTTGAAAGCAGCTCAAAGTTCTGAAACACATAGCATTTTCAAGTAATATACTATGCACTTATGACTTCCATATTATAAGTACGGGTATTTCATGCGAGGACTTTCATTCTCAGATAGTAACTTGGCTGGCTTAAAACATAACCATTATTTTTAAAAATTTTGTTAATTTTAAATGAAATATTTTTATTTTTCAGTACCCTCTCAATGTCGAAGAATGGAATGATGATAACATTCGATATGGTTTCACCTTCGTCACAGATAAAGACAGCATCCAGCGACCACAATGCATGCTGTGCTGCACGATATTTTCATATTCCAATTTTAAACCGTCAAAACTTTCAGAACATTTCAACAAGCAGCATGGTGGTGAAGCAGCAGGACATACTTTTAACTCCTTGAAAATTAAAAGGGCAAAATTCGATTCTGGTGATAATATTACTGCTTATACGCATGCATCTGTTCAGAAGTCATTGTTACAATCATCTTTTAAAGTTGCGTATCTGTGTGCAAAAACGAAGAAGCCTCACACAATAGCTGAAGAATTAATATAACCGTGTGCACTGGAAATAGCAAATATAATGCTTGGCTCAGAAGCACCCAAGAAAATACAACAAAATCCTCTTTCTAATGATATAATTCTCTCGAGAATTCATGATATGAGTGAAGACATTTTTAGTCAGGTGATAGAAGATATAAAAGCCAATCCTCTGAAAGTGGCTATCCAACTCGACGAGTTAGTAATTGCTCTTAACTGATGGTGTTTGTGCGTTATGCAAAGGAGAGAGATGTTGTCGAAGAATTTTTGTTTTGTGAACCCCTGGAACTGACTAGAACAGGAATTGACGTGTTCAATCAAGTCAAGGGCTTCTTTCTCAAACATGAACAGTCAATAGATGTAGGATCAGTTTGTACTGATGGAGCCCCCGCTATGTTAGGCAAAAATTCAGGTTTTGTTTCTTATATGAAAAAAGAAATTCCGGATGTTGTAATTAACCATTGCATGTTACACAGACACGCACTTATGGCAAAAACTTTACCAGAGAATTTAAAAAATACTCTGTCTAATGCGGTGAAAATAGTAAATTATGTTCGAGGACGGGCAACCAACCATCGTTTATTTCGTGCTTTCTGTGAAGAAATAGGTTCTCTTCACACGGTCCTTCTTTTCCACACGGAAATGAGATGGCTTTCTAGAGGTCGAATGCTCTGCAGAGTGTATGAATTGCGCGAAGAAATAATTCAGTTTCTTAAAAACTAAGGGAGTAACATAGTTGATGATTTCAAAAAGAGTGATTCAATTCTTCGACTGGTATATTTAGCAGACATACTTACTCATCTTAATGAGTTGAACACGTCTTTGCAAGGACAACACTTCAGTATCTTATGCCATTCGTCAGCACCTACGTATGTGAGGTTTGATTTTCATCGCTACTTAACATAAAAACAAAGGCCAGAAACCGCATAAATGTGACTGATGATATTCAAGTGGCTCTTTCAAAAACAGAGCCACGTATAATGAAAATAATAGAAGAAAGGCAAGAGCAGAGTAGTCATTAAAAGATTTTCTTGTAATTTATAAAATTGAGAAGATGCTCTGTTTTTTGACATGTGATTGCGATTCTTTCATTAAATAAATAAAATGTTATTATATATTCTAATTTTTTTTACAAATCCTTTAACTTGTTCCCAAGTCTTTTTACACAGATGGATGGACTTTGTCGAATTTTATTCTTCATCGCTCAACTATAACTAAGGCTGAGACACACATTTAAATAAAAAATCAAAGATATTTTTTCGGGGGAGCGAAAGCATATTCTGAAAGTCCAAGGGGTGCGGGGAGCTAAAAAGGTTAAGAACCACTGCTGTAGAGGAAGCCCAAGGGTTAAAGGAAGCCCTAAGAGCAAAGGAATCCCAGGGATGGAGGGGAGGGGAGCACCGGTGAAGAGAGTATAGGGGGAATATGCAAAGAATGCATGAAGAGAGACTGTATAGAGATGTACATCGAGGGATGCTACTTTGAGAAAGGGGTATACGGAAAGAGAAAGAGAGAGAGAGAGAGAGAGACAGACAGATGGACCGAAAGTATGCCTGAAAACCAAAACACCATTTACAAATTGCCCCGATGTATAACCAAAGAGAATGGACTTATCCGAGGGCCCATGGCATGGCATCGCTCTCTACCCAGGCCTTGTGCTCCCATTTTTCGGAGAGAGTAATGAAACAGACGGCAAGAGATAGAGATAGAGTGAGAGAGATATCGATAAAATTCATGCTCTAAGAGGCATTCCTATTGAGATTGCGGAAAAACTGTTTGGGAAGGCCGACGCACGTTATCCCATACCGGACGTTGTTCGATGTGAAACCTCCGTACGTAAATATTAACTGCACTCTTACTTCTTGTGCTAATTTTGCCGCCATAATTTATCCGAGGAAACATTATTTTTGAAAAAAAACATTACTTTTATACAAAAAATGGTTTTAATAAAATATTATTTAAGCAATCATTCAGAATCATATGGAGAACTACTTTTAAAAAATCCCAATGGGGCGCGACTTTTGAGAGTGTAAAGGGGAATTGATGTGCAGTTGGCAACTACGTGTTGAAGAAAAGAAGCTCAGAGGTCACTTAGCGATAAGAGAAAGCAGCTGGAGAGATAAGTAAGACGAAGAAAACTCAGAAAAGGAGACACTTTCCTCGACACCTAGTTCAAAAATATTATATATACAGAAAAAGAGTATCGCAGCCCTTACCTGACGTCCCGAAATTCGGCAGGACCTGAAATTCGGCTTTATTCGGAGCTCGTGCCTTATATAGGTACATATTCGGAATTAGAACGCTAACTATTTCTCTAACCTGCAGCTTTGCTTTCGCAACTTTACTGTTTTAAAACGCCGCCTTTTTACGTATACACCTGTCCACTGTATTTAGTACTAAAATTAATATTTTAGAACACGGAAAGGTTATATTTTTTAATTTGGGTGGTTGGTAGGCCACATGGCGTAATAAGCCTAGCCGAATAACTTTGCGAAAATCCATAACCATGGCTAAAAACGCCCATTGGAAGTTACGATAATCGCAATGTATTTAAATAGGCCAAATAACAAAATGTCAAGGCTCAAATTTCCGTCTACATTGGTGGCAGACAAGGGCGGGAAAACTGTTGAGAATATATTGCTTATTTTCTACGATTTACATTATTTACATAAATCATGAGATTTTTGTTGGAATTCCTGGAATTTTATTTTGTCCATCTAAACGCATAATAATAATCTAAATTCAATATAAAATGAAATTACCGTATTTTCTGATAAATAAAGATAAAAGAAAAGTGGAAATGCAGAAAAAATGACTGCGCGGAAACAGAAAATTAAGTAAATACTTAAAAAGTGTCTCTGTAACAACGATTTTATTTTCAGATATTATTTTGATTCATTGATTTTCGTGTCCTTTTGACGACAAACCCGCGATATTTTCTTTCGCCCGGTTTAACAGCTTGAATGTACCTAATTCAACGAAGTCGGATGACGACGAAAGATTTTTCACAGTTAAAAACCTAATACATTCGAGTTTTAAAGATATTTACGGACAGATTTGACGCGTATTAAACAAGATGAAAAAGTATACTCCATAAACGGAATAAACAGAGATTTAAATGGCGTTCTTTATGGAAAATACGTATGAAACAGTATCGAAAGATTGGGCGATTCTCGAATTCTTATCTTCGAAACTCAGTGGCGGATTTGTAGTAAGGCCAAAGCAATAGCTTAAGGGCGGTGAGATTTTGGAGCGGAGATGAAAAAATAATATTACGCAGACTTTTGATGAATTAATTATGATTATTATGCAGACAAAACATATACATGAGAAATTTTTTTGGAAAAGGTGCCAAAAGGGAGAGAATAAATAATTTGTCCTAGAGGCGGGACATTTCCAAATCCGCCACTACCAAAACTATAAACACTAATTTAATGGTCTTGCGTACATTTATGTGGAAAATTACCTCTATCCGAATAAATCTCGCCGATGATATAACAGCGTGGGAAAGAAAAATATTGATTTTTAATTGTTCTTTTCCTATAGAATCGTCTTAGTGATCGATGTAAGCAAAATATGTTATGTCATGGATCTTCTCGAATTTTTATCTCCGAAACTATAAGTCGTAATTATATAGTACCGAGAACTTTTTGTGGTAGTATATGTGATGGTTGGTGGCATTGTTGACTTATGACTCAATGTAAGTCGACGTAACGAACGAAATTAACACTAGTCCCTATGCATTTCAGCCACTAAGTGGGTATCTTCAGGGGAACCTTACCACGGCAGTCCTGTCGTGGTAAGGTACCCCTTAGTGGGTGAAATACATTGGGACTAGTGTTAATTTCTATGACTGAAGGAGTTCGTTACATCGATTGTGATAGTATATGTTGTCCTCAATTCGAATATGGTATTTGATCGTTGATTGACGGATGCCATTTAACGAGATATATATTTTCAATGCTTATATAAAGTGGAAGTTCTAATTGACGGACGCGGTTCAAAATCAGAATTAGGCGATAAATTTCATTAAGGAATACTCGTACTTGATTTAATATCTCCAGCGGTTCTGCAGATGAAAGTCACGACAGACGGACGGACGAGACGTGCCCATAAGACCGGCTACATACCAACAGAGTCGCAGTCGAGTCCAGTCCAGTCGGACTCGGCAGATTCGCCCAGTGCTTCCTACACTGTTTTACACCGAAATAAACTACCTATTAGCTGTATTTACACGACCGACTCGAGTCTAGCTGAGTCAATATCAGTCACGCTGTGTCAGAGTACTTGATTCGCCCAGACACAATTCTCCGATTGTTGAGCCAAGTCACAGTTGCATACGTGCATGGTGTCGGCTGCGAAGCGTCCATGGTGGCGATTGCCCTTACGTCTGCCAATACAGCAGGTTACCAGTTTCTCAAGGCAAATTTTGAAAATAATGATTTAAGGCCGAGATTTTTCCACTATAAAATGAGTTTTAATAAAACAAATGTCATACATAACTTCTTCACAGATCCTGAGAAAATATCTATCAAAGGAGTAAATCTCGAAGGAGTATCTTGGGACAGCTCATCACTACGGACGGTTCACTTCTTGGATAGATAGATAGATGGAGTGCTTATGACAGAAAAGCAAATATCTTAAAATAAAATTTCCCAGTCTTTCTAAAAAGGAGATTTTTATGACCAATGTTTTCCACCTGTCCTGACCTATGGATGCGAGACACGAACGCCAGAGGAGTATGCAAACAATACAGAAGAGCATGGAGGGAGATATGTACTGGGGATCACTCAAATGAAAATTAACAAATGGATAAGAAAAAATACGTAATTTGGAGAGTAAAGGTGCTCAAGTGTCATTGAGCGGGTCATATTGCAAGAAGAAATGGCCAGCGTTGTACATCTAGCGCAGAGGTTCCCAAACTGTGGTTCACGAACCCCTAGGGGGTTCACGGAAAAACAATCTTTAATGGTGTTTGCGTAGCATATTTTATTGCACGGTATATGTTAATCATTGTCCGCAGTGACGAAACTAGTTCAGTTCAAAAAGAATATATTTGTTTCATATATTTGTTTAACATAGGATTGAGCGTAGAATATATT
This sequence comes from Tanypteryx hageni, assembly GCA_028673005.1. Taxonomy (NCBI): domain Eukaryota; kingdom Metazoa; phylum Arthropoda; class Insecta; order Odonata; family Petaluridae; genus Tanypteryx; species Tanypteryx hageni. The sequence continues at coordinate 4,268,050 of CM054112.1, forward strand.
TAACTTTCATTTTAAGATTCCTCAAATGATACGACGACATTGAGACAGAAGCTTCTACAGTTAAATTAACAGCATTTATTTTTGTTGAAGAGAGAAATCGAATCCGTGACAAATTTTACGTGAAATTTCTTTTAGACTGAGACGTAGAATTATTCAGGTTTTTAATGATGAGAAATTGTAACTATAACGAAAATTATATTAGCGCCGCATTTACTTGTCCAAGGCTCTCGTGAGTTTTGCTTGGATTTTTTGTTTTGATTATATAGTAACACATAAGTTGTTGAGCAAATTATTAAATTATTATAGCCAAGTGATGATTTTAAGTGCCTAAACTTGAATTCTATGACGCGGCCTAGGATAGTATTTTCATGAGAAATAATAAATTATTTTTTCTATTTTAATGAGAAATATTAAATTATTTTTTCGAGTGTAATTCACACCCAAAATTAAAGTATATAAATTATCATGCCTGAAGGTGGATGTTTAAATACGTAAGCACTCTCCTTGGCTGCGTCACCGATATTCAGGCAAGGAAGACGATCCTAAAAATATATATTTATATGAGGGGGTTCGCGATATTTGGATTTATATGAAAGGGGCTCGCGGGAAGAAAAAGGTTGGGAACCACTGATATAGTGTCATCGTTTGGATCAAGAGACCGAAAGACAGATGGGAAGTTCTTAGGGCTAACTTGGAGGAGGGAGGCAGTTGATTGGAAAAACTAAAGGTGTCTGGGAGAGGCCTTCATCCGTCAAAGGATTGAAAAGGGTTAATGATGATGATATATATATATGCCACGGTAAATGTGCGTAGTCCGGTAAATGTGTACATATCCCGGATAATGTGCAAATTTACAACAAAGTTCGGTAAATATAAGTATAGCATACATTTACCGATTGGATTGGGGAAACGTACACATTTACCTACAGACACAGGTAAATGTGGATAAACGTCGCCACACAGGCCACAACTTGGCGGCGTCGTGAACATCTGCTGCAGTTTAGAAGTATAGTAACTGTGCGTTGACCGGTAAATGTGTAAATTTCGTGGTAAATGTACACAACTAAACTACATTTGAACATGAAGGCAACTTTTGCTCGGCTCCACCAGGTTGGATATGTTAGTCGAAGTGTTTTCGGTTCCTCCTCACGTTTACTGTGTTCCCCCCTCGGGTTGGGAAGCGTTCATCTTAATATATACCAGTGGAGCCGAACCCTCGATGATCTTTATCATAAATTAACGTAATTATTAAAGTGTAGCATTTCTCACTCTTACTTATTTCCACATTTACCAAGGCACATCGGTAAAACACATTTATCGGAAAATGTACGGATAATACGTATTTCTGGAAACTTAAACTTACATTTACCGAGCTTAGTGGTAAATATGCACATTTTCCGATTACGTACCTTTACCGTAACATATATATATATATATATATATATATATATATATATATATATATATATATATGTATGTATGTGTGTGTGTGTGTGTGTGTATAGGTATTTACATTTTTTTGATGAATGAGTTTTTGTCGGCGGCTTCCACACTAATAGTCCGCATTGATTTACGGAAAGCAGTTTTTTCTTTAAATTATTACCTCGTGACGAAAATAACCCGTCCAGCAAGAAAATGAGGCGTACGTCTTAGTTGAATCGAATTTCCATGGAAATACGCTCCGTTGCTCCTCCCCATGGAAGACGCTCTCAAGTCCTTTTACCAAGGAAGTCATTCCGAGGCACAAAAGGGAGGCCTTATAGAATGGGGCGCAGTACTCCTTCCCCCGATCTACTCACCCTCTCCTCCGCGGCCAATCTCGCAGTCCACGCCCCCCCCTGCCCCCCTCACGCTTTCCCATCTGCCCCTTAATAAGAAGCCTTGCCCCCGAGGGCCGTCCAACCGCACACAAACCCCAGATCGTGGGAGGGGCGGAGTCCCCATCGAGAGACATCCCCCGGTGATTGAGAATTCCTGCATGAGAGGAGAATGGGGAGGCGGAAGGGTTTTCTCTTCCATCGGCGTGGAGGGGACACGCCAGGGCGAGTAAACCACGGCCCCTCCCACCGCTCCCTCACGAACCCCTTCTAAGGAGTGCTGCAGAAACCCACATCATCTCCTCATACGGCTCCGCACATATTGAATCCTCGCATAGCAGGAAAATAAAAGGAGGGCCAGAAATAGCGGATGTGGCGGGAATAGGGTAGGGAGTGCCCGCCTTTCGGACTGGAGGGCTGTGTGGGAGGCTTACAAAGAGAGCAGATTGTAGGAAAAATGAAAGGGAGGGGGAGGGAGGGTTTTTATTTCCGCGGCGAGCGCTTGGGAGGACATATCGTACTTACCTCTCTTCTATCGGGAAGAAAAGTAGAAAATAGGCGACAATTTTGAAGTACATATGTGCCGAAATTCTTCGTTTAACTTGCGATACGTAGGACCAAATAATATCTTAATCAAGTTACCGCTTCTAACGGATTTGAATGGCATGCAACGAGTTTAAGTAACGCACTGCAGCAGGACGGATAGTATAGTATAGTTTCGATCATTTTCACATGGGCCTTAATTATGGATGGTTGTACTACATCTGCAATTGATGGGATATGAAAAATTAAAAAGGTGGACATAAGATTTACTTTGGTGGATAATGCTCCTGATAAAACACAATAAACCCACCATAATCACAAAAAATAATTATGCAACTTTCACGAAAAGGTCTTTCTTTATACATCAATTCCTTCCTTCCAACTTATTCAACTGCTGAAATCACTTTGATTGACTGATTATGTCTTTTATACGGGGCGAGATTGAAACTGTGCAGTCCCCTCTTTCACCTAACCCCCAATTCGTTACAAATTCAATACAGATGTACTTACAATAAGTTAATATATACATAGAATATGATAGAAGAACGCTAACCTTTACCATATGAAAGGTCGTCGGGAAAGAATTAACGCTGTAGGAAAAATCAAGAATAAAATGAAGTATATCCTTGAAAAAAACCCATTCCAGGAAATCATCCTCAAAAGAAGGGGGTGGGAAAAACATGGGAAACCTACTGAGTCAACCTAAGAACATGTTTACAACATATATCAACAAATATCATTGTATAAATTACATATTGTCAATAATTTTAAAATATAGCTGGAGCACTCAAGTAATTAAAACTAAAACAAGATATGAAGATTGCAAACAGAATCAAGATATTCATGGATATTAAACAAAAAAAATGGAAGCAGTGAATGAACACACATGTACATACATTTCATAGCTAAAGTACCACTCGTTTAAATTTGAAACATAAGCAAGCTATTCTTGTTTTTTAAACACAAACAAATGGAAGCAGTGAATGAAAATAGACGTATATACATTTCATGGTTAAGTACCACTCGTTTAAATTTGAAACAGAATCAAGATATTCTTGGATATTAAACAAAACAAAAAAAATATGAAAGCAGTGAATGAAAACTCACGTACATACATTTCATGTTCAAAGTACCACTCGTTTAAATTTGGAAAGAACAGTATAGGATGGAAAATAATTTAAATAATAAAAAGGAATAGATTAGGATAGAATGAAATGGAATATAACGTAATAGCGTGGGGTAGAAAGAGAATAGCCTAAAGTTAGGATATTAGAGGTAGAAAAATATATAAGGTAAGGTTATGGAATTCCCAGAATAAGGGGACGTACATTACTGGTTTTGCATAGCTCTTAATGATTTCCTGTAAGCATTTTAAAAAGAAGATACAGTCTTTGACGTAGTAAAAGTTATATTAGGCTCATTTCAATAACAACATGATGTCACAACAAAAGAGTTATTGTATAAGACTTCTGTGATGTGGAATTTGCAGTTTATTGTATCCTCTAGTATTCACTGTGTGGAAAGAGTCAAGGCACTTGAATTCATTTGCAAGTTACAGTGGAATGCTTAGGGATATTATTTGATACATTACAGTTAGGAGATGTAGACGCCTTCGTGATGCAAGATCTAGCCATGGCATTTTGTTAATGAATTCAGAAATGTGATCTGACTTTGGCAATTTAAATATGAGCCTTTCGCATGCATTAAACGAGCGCTGAAGTTTAATCGATAATTCTTGGGATAAATCCTGATAAACAACATCACCGTAATCGAAGTGCGGTATGGTAAGAGATGAACCAATAGTTTCTTAAGGCAGATAGGTGCAAGATGTTTTAATTTGTGGAGAGAATGGAGTGATTTGCTGCCAGTTTGGCATAGTTTTATATGCGGTGACCAGAAGAGATTTTTATCGATTGGAAGACCTAGGTTCCTTACGACTTTGCTACAAGGTATGATGGAATTAGAGATATAAAGTTTAGGGATTTTTCTCCTGATTGACAATAATAGTTTGGGATATCCTATTATTATCGCCTGCGATTTGTTGGGATTTATATTTAAAAGGTTGTTGATAAGTACTCCATGTATGTAGTTCAGATAAGTTTCGTTAATTTTTGCTATTGAATGTGATAAGTTATTGACGGTTGCGCTTAAATAAATCTGGAGATCATCAGCATATAGATAGTATTTATATGATCAGAGAGAAGTTGAGTAGTCGCTGATATATAAAGAGAAAAGCAATGGTACCAATATTGAACCCTGCGGGACACTGCGCGAGTTAATTCACCAAGAAGAGGATTTATCCTCTGTTCTAATCTTTTGGAACCTAAGGTCAAGGTAGGAGGAAATCCAATTGACTGCAGAAGATGAAAAACCAATTGACTGTAGGTTTGCCGTCAGGATGTCCTTCTCTAGTCTGTCAAAGGCTTTACTAAAGTCAAGCAAGACTAAAGTAGTCACTTACATCTTATCCATTGCACGTCGTATACCATCTGTGGTTCTGAGTGCAGTGCTGGTAGTGTGGGATTTGCGGAAACCTGATTGTAAGGGATTCAATAAAGAATTACAATTTATAAACTCCGTAATTTGTTCATGAGCTAATTTTTTGATAGCTTTTGATAAAATGGGTATGAAACTGATTGGACAAAAATCATTGATTCCGGTGGGATTTGTTTTTTTCGGGATTGGATAAATTAATGCACGCTTCCATGGCTGGGGGAATATTCCTTGAGAAAAAGAAGTGAAAAATGTTAGCGATGTAGGGTAAAATAACATGAATGATGTTTTTGAGAAAGGTAATCGGAATGCCATCAGAGCCTTGGGCCTTAGACTTTATGCTTTGGATTGCATTTTGTACATGAAATTAGTTAGACTGCGGAATACGAAGTTACTTGTGAGCAACGGTAATTTTATGTGAGACACGATTTGCTGTATTAATTTTGTTTTTTCAGCAGAATTGTGAATACTAGAATGGGAGGTGAAGACTAGATTGAAGGTGTCGATTGAGAGATCGGGCGGTAAGTTGAACTCCTTTTGTTTGCCTATTCCAATCACTCTAAACTTCTTCCGTGTAGCGGCAGGGAACATGCTTATATTAGAAAGAATCGAATTTTTAAGTTCCTTATTTGTTGTTTAACTTTATTTCTGATACTTTTATACCATCTAAATATTTCGTCCAGTTTATTTTTTTGTACAACCGAAAGACATAGTCACGTTTTTACTATAGTTTTTTTAGATCCTTCGTAAGCCACGGGGTAGGAGGTTTGGAAATTCAGATAGTTTTTACTGAAGCTAACGTGTCAAGCAACTTAGTTAACAAAGTGTTTAAAATTTCTATTTTTCCATCTACGTTCTCAACCCATTCAATAGTGTACCAAGGGAGAATAGCGGCCTCATTTATTCAATGATCTTTGTTTATTTCTTCAATTTTGCGGTGCTATATAAATTTTTGTTTAAATTTAGGAGTTTTGAGCGAATAGGCTATGAATAAGGTAACGAAACCGGTCGTGTTATCAATAAAATCTTTTGTTGGAAATTATATAATTATATTTGTGATTCTGATGAGTTAACTCTAAGAAGTGGAACATGATCTCATCGACGTGATTTTATGTCCGATTAAAGGATGAAGTATATAGAGAAGGAGCGATCCTCTCTAGAAAACATATTCGAGTCTATCTCGTCCTTAAGAAGCGATTACAAGCTCCGAGAAAATGCAGCAGAATTCCGATTATCCGAACTAATTGGCAAGAAATGTGTTTCGGATAATCAACAATTCGGATAACAGGAAAAATAGAGTAACTGTGAGTTAGAAAAATCTGATGCGACGAGCACATGACTTTCTCCATATAGAGTAACTAATGATAATGCAATACTAATGAGAAATCGCTCTCCACATCAGTCCTCAAGACAATTATTAAAATTAATTAAAATAGCAAATATACGGTAAAATAGATAGAAGAGTGAGAGTTCTGATGAATTAAAGAAGGGAAATGAAGCTGACTAATGACCCTAAGGAAATGATCCACCCCGCAGATCTAAACAAAATTATTAGGAAGTCCCTAAAAGAAGATGTGGAAAATATAATTATGAACTAATCAAGAAAACTGTAGAAAATCACCGAAAAGTTATAAGATTGATAAGAGAGAGCTGGTTACAAGGATGCTAGAAGATGGTTCGATTACACATAGCAGGAAGTCAATTATAAAACAAGTTGAAGAATTCTACCTGAAACTGTATGGAGATCCATTTACTAATGAGAAAGTAAATGAAGATGGAAATATGTCCAACAAGAGATTCCAGATATTCTTTCCGGAAAAATGACATCATAGCAAATATAATCAAGAAAACAAGTAACTGTGTGGGCAAGAATATGATTATCCAGGGCCTGTAAACAAAACAGAGGAGCATGACGAGATGTAAGCTGGGGATCACCCGAAGACTGGGCAAGAAAGAAGATGTGACGCTCGAGTGACAGTGGACCGGTCATAATGATAGAAGAAATGGGCATTGCTAGATGTATAGTTTCATCAAATGGATTCCGGGAAACATCAAGGGATGGAAAGACAGATAGCTTGTGAAGTTATTGAAGAGGAGGGAGGCAGTTGGTAGGAAAAATTGGAGGTGCCTGGGGGAGTCCTTCATCCACCAATGGATTGAAAAGGGTTGATGATACATCACAGGGGTAGGAAACCTTTAACATCACATGAGCTACTTGAAAAAAATTGAGATCTTAAGATCGACCGCTTTTTCCGATGACGTTTTTTTACAATACAATTCTTATTACAATATTGCCATGTGATACATTACAAAGTGATGAGATAAAATCGTATGTTATTGTTTTTGTTGTCTCGAACATTCAAAACTTTTTGTAAGGTTCACAATGATAGACGTATTTTTTTAATTTATTGATTTTTGTTAAGTCCTGCGTGATCGACCTTGATATGCTTCGAGATCGACCGGTCGATCACGATCGATCGGTTGCCAACCCATGGTATATCATCATCATAGGTAGTCTGTCCGCAGACAGGTCCGTGATTATTCATGGTTAAACCTGGTTCTCCATATACTTCTATTTTTCGCTGTCCTCTTCATATCTTGATAACTCTCTTTCCCTTTTAAATCGTCTAATAGCTGAAACCTTTTCCTAACTCTTTCCCTTTTTCCATCTAGTTTTCCTTCTAACACGTCTTTAAATATACTCTCTATCCTCGGGTAATGTCCAACCCAGTTTGCCTTCCTCTTTCTCATGGTCTGTATAATCATTCGCTTCTCTCCTACTCTTCGTAGCACTTCATCGTATTTCATCCTATCTGTCTATTTTATCTTCAGCATTCTCCTCCAATTCCATATTTCAAAGCTTTCCTATAATTTGATGTCATTTGTCCTTAGCGTCCATGTTTCTGCCCCATACAATGCTATACTCCATACGTAGCATTTTATCAACTTCTTGCGGGTGTCTTCCCTTATATTCCCCATAAGTAGGTGTTTCTTTCTACAGAAAGCCCCTTTTGCTTATTCTATTCTAGTCCAGATCTAATCCGTATATTTTGCTTCTCTTGTTATGATGATTCCAAGGTATTTATAGTCTGAAACTTGTTTTAAAGGTTTTTCTCCAATACTTATGTTCAGATTCTCTTCTTTGACCGATATTCGAATGACCTTGGATTTTTCTGTATTTATATACATAACGTATTTTCCACCAGTTATTACAAGCCTATTTATCATTTTCTGGAGTTCCTCTAATTTCTTGCTACAAGTTCTTATCATCCGCGTATTTTACTGTTCTTATAAATCTTCCTCCAATTTTTAAATTTCCTGTGCTTTCTAACGCTTCTTGCATTGCGCTTTATTGATATATATTGAATAGGAATGGCGACAGGCAGCAGCCCTGTCTTTCTCCTCTACCGATATTTACTCCGCAGGTTTCCGCATTCTCCAACCTCACCTTTACAACTTGATTCACTTATAGGTTCCTGATTAGACTCCTGTCTTTCCAGTATACACCTATACCCTTTAATATCTTCATCAACGTTACCCAATTTACTCTATCAAAGGCCTTCTGTCAGTCTACGAAACATACGCAGATATCTTGACTGTACTCTATAGCCCTTTCTGATATGATTCTAACTACCCCTATCGCACCTCTAGTTCCTCGTCATTTTCTGAAACCGAATTGTTCTTCCCCTTGTATTTCTTCTGCCTTTTTCTCCAACCTTTTATTAAGAACCCTCGTGATGATCTTAGAAGTGTGTGACAGAAGGTTTATCGTTCTGTAATACCCTTTGGCTTCTTCTTTAGAGGTATTATTGTAACTTCTAGGAAATCCCGAGGCCACTGTCCCGTGTCGTAAATCTTAATAATTAATTTCGTGATCGCTTTTAGTCCTTCTGATTATATGACTTTTAGTACCTCAGCCGGTATTCCATCGCTGCCTGTTGCGTTCCCTTTCTTTAGTTCCACTATAGCTTTTTCTACTTCTCTCTCCATAATACTTGGTCCTAAGGTGTCTTCTTCAATGTTCTCCTTATCTTTCAGTTCTATTTTTTCCGATCCTGCCTGCTTGCTGTTTAGTTGCATAAGGTATTTTTCCCATACATGTGTAATATCCTTTGCTTCCCATCCGTATTCATAATTCATTTACCACGAATTCCATTAGACTTCTTATCTTCTAATTCCAGTGCCCTAGCGTACATCATATCGTACCGTACTAACTTCTCCATTTGTAGTATTTCGTCACATTTTTCTTTCATCCAGTTTTCTCTAGTTTTATCTGTTACCCTTCTCAACTAATTGTCTTAACGTCTATAGTTAGTTCTACCTTCTTCACTGTAAACGTTTTACCATTTTCGTCTCTCATTCATTTTCTCCAGCATTTCCTTAGTTATCCATTGTTTTCAGATTTTCTTCTCGTTTTCCCATGTCTTTATCCAATGTAACCTTGTTACTGGTTTTAACTTCTTCCCATTCTTTATCCACGGTCTTTGGTTTGTTTTCCAAATTTCTTAGGCAATCTTCCAACTTCATGCTGACTGCATCCTGCCTTTCTTTCAGTTTTTCTAGGTCCCCAGTCTGGCTTTTTCTTCTCGTTTTTCTTATTTGTTTGAGGTTTGTGTCATATGATTATATATATATATATATATATATATATATATATATATATATATATATATATATGCAACCGTGAACCTTCCCATTTCAGCATAGATTTGAGGTAGAAAATTATATCTAGCTCTATTTTCGGACTTCTCTCTCCCATCCTCACATTCCTCTTCCTATCTCCCTATCTCTCCTGCTCTCTATATGCCCTTCCCTCTCTCCCATCAAACCTCCCGCTTTCCCAAACTTACACTTTCCCTTATTCTCTACCTCCCCATTTCCCTCTCTTTCTCATCTCTATCTCTTCTTCCTTCTATCATTCAATCTTTCTCCTCCCAATACTACCGTCTTCTTCCGTTTTTCCAACACGGTCCTTTATAATTTTATTAGTACGGCAACCATGCTAGTTGTTCTTGGAAATGAAATATTTTATTCACATATATCTTAAAATTTTCGTTTGCATAACAACTTTATGACTCAATTCGAATACTATTTGAAAATATACGGTAGCAAAATAAATTTGAGGGCTTTTGCACGACCGATAGGTTAAGTTTTCTAATTTCTAGGACTTAGACTCTTTTACGTGTAAATAAAATGGCGAATGGAAAATTTCCTGGCGTCGAACCCATCTACTTATGTTAGATAACTTCTTATTTGACACATGCAGAACCTCACGCAGAGTATTATAATTAATGTTTCGTCGAAATCGGTTTGACCTATTGCGATTTATTTACCCCGTGATTATTATTATGAGGATTTATTGTGAGAAGTGAACAAGGTCCGTTTTCAAATAAATGTTCAACTTTATTAAGCTAATCTTGCAGATTCATTACACGATGGCAACGGAATACCCTTCATCGGCTATTAAATAGAAAGTCATTAATTTTAAATTTTGATGAGTTTGCAATCGGGACTGGAAAGATTATTTATAGTGTTGTTTTCTACATTATGTTCCAGTTATATTTTTCAAACAGCTATTACGTGAATTTTGGAAGTATCATTTAGGTTTTTAATGGATGATTCAATCCCTATAATATCATCCAAAGGAGGTTCATTGTGAGGGAGAAAAAAGTTAAGTACTTTGCTTAAGAGACTGAGTTCTTGTTTAGTAAATGTTTCTTCAAAAAATTATTGACAATATCGATGTTATCAAAGTGTTTCATGTGGCCACTAACAGATTTTATGTTTTGTGTGTGTGTGTGAGAAAAAGAGTCTCTGGCATGGCGTAGTCTCCCGTAAACACGGAGTGTGTGTGAGATTGCGTGTGCTAAGTTCCCAGCGTGGAGTAATTCTCCTAAAGTTGCGTGTATTTCTTTTTTATTATTTTCATGGTTATTAGAAGTTTTCTCCATTTTGATTTAGTTGTCATTAACCATTGGGCTCTGATATTACTTTCTCTTTGAACTAAATATTGGTTTCTGGAAATGTAACTAATATTTTCAGGAAAATAATTAGTGAGGAAGAAGATGGTGTTCCCTTGCTACGCGAGGGTGCTGCAGTAGTTCAGTTTTTGAGAAAGGCATAGGACAATGACAAGCGCCTTAACAGCGGGAATGGGTGGGAACATTTGTAAGGAAGGGATTCGGTGGATTTGGTAATAACCATTTTACCTATCGATAAGCTTTGTGTGCAAGGGCCTTGCGGCCCATTTTCAACATTTCGCGGCCCACCATTGGGCCGCGGCCATACTTCGAAAAACCCTTCTCCCTCAACCCAGCGCCCTTCATAGAATTTCTTGACTCCCGCTACCAGGGCTATGGCAAGTCATTTGCTGGGGAGGTGGAGTAAGATACGATCGGATAACATTTTATACTGAATTCGTTTTTCAGCCGAGTTTGTGATATTTCGCTCTAAAGTAGCTAACTTAATGCCAAAGGCAAACTCAATGTTTAACGTAGTTGATTTAACATGTTGACCCTCCTACTACCGCCTCGTCCATCGGAATGGCACTCCCCACTGTCAGTTGGTAGTTATCGGTCGCATGGTTAGTGAAAAACACTAAGTTTTGGGAAAAGGAGAATCTTGCTCACTAATTTTATGCTACAAAGAAGATAATTTAATTAATTATCATCAGACGAAAAAGTACAAATTCCATTTTCTCATTAAAAAATTTCAAGATTTTCCTTCTTTATTATTAATAAATTATGTATTCAAATCAAAATATTTATGCTTGAAAATAAACAAAGAATCTAACCCATTTCTTTTAGCTTTATTTTTCAGTGTACCCCCAATTGGCGCCCACACTCCTCTGAATTCGCAAATGCGTTCTCAAGGCTGAAAAGGTTGCAGGCCCCTGCTCTTGGGTGTGGGAAAAACATATTTAAACACGTAAATTGGAGCTTTCGGGTGTGATTCTTTCGTCGGCACAAGAAAGAGACAACTGATGGCAGTGACACTGGGTGGAGGCATGGGGTATAAGGGTAATGTGGAAAAGTGGGGGATTGGAAGATGCAAAGGGGATGGAGGAATGGCCTAAAAGGAGTGAAATTCTAGCGAGGGTTGAGGCCAGGGGGAAAGAAGGATTTTAGAAGATGGATATGAGCAAGCTCCCACTGATAGAGTTGGGGAGCGGAAGATCGCGGATGGCTCTCACCATGAAGCAATCTATGAACTTCAAATTGAGTTTGTTCGCATGAACGGGCACGGTCAGTGGTCGTTTGAAAATGACGCTGTTGCGGTGGCCGTTCATACGGATGTTGAGGGGATTACCGGTGAGGCCAACATAAAAAGCGGGACATTGGGTGGATCTCAGGTAGAGTCCTGCACAGGCTTCTGCGGAAAATAGGAGTATGTGGAGAACCAGGTTTAACCAAGATTGATCACGGACCTGTCTATGGACAGACTACCTATGATGATGATATACACAAACACGAACGCATGTATCAGGGCTTTTAACCTAATGAAATATTAGTTATGTTAGGAGAGTATTACGATGCTCTGGCTTTGTTCCGGTTATGTTCCATAGAAAATATTCGCGTCATATTTGTCCACAAATTCAAGAAATTTTGACGTCTTTTTTAAGTCGAAACAACACCTTGGTTATGATAAATAATAGGGCGGCAACGAAAAAAGCAAGCATTCAATTATTCAATGATATTGTGTTAATGAAATCTGATATAGAGATGATGAATTGATGAATTTTTAAGCTAACTGAGAACATTTTCTGCGAAAGCGGAATAATTTTTTACTCTTTGACTAAAATAGATAAATGATATTTTAATAAATTTATTTTAAACAAATCAAATGTTGTATACAATAAAATGTTAAAAATAGATTTAAATTCACATAATTGAATGTTCCATGAATCGAAAATATTTTTGGGTATATAAAAGTTTTGTGGTGCAATGTTTAACAAATAAACCTTCATTATTATTTCTTTGCCACGCAATGTTTATTTGCCCAAAAGTATTTTTACTTTTTTGGAACATTGAGCTATGTAAATTTTATATTTACTTACTGTTTATATGTCAGTGCGTATAAAAGTTGTTTTTTTAATTTTTAGCGTGCTTATAATACATGAGCTCATGGATTAAGTTTGGCATCTGTCTGCCTGTCTGTGCACTTGCTTCAAGTGAAATTGTGACAAAACCAGAAACGATTCAGAGCTGAAACTTGGAGGGTAGAATTTTGTATTTCTTAAATTTGAGTTTTGAAAAACATACAATTTTGGACTGAAATTTAAAATTTTATTTTATTAATATCTTCGAAGTAGTAAAAGACGGAAATCTGAAAAATTGAGAGTATATTTCCACTTTAATGTCACTTATTCTTGAAATGTTTAAGAAAAATCGAACAAAAAGTCGTAATTTATTTTGAAAATAAAATTCTCATCCGGTTTTATTAATTGCCGTCAGCGAAAACAATGTTCGTAGCAACTGATGTAAACAATATCTAGAACATACGTAAATACGTTCAACTTGATTTTTTTAAACGCAGAACATAGTAAATGATAGGAAATGGATCACCTACAGCGGAGAAATGAACTTCAATACGTTAATTTTGGTCTCTTGCGCACAAAGAGCTTTGTAAGTGAGAAAGAATGGATAATTTATGACCAAGGAACATAAAAATCTCGTGACAATTTCTAATAAATGAGATTCTTTCAATAAATTTCGATTTTGTTTTATATCTCCGAAGACAATCATATCCATATTTTATTTTTCGTTAACAACAAACACATCTGGGGCTGATTTATTGGCCGAGCGAAGTGAAATCTCTCCTGTTGATTCCCTGTGCATTTTGTCTGTTTTTCTCTGCTACGATAACTGCTGTCTCGGTTGGCTGATTTTCACCAAACATCACGTGCATGTACAAATAACTTTTCTAGAGCACCATACTTATAGTTGCTGCCCAATTTGCGCTAATTTCCAAATTTTATCCAATCAAAACGAAATTTAACGTATATACAGAAAACATCAAACGATGAAGAAAACTTCTACTAAAAATTTCTCTAAAATGTACTGGGAGCTTCCCAGAGGCGCGCAATTTGCGTTCGCGCCGTCTCTCCTGTTGAGTCCCTGTGCCCTTCGTCTGTTTATTTATTTGTCTGTTCTACTATAGCTACTGTCTCGACGAGGAAACAAGGCTCAGGTTCATTTGCCATTAGTTCCTTATTTGGTGCGTTTCTTAGATCTATATTTCTTTCGTATATATTTTACTGCTGAGGGCAGAGCTTTCAATTCTATTCAATTTTTACATCCACACGGTATGAAGTGCAGGAGAACTATGGAGGCGATAATAATATTGAACATGTGACTCCCCCCCCACCAGTAGCAGCTCAAAGCGGTCTGAGCGAGGTCGAAGATCCCGAGGATCCCCTAGTAGACTAAGTTTACATTAAATGTCGTATGGGGGTGAATGATCATGAAGCTTATACGTCATTGGTGGAACATGAACCAATGAATGATGACGAAGGACTGTATTATATTATAGATAAAGGATGAAAATAGCTGCCTAAAATATAAAATTAAAATGTCTACACTTTAAATTTTCCTTTCTCATTTTAGAAAGAATAAATATATAACTCCAGAGGAAAAAAACCCTTAAATGATATTGATATTTAAAAATATAGAAAATATAAGAACGACTTGAATTAGAAAAAATTGATTGTGTTTCTAGTAATTAACTAATATAGTTACTCAAGATTTGCAATGAAATGTAACTAACATACCTTTCAAACACAAATACGCTCTTTAGATCGTAGTTGCTATGATGGCATAGTAATTGCGACTGGTGATATGAACACAAGGGTCAACTGATACAATTTGCCAAAAATACAATCTCACCACTAATCTGACAGTCTAACGGTTGAAACGGCCGAGGTGCGGTTTCATAAATCCTATTTTGAAAGTAGTAAAACGCACCTTTCCAAAAGTCACCGGCGGAAGCGGCTTTTTCCAGAGAAGCACAAGGCGACAAATGACAATAGTCGCTTAAGTAATTGCAATTTCTCGAGGCCAGATGTACACCATAACCTGATTACCTCGAGAAGTCGTTTGGCTTTCGGGGAAAGAGGATAGTCGCCGAGTGGAGTTATTTGGCGTGACGAAGGCGGTGGCCGGGTGTGCGACACTCGAGGAAGCAAGACAAAAAACTCGAAAGAAACAGTGCGAAAGGGCGCAACACTTTTTCTTCCCAGACAAATCGACCGAGGGCAAACGGAGTGTTCATTGGCCGCCAAGCCACAAAGAAGCTTCCACCACCCACGCGTTGATTTCCTCTCCCCACCTCCACTGGCAACGGCCTCGTGAAATTTGTGGTCTTCCAGAAGTATCAAAACACACTCCCGCCAACGCCTTTCCGACACCAGCGGTGTTTCGCTTCGTACATCACTGCCTCGAGGAACTTCTTTCGCAAACGGGGCAATTCGATTATGGGGATTCGTCGGAAGGGAGGACGTGGAGAGAAGGTTTCGAGAGACAGAATCAGCAAATTGTTATTACGGGCCAATGAAAGACAGGACGAGCATCTTGCTTGATGAATCTTGCCGCCCTTCTCTGAAATATCAGAAACAGAAGAGGGCTTGTTAGCGAAAAGTTCCGTAAAACGTTATTTACTCTTTCTCCCGCTCGCTCCACCACCGCCCAATGACAGGCTATGTGCGAGTTATCACGGCATCATTCTTCTCGAGAGAATTAAGATTCAGAAAGGAGAGAGATTAAAAAAGGAGAGGAGAAAGAAGGAAAGAGAGAAAGAGAGAAGGAAAGAGAGGGGAGAGAGAGCTAGAGGAGGGGGAAGAGAAGGAGCGATAGAAGGAAAGATGGTATGAATGAGAGTAGGCAAGGTAGGGGGTGAGAAGGATGGGAAAGAGAAGGATAGATGAGAGAACAAGAGAAAGAATGAGACGAAGGAAGAAAGGGAGGGGAGAGACAGGAAGAGTATAGGGTGATAGAGAGAGAGAGAGATGTTGCGGAGAGAGGGGTGAGGAAGAGATTGGCCAGATATCACATTTTATTTTAAAGAAAAGAAATATCCGCCAAACTACCTTGATTAACGGCGTTCTAATAAGTTATGACGCTGCCCTCGCTCTTCACCTTCAATCTGTCCTAAGGATTAGATGCACTTACAAAATGCGCTGCCGTCGCCACCTCTTTTGGGAAAGGGGAGAGGAATTATTATATCCGAACGAAGGTTCCAGATCCAAAAAAAATCTTTAAAAAAACAGAAGGGAGTGAGTAAAACGGGAAAGGATGGAGATAGATATAGGGGAAGAAAGGAGGGAGGAAGGGAAAAATAGGTGTAAAGGAGGGAGGGAGGGAGAAATAGGGAAAGGAGGGAGGGAGAGAGAAATAGAGGTAAAGGAGGGAGAAATAAGGATAAAGAAGGAAGGGAGGGAGAAGTAGTTGTAAGGAGGGAGAGAGGGAGAAATAGGGGAGGGAGGGAGAAAGAGTGGTGGGAGAAAGGAGGGAGGGAGAGGGAGGAGAGGATGTAGGGTTTCAGTCCATAGGGAAGAGTCGTGTAAAAAAGTCGAGGGTTTCCAAAGTGTCACAGGGGACACTCAAAAACTAACTCGATAATTTAGAGCGCCTCTTCTCCTTTCTCTCGCTTCTATTTCCACTCGTCGCGCCCTCTTCACGTCCGAGAGTAACCCAAAATTGAATAGGAAGTGATTTCAAAAAACTCATCTGGTAATGCGTCAAAGTCCTTTCAATGAACGCTACTCTTTCGCTCTCGGATGCGTTACAAAGCCATCTGAGTCTGTGTGTGCGCGCGCGCACGTAGTATCCAGCCAACCTAAGAAATTCACTTTTTATCATAAATAAAGCAGTTTAACAGAAAATAAAAGAAAACGTAAGCATAAATAAAAACCTTGCATTATAATGTAAAAAATATACTTGTGATTACCTTCAAAATGCGTAATAGCAAATTAAAACCCAGCATAACGAAGCGATTACACAACTTTCCGCACTTGTACAGTTTACCTCCAACACAATTTTGAATGCGGTTTTCGATCTTCTATTGTTCATTCTAAGTAAATGGTTTATTTAACTCGAACTACTGAAATGGAATGTTGAGTACATCATGCACGAATGTTTTCCTGGGTTCTGCAACACACATTTCCAAGCCGCAAAACAACACTAGCATTAAAAATTGGTCACATTTCTTTTACTAATTACGTTAGAAATGCATAGCAGAAAATCAAAACCTAGCGTAAGATAGGTATAACATTTCTTTTAGTAATCGCGTTCTAATTTCGAAGAAGAAAATCTTACAATACAAGACGATAGCAATTCTTAGATTTACATTAAAAATTCGTAATAAATAATGAAAACCTTACAAAACAATAGTTCCTTAAATTACATTCAAAATACAAAGACAATAGCATAAACCATTAAATATTTCGGTCAAAAACCAGCAACTTCATACGCGACGAACTAATATTGTCAATGTCATACTCGTAAAATTTGTGAAAAACTAAATGCGCAGGACGCTTTTCCATTAAACAATAATTTCTACTTTGGCCGCTAGATGCCAGCAACATCTACTGGTATCAAAAATAGCGCCGTTGGCAGTGAAGTTTAAACTGAGCTATAAAAGAATTAGGTCAATGGTTATCACTTTTGTTTACCTTGAAAACTGTTAATAACGAGTATTATAAATATAATATAATTAAAATGTCCTTTTCTAGAGTGCTTAAGTTTAAAATTAACTTAAAAACAGAAAAGTAGAGGGAGTTCACGCTTGTTGGCATCGTAAACGCATGACACAAAATGCAAGTAATTGACGCGAAACAAAAGTAATGGTCATAAAAAATTTTGTCGCAATGTTTAAATTCGCAAACCGCATGCATATATACATAATATCCTCAATCTGTCCGTCCGTTGGTCCTTCAGAACGCTGCTTTTATTCGTATTGGGTGAAATCTGAAGCTCGATCTTTTTAACGTGTTTTGACAAATTTTTCGACGAGGTAGAAGATAAAAAATTTGTAGGAATTTTTCATTCTTATAACAAAAACCTTGCCTACCGTGTCATTGTTAAACCTCGATATTGTATTGTCGTCTCAATGCTAATGCTATGTGCATAAAGAAAACGTCATTTGAATGTTTATGCCAATGCTCCCAAAGGTAGGTAAAGATTGGGGTTCGATACTAATATTTCGATCAGATTTTTATACACGAGTATCACATCACATATCACATTTCCTAATTCTATTAAGTACTTAAAAGGCGGAAGAAAATAGAATGGGAATGAGAAGAAATGGAGAAAGTGGACATAGTATTTGTATAGGAGCTGCATTACAAAAATAACAATAATCTCTATTAATAAAAGGCAAAGTGTGTGTGTTTGGACAGCATATCTCAAAACTAAGAAACATTTAACTTTAACATAGAGACTTTAAGCTTGGTACACACTAATGGGACGATTAGGATGTGCACCTGGGGGTCAGAATTTTGATTTTTGCGGAGAGGGGGGAAGGGGTGCAATTTCCCACAAGATAACACGTAAAAGTCGATTTTTTTACTTACAGGGTTTTACTCTTTGGGAAATTAAAATTATAAATATTAGACCTACGATCTGCAGACCTGGAAAGTTTTAACGAAAAATAAATACCGTTTCTTATTTATATAGTCATATTTTGTCTGCGATAAAAATCGTTCAAGTTCTACGTTTAAATCATATTTATCGGAAATTTTTAAGCTTTTTAACGATATGATGCCTTGCCGACCGTGTTATTGTTTAATCTGGAGATTGTATTGTCGCCTTACTCCTATATGCGTAAGGAACGCGAGCTTTGAATGCTTTAATACGAGAGAGAAGGAGAGGAAGAAAGAGAAAGGCAAAGAGGGGCAAAATTAAATGTTCCACAGATTAAAAATAATTTTGGCCGCATAGGAATTGTTTAGCGTAATTTATTTCTTTTTCATACAATTCCTATTCGTACAAAGCGATTTTTATTCTATGGATCACTCTATTACGTGAATTTTATATTTATTACTTACTTTTTAGTGTCTACAAAAGTTGGGTTCATTAATTTTTATTTCAATTCTAACTTAATACTTCACCACGCATATCCGTCATATTTGAGGGGCAAATACGCTAGTGTGTATGCATGTGTATATCTATATATCTATAAATACACACACACAGGATCACCCAAAAGAGACGCTTCAGTTTAAATTGCTTATACTACTTTATTCACTCAACGTACAGGAATGAGTTTCATATTAGTTTACACAGTAGACTTGGGAGATTAATAGATAACATTTTCATTATGTGAACCCCAAACTCTCAAGACCATATGTAATCGACGTTGAAAATTTGCAGCTACTCTGCCTATAACGCCAGGAGTGATTGTGCATATAACAAGTGCAATTTAAAGTAGTCGGAGGGTTTGACATACGGAGAAAACGGTGACCAAGACCATCCACAGCCAGATATTCGAGGTAGCACGTTGGACAAAATGCCAATGGAGGAAATAAAAAATTGCATTTTCAGTATGCAGTCGAGCTCCACCCTGATGAATGAACGTTTCCTCAGAGTTAACACCCATGCCTTGAAGAAACGGGATGAAGTCTTCTTCAAGAAGATGATGATAACTCTCCGATGTCACTGTATCAGTGAGAAAAATTGTCCCAAAAACTCCAATAGATGAAACAGCGCACCATACCGTGCATTTCTGTAATGGCGCCTCCATTATTGTGTTGGGGTTTTCTGATACCCATATTCGCATATTCTGCTGGTTGACATAACCGTGAAGGTTTCGAAGAACTCTAGGATTTCCTTCACAAGATTGAAGGGAAGCGTCACAAAAATCAACCCTAACATCTTGGGTGCTTTCGCTGAGGGTCTGGAGCACTTGAATTTTATACGGAACCATTTTCAGATCATCTGTTAATACCCTATTGATCGATGATCGCGATATAGATAATTGTTGTGACAGACATGTAACAGATTTGTAAGGACTTCGCGTAATTGCCTCATCAACATGTGCAACGTTGTCGGCTGATCTCACTCTTCTGTTCCTACCGAAAACACATTGTCGGTCACAACACCCGTATTTACAAATTTAGTCGCCAACCTGTTTATCACTGACCTGCTTGAACTTCCCCTGCACATGAATTCATTACGAAAATCGCACTGCAATACAATTGTAATACACTACCGGTAGAATAAAAAGTATTCAATATAAACACGCGTTTATGTACAGCGTATGCCATCTTGTTAAAAAATTACGACCATATTGTTTAAAGAATACGCCATCTTGTTAAAGCAATGTTTCAGGAATATTCCACTAGGCAGCAACATTTCTCTAATGTCTACTGAGTAAATTAACATGTAAATAATTCCTGTACGTTGAGTACATAAAAATATATAAACAATTTAAACTGAAGCGTCTTTTTTGGTTGACCCTGTATATATCTATAATAATATAGCTACTTTTGCCTCACTCACTCATTCGGTGACACAAAACAAGAAGTTCATAAAATGCTATGTATGGAATATAGCTTTGTACGGGGCAGAAACATGGACGCTAAGGAAAATTACATCAAATACTAGGAAGGCTTTGAAATGTGGACTTGGAGGAGAATGCTGAAGAAAAAATACACAGAAAGAAAAACGATGAAGTGCTACGAAGAATAGGAGAGAAGCGAATGATTATAGATAGATAGATTCGGGCGAAATTTAGACTATAAGGTCCATTCTTACATTTAATCCTTATATAGGCTATTAGAAAGAGGAAGGCAAACTGGGTTGGACATTACCTGAGGAGAGAGAGTATGATTAAAGACGTGTTAGAAGGAAAACTATAAAACGGGAAAGAGGTAAGAAATGCTTAATGAATGAGGCACAAGTAGCTATATATATATATATATATATATATATATATATATATATATATATATATATATATATATATCATTATATATAGACGTTCCTTACAGAGGAGGAGGAGGATATCACATATAGGAGGATACTACTGTTTAGGCACTTCCAGATGAGCTGGAGATTCGAATTTTTTTTCTTATGTAGCATTTTGTGCAAAACCGACTAAAAATAACGAAAATCTTGAAAATGTGCAGCAATGCGGCCGCTAAAAATTCTCAATTGTTTAAACAAATTTTAAAGGTTTATGTATTTCCGGAAGTGCTACGGAGCTAAAAAGTTTTTTAGAGGTAGGATTTGTAAAAAAACGAAATTTAGATAATACAAATTTGGATGTTTTTATTTGTGTTGCCGTTAAAAATTCTTAAAGTTTAAACAAATAGATAACACTTTAGGTACTACGTGATGAGCTAGGAAGCTGAAATTTTCAAGTTATTTAGAGTAGTGCATTTGCACAAATAAACATTTGAATCTCTCGCTAAATATTTTGCGGCGCCCGTTAAAATTGTTTACAATTTTAACAATTAGAATAATATTATTTCAAATCTAGGAGTGCTACAACGTTAAAATTTGGCAGAAATGTGTAAGGCTAGTACTACCCCCATAATGGAGAAAGTATAAAATTCTTAAAATTGCAAAGTTTGGGGATTGTTTTAATCTATTATTTTACATAAGTGAAAAACGAAAATCCCTGCGGAGGTGAAATCTTTAGAATTAAAATAATATTTGTAATGATGAAATATCTGTTTGAAAAATGAATGTTTTTTCAAGGTGAGATGATATGCTTGCAGAATGCAAGCATCTTCTACTAGTCTATGTACATACACACACATATATGTGTATATATGTGTATATATATATATATATATACATACATACATATATATCTAGAAATCTGAAATTTGGTATGTTGGTAGGTCGAGTCGCACAACATACCAGAAAAATCAAAAATCACAAAAAAGTTGCTATGTAAGGGGTCTTTTTAACCCCACATCGGTAAAAGTGCACATTTACCGGGAAATGTACGGACAATACTTATTTCTGGAAACTTAAACTTACATTTACCGAGCTTGGTAGTAAATGTGCACATTTACCGGTAAATGAACAAATTTCTCGATTACGTACCTTTACCGTTATATATATACTAGGGGATCCGCGGGATCTTCGGCCTCGCTTAGCCCACTTCAAAGCAGGTGGGGGAATATATATATATATATATATATATATATATATATATATATATATATATATATATATATATATATGGATGTCAACAAGGTGTTGGGATGAGGAAACCCAGTTCTCTCTCTGTAGCTGAAGAAGGAGTAGTTCCGAAATCTTTACGTTTGTGATGTTTCAGTGTTTTAGTGTTCTTTTACGTGTGTCGCTTCGACATCCCCGGGGCCTCGCCAACCTGAAGTCGTCTGATTGGTGAGTGCTCACTGGGTTTCCTCATCCCAACACCTTGTTGACATCCATATATTCATTTTACCTTTCCTTTTCCGTAAGTTGTTATATATATATATGCAAAACTAAATTCTGAGCGCATTTATCATAGATGTGCATGAGTAATTGATAATATTCATCAATATGTCGTTGTTCATTCGTACGGCTTATTATATTTTATAATCGACTTTCGGTCCGTGCGTCTGCGCGCATCCAGTATTCAGATTCTCTCACACGAGGAGAGAATTTTGAGTGGCGAAAGGCAGGAGAAGGCCTCGACGCCGATTCTTCTCTATACTAGGGGATCCGCTGTATCTTCGGCCTCGCTCAGCTCCCTTAGGGCTGGTGGGGGGAAACTTATTGCTCGCCTCTAGGAGGATCCCTGAACATGTTAGAGAAATGTTTATTTGACGTTCTCTTCATTATTTGATGTTTTCCGTATGCGTACCAAATTTCGTTTTGATTGGATAAAATCTGGAAATTAGTGCAATGCGCTAACGCAAATTACAAAGTAACTATAAGTGTGGTATTCTAGAAAAACTACAGTCATTTGACACTGAGTTATTTGTACATGCACACGAGGTTTGGTAAAAATAAAAAAACCGAGACGGCAGTTATCGTAGAACAGACAAACAGACAAAATTCACATGGACTCAACAGGAGACCTCGCTCCGCTCGGCCAATAATTTTCTACTAAAGGAATTGTGATTTAACGAGAACGAGAACGAGACATAGAATTTCCTGACGACGATTATAATCTACTTTGTTTCTTGTGAGTAAAATCTCTTAACATAATAACATTTTAAAGAATTCTTCCAACAGTTGAGTGTCGATGACAAATGCCGTACTTGTATACGTACGCTATATTAGGACAGTGGGACAACGAGGATACCACATAAAGTTTAAACACAATACAAAAGAAAAAACTGATCTAGTTATCCGCCTCGGAGAACAGTTTAATACGCGATGACTGCCGTTGATGTAACAGCGACGAGCTCAGATGATAAAGGCTGAGATAGTCCACGAGTGGTTTGGAAGGCCGAATGAACGAGAGGAGAAGGGGGGAGTAGTAGGCAGAGGGGGAAGTTGTAGGAGAAGGAGAGAAAAAGGGGTGGGCCGCCTAACAAGGGAGGCGAGGAAGGGTGGACTGCTCCGCCTCTCTCACGACCACGGAATCTTCGATTTTCTTTCGACTCACGGATCAAACCGAACGATGCATATTAAGTTGGACTTGTCAAGTGAATGGACATCGTTATGCATATTGCGATCACGTAGGGAGAGGGGGAGATGAGGCCTATCGTCGTCCCTTACCGAAAGAACCCTACTGGACGGTCCACCGAGGCTGGCGGCCGATGCTTCGCTACTGTTTCCATCCAAAATCCCCGCCCTTCCCCTGGTGTGGGACACACACGAGCCCGCCCATCGAATATGCATAAGACCGCGGGTAAATTTCTCGCATTCCAGCGATCAACCCTGACACCGTAAAATCCTTACAACCAAGAGAACGGCCGGTAAACAGATGAAAAGGAAAGAGAGGACCATCGACAAATAAACGAGGAAAACATGGAGGATGACGTAAGAGAACGTTTCTGGATGCGGAACAATTTGATTCTCGATGTATCGAGTACGCGTTCGATGCGCTGCTAAGCATCCACATAATGACATACAGGATGATGAGGAAAAAATTGATGTGTTGGTGCATTGACGAGTCAATTCGAGAGTAGTGGAAAGAAAAGCTGTCAATCAGCATTGATTTTCTCTGAGAGTAATGACGATAACGACATTGTGAGGAACTAAACGGTAGATCTTCTGCAACAGAAAGTATATCATTGAACGGCGACTTCGGTTTATTTTTTTAGGACACTTGTATAATTGCATCACACTCACGCGTGTTTATGGAATTTCAAATCAAGTATCAGCCCTTTTCAATCAATTGATGGGTGAAGGCCTCCCTTAGACTCCTCCAGTGTTCCATATCAACTACCTCCCTCCTCCAAATTGGCCCTAAGAACTTCACGAGCTGTTCGCCACATTTGTCTTTCGGTCTCTTGGTGTTTCTTGGGATCCATTCAATGACACTAGTCGTCCAACGTCGATCATTTCTTCTTGCAATATGACCTGTCCACTGCCAATTAAGCGCCTTTACTCTTTTAATTAAGTCACAGACTCCCGTCTTTTTTCTTACCCAGTCGTTCCTTCAACAATCCCTACGAGTGATCCCAATTTCTCCATGGTGTATGCTGGCGCTGGAGTGTTCTGGCGTTCATGGTTAATTTTTCGCATCCATAGGTCAAAACAGGCAGAACACATTGGTTGTACAATATCCTTTTCAGAGAGACTGGGATACTTGCTTTCAAGATACTTGCATTCCTGCCATAGGGATCCATGCCGTCTTCATTCTACGGTTGATGTTCACAAGAAGTGACCTGTCGGTAGTAATGAGTTGACCAAAGTAAACGTAATTACTTGCTTCTTCGAGTTCTTCTCCGTTGATCGTTATCTTCTCGGGTTTTGTGAAGGAGTCCAACATGGCCTTTGTTTTATTAAGATTCATTCTAAGCCCGGATTCTTGGCTTGCCTGCTACAGTTCCTCAGTTCTTCTACAAATCTCTTCTGGGTTTCATGCGAACAGTATGATGTCATCAGCGAATCTCAATTGACTCAGATATTCTCCATTTACCTTTTTCTTCACAGTCTGGCATTTTTAATACTTACTCTAGACCTGCTGTGAATAATTTAGGAGGTATGGTATCTCCTTGCTTCACTCCCTTTTTTATATTAAAGGCACTTGTTGTTATAAATATTCTTGATTAAAGTAATGTACTTTTCTTTTCCCCCTTGTTTCTTCAGTGCATTTAGCACCGACGAAATGCGAATAGAGTCAAATGCAACTTAATTATTCTGCCGTTACTTTGTGAAATTACATAATTAAAATGAAAGAAAGTAAGAAAAACTTAGTGAAAAATTCCTGCTTATATGTTAAAAAACACGACCCACACACCTGATAATGACGTTCTAACGTTGAAACCCGAATCATGTGTTTTTTAACAAATAAAGTAGGATTTATCTCAGTTATTCTTATTTTTTCAGAGTCGAATGTTTTCTTGTAGTCGATGAAGAACATACAGAGAGGCAACTCGTACTCATAAGTCCGACTTATTATCTCTCTGACAACTTGAATATGGTCCATCGTATTATTATCATCATAGGTAGTCTGTCCGTAGAAAGGTCCGTGCTTATTCGTGGTTAAACCTGGTTCTCCATATACTCTTATTTTCCGCTGTCCTCTTCATACCTTGATAACACTCTTTCCCTTTCAAATCGTCTATTAGCTGAAACCTTTTCCTACTTCTCCATTTTTCAGTCTAGTTTTCCTTTTAACACGTCTTTAATCATACTCTCTCTCCTCGGGTAATGTCCAACCCAGTTTGCCTTCCTCTTTCTAATAGTCTGTATAATCATTCGCTTGTCTTCTACTTACAATAGAACTTCGTCGTTTTTCATCCTAACTTTCTATTTTATCTTCAGCATTCTCCTCCAAGTCCACATATCAAAGCTTTCCTAGTATTTGATATGATTTTTCATTAGCGCCCATGTTTCTGCCCTGTACAAAGCTATGCTCCATACATAGGATTTTATCAACTTCTTGCGGATATCTTCCCATATATTCCCCGTAAGTAGATGTTTATTTCTTCTGAAGGTCGCTATTGCTTTTCCTATTCTCATCCGTGTATTTGGCTTTTCTTGTTATGTTGCTTCCAAGGTATTTTAGTCTGAAACTTGCTCTAAAGGCTTTCCTCTAATACTTATGTTTAGATTCTATTGTTTTCCCGATATTCAAATGAACTTTGATTTTTCAGTATTTATTTCCATACCGTAATTTTGACCTGTTATTACTAGTCTATTTATCTTATTCTGGAGTTTCTCATCCTTTCTTGCTGGCAGTAGATGATAATCCGCTTATTTTACAGTTCTTATAGTCCTTCCTCCAATTTATAAAACTCCTGTGCCTTCTAACGCATCTTGCATTGCACTTTCTCCATATATATTGAATGGTGATGGCGACAGGCAGCAGCCATGTCTTTCTCCTCTACAGATATTTACTCCACAGGTGTCCGCATTCTCCAACCAGACCTTTATAACTTGATTCACTTATAGGTTCCTGATCAGTCTCCTCTCTTTCCAGTGTACAATTATATCCTTTAATAACTTCATCAATATTACCCAATTTACTCTATGAAAGGCCTTCATCCAGTCTACGAAACATTCGCAGATATCTTGACTGTATTCTATTGCCCTTTCTGATATGATTCTTACTACCCATATAGCATCTCTAGTTCCTCGTCGTTTTCTGAAACCAAACTGATTTTCCCCTAGAATTTCTGCTGCCTTTTTCTCCGGCTTTTAATTAAGCACCCTCGTGATGAACTTCGACGTGTCCGACAGAAGGTTTATAGTTCTGTAGTATTTACACTTCATTGTCTATGGCTTCTTCTTTAGTGGGAACATTGTTACTTCTAGGAAATCCCGAGGCCACTGTCCCGTGTCGTAAATCTTATTGCCTTATATAGTGATCGCTTTTAGTCATTTTGCTCCCACGACTTTAAGTACCTCAGCCGGTATTTCATCGCTGCCTGTGGCTTTCCCTTTCTTTAGTTCCACTATCGCTTTTTCTACTTCGATCTCCACAATACTTTGTCCTATGCGGTCTTTTTTAATGTTTAATCATATTCCAGGTCTTTTTTTGCAGTTACTGCCTGTTTGCTGAATAGCTTCTAAATGTATTCTTCTCATACCTGTGCAACAATTTTTGTTTCTGAGACTATCTTTCCATCCGTATTCATAATTCCTTTACCACGAACTATCGTGTCGTATCGTATTATATTCACTGCAAAATCCAGCATGTAGTTTTATAGTGGAAGAAAAATTCAAGAGTGATATTAATATGCGAAGTGATAGTGAGAAATTAAACGTTGTCGTACTGAACTGTGGCAGCATATCTGAAGAACCTTGAATATCTCGTTGGATGTTAATTATTCGTTGAACGGATTGGAGATTCCTGTTAAATATTTACGATTCACGATCCATCGTGATCTCTCCTGGGAGACCCACATTTGCCGATTTATAGGTAAAGAAAAATCTGGCCTTTAAAGGGAGAAGAGTTCTAAATATCTCCGAAAAAGTGAAAGATTTGCGTTATTTATCATTGGTTCGACCGTCACTTTTGTGGGATCCCTACGAGAAGGGACTCAATAACGAGATAGAAAATGTTTAGCGCAGAGCAGCTAGATTTGAAAAGAGAAATTACGATAGTACACAAAGCGTAAATCATTAATAGATAGTCTGAAATGGACATCGTTAGAGAAACGTAGACTGCAGGCTAGATATAAACTGCTGGAAAAATTTATGTCGGAGGGAGTAGCGAATGAGGGAATAGGTCTTATCAGAAGTCCGACGAATCTCGGAAGGCAGAACAGAGAGGATAGCATTCACGAGATCGATTGTAGAACGGAGCGATATAGAGGATCGTTTTTCCCTAGGACGATAAGAGAACATAAAGGAAAAGATAACGTAGGATAACTAGGGACCTTTGGTGCACTGCATCCCCTGCCATCAACCAAAATGTTGATTAGCCTGGTATCATGCAGATGTAGATGTGACCATTCTGTTTATCATTTTCTGGAGTTTCTTTTCCTTTTTCGCTAGAATTTATTGACCATCCGCGTATTTCACTGTTCTTATAATCTTCCTCCAATAAGATAGCTAGACAGAGGAAGGTGAAGACCTAACAAGAGGGAAAGCCGTTGTTTCGCACGCTGAACAACGTTTTGAAGAATACTACATTGGAGAGATGAACATCAAGTGTGGATTTTTTGGATCCAAAAAGTTCTTTCAGTGAGAGACCCCAAAATATGAAGTTTACCACCTGCTGTCAAAAAGGAAAAGTGAATTTGAGCAGCCTGTCACTGCATCATTTTCCTCAACTTTTGGAGAATCATATGACTGGAATCGACCCGTATTTGAAAATCTTTATGGAAAACATAAGATCTTATAACAGCGCATTTTCGTTTGTGTTCATGGGTGCACAAATCGAGGTGCCGCGGGGATATGGGCCGTACTCTTTCCATATTCACGGCGAAATCTACCATAGAGAGCTCACTTTACATCCTGCTGATGGGGAACAGAGGAAATATGCGCAACTCTACATATTAGACCCCGAAGAGGCGACCCGCTAACGAATGAGCATCATTGGAAGCACTGAGTACGAGAAAACAATCATGGATACAATTGGAAAATTTAATTGTGACAACAATGTATTGGCCAAAGCACATAAGATGTTCCATGAAGTGGAAAAGGAGGTTCTCGCAGAAGGCAAAGCAAAAGTTATCTCTCCAGCAAATGTGACTATGGCGATACGT
Organism: Tanypteryx hageni; assembly: GCA_028673005.1. NCBI lineage: Eukaryota > Metazoa > Arthropoda > Insecta > Odonata > Petaluridae > Tanypteryx > Tanypteryx hageni. The sequence continues at coordinate 4,296,694 of CM054112.1, forward strand.
CACGACCGCTCTTCCGATCCTAGACGCTTAAATACACCCCGCGTGAACGTTGCTTGAAGTTGCTGCAGGTTTCCAAAACACAGATCGAGAGCCACCTTTCGAGCAAGACTTGATTATACATCTATGACCTGACGCCGGAAATCCCTTCAGCAAAAAGACTCAGAGAATAAGTGTCCTCCATCCGAGCTTAGAGCCAATGACTTACCCCTTACTGTTTCGCTACCGAGAATCTGGATGGCTCTCCAGCATACGTTTTTGTTGAGTTAAAAGATGGAAAGGAAGGAGTAGAACCTTTGCACACAAACTGGCCCGGCAGCAGGAAATGAGTGACTCAAATGGCTTACTATGGGAACCGTTTGGCTGTTCGGGATGAATTCAATCAATTCCTGAGAGCAGGAAAGTTGACGCAGTAGTATATGCTTGATTCATACGGAAAGATGGAGTCCAATCAGCTCAAGTGGATCAGGGATCATCAGAGAGAACTGCACGCGGAAAGCTACCAGGGCTTAGTGGATCGTTTGCACTCCCGAGCGGCCGAAAAATGGATGGTAGCTGATAAACCTATTATTCTTCCTTCTTCTTTTATAGGCAGCCTCCGAAACATGCAGTAACACTATCAGAATTCCATGTCTATTGTTCAGAAGTACGGCAAACAAGATCTTTTCATTACGATGACGTGTAACCCGAAATGGAGGAAAATAACAGATAACGTGAAAAAACATGAAAAAGTGGAACACCGTCCAGACTTGGGGGCAAAACTTTTCGACATAAAATTGAAGGAACTTTTGAACGACATGTGCATGTGACATATATTGGGTAAGGTCATCGCTAAAGTTCACGCAATTGAATTTCAAAAAAGGGGGGTTCCTCATACACATATGCTGTTTATCCTTGCTGACGAAGACAAGCCTCGGGACCGTGAGGCGATCGATAAAATCGTTTCAGCAGAGATGCCGGATGAGACTCAATCTCAAAGACTACATCAAATCGTTCTCAAGCACACGATACATGGACCATGCGGCGCCCTTAATTCAAGATCCCCATGTATGGAAGATGGCAAGTGTAGTAAAGATTTCCCAAAACCATTCCCAGGTACGAATGCAGTGATGATGGTAGGAAGTTCACTGTAGTAGGAGCTGAGATTGACAATCGCTGGACGGAGCTATATAACCCATATTTGAGCCTAAAATTCAACTGTCACATCAATTTGGAGGTATGCGCCACGATAAAGAGTGTCAAGTATTTGTTTAAATATGTGTACAAAGGTCACCATTGCGCCAACATTGAAATAACAGACACTGTCGGTGACGGGAAAATAAATCATGAGGTAAAACAGTTGTCCTTTAACTGCTTATTTTTGGATTTATCCGGTGAGAGTGGTAAAACTCACCTATATAAAACATTTTTAAGCGTCATCAGGGGGAAAGGAGACATGGTCCTGGCTGTGGCGTCTACTGGCATAGCAGCCAACCTTCTAGGCTAGCATTAGATATTATGAGCTGTGGAAGGAGTTTAAAAACCTCAAACTGGAAACCAATGTCCGGGCAATCGACACCAACTACAGTGACTGGTTATTGAAACTGAGTGATGGAGAACTGAAAAACGGTCACAATTTAGGTGGGAAATAATAGAAATAATAGAAGTATCGGAGAATATATTAACCCAAAGCTTGATTGTTCAGGAGACGTATGGTGATAGATTGAGCCCAACCGTTGTTTCGAAAATTTCGAGCACTGCCATCCTTTGTTCCCGCAAAAATAAATTAGGAGGTTTTGGTTATTTTAGAAGGAGAAGCCCATTGTTACCTCAGTGTAGACTCGGTTGACTGTAAGGATAAGCAAGAAAGAGAAAACTTCCCAGAAGAGTTTTTGAACAGTTTAATCAAACCACCTATAGGAGAAGGCCAGAATGTTGTGACGTCAGTCGCTTCTGACGTCACGCAATGTAGTGCAATCGCATGCAACTGTCCTACCATCATGCATAGCGAACCTTTTATTTTAGTTTAGCGTGGTTAACGTGATCAGTGGACAGTTTTGAGTTTTGGTTGTTATCGTTGTTTTTGTTGTTAATTATTATTTTGTTATCCATTTATAATGTCCTTTACGTGTGTCGTTTCTGGTTCTAAGGGGAATTATAGAAGTGGTCCTAAAGTTCAGGTGTTTAGTTTTCCTGAAGATCCGGTTATGGCGAACAAGTGGTTGATAGGCATAAGAAGAAAAAAAAATCATTCCTACAAAATACTTTTTAATTTGTGTAGCGATAATTCGCTGGTAAATTTTGGCTTGTTAAACAAATGAATTAGAACCGATTTAAAAAGAAGCTTAAACGTAAAATGACTAATGTTGATGTTATTTATGATGTAATATTGACCGTAATGTTGATTTGTGAAATTAAAATTATTGTGTATGTTAAATAAAGGATATTTCATTAATTTTTCGTTATTATCAGGCCCAATTCAGGTTTCAGATATTTAAGGTGTGTTCCTCTTTCACAGGTCTGTGAACTTCACTTCAAGTCTTCTGAAATTAGGAGAAGACTGGAAAGATACTATCAGTGAAGTTAAGGGTTCCAAGGCTTGCGCCAGGATCTATACCTTCGCAAATGCCAAATTATCAGGATCAACATTTGCTAGAGGGTGTGCTGATATCAGGAGGACTCACAAGGAGGAATCGGCGATTGCAGCAGCTATGGGAAACAGCAAAAAGTACAAAGTTGTTTATGATCAGGCAAGAACATTTGCTAACTTAGACGAATTGAAAGAAAAGATTAGTTTCATTGATGGTAAATTTTGGACTGTGTTCGATAAAGAAGAAAGTACCGTCATTGGCCATCTTACTTTAAATCCAGCACCTCAATTTAAACTTTCGATTGTAATTAAATCAAGCATAACATTACATGCTTATATAGAAAATTTGGAAATACATAATTTGGGCACATTCAAATTACCATTTGATGTAAATAATATTAATGTTGTAAATGATGTACTAGACCTTTTAAAAAATCATCTGCTTGTAGAGACTTTTTTAAATACTTGCTCAAGTTCTAAGGAAACCCTTCAATTAGCAGGTTCTTTAATTTAATCCTTATTGCATGATCAGCCATTGAATAATTTGCCAACTTTAGAATTCATTTTAGAACAAATTAATTTGTCAACAATGTCATGTTTTAGCTATTCTCCTAAGACAATGATATTCTCATCATTATTGCAAAGTGTATCCCCTAAAGGCTACAGATTTCATAAAGGATCAGGATTTGTTCTCTTGCCTAGCAAGTCAGCAATAATAAGACTTTGCCAATCCCAAACATTAAGTCCAGTGGTTGAACAGGATGACAAACATTTCCTAATATACATAAAACATAAACTCCAAGTACTTTCCATGTCAGATAAGACAGCTGTTTTAATGTTAGATGAAATTCATTTGAAACCTTATTTTGATTATAAATAATAATAATAAAGATGGAAATGTAACTGGTATGGCATGTGACAGTCAGCAAGCTGCAACTAGTGCATATGTTTTCATGGTGGGAAGTAAAAGTAAAATTTAAAGGGATAGTGCATATTGTTCCAACTAAGTCTATGAATGATGAAATTCTTCGCAGTATAACTAAAAAAGTTATTTAAGGTCTTGAGAAGTTAGGCTTTAAAGTCGTATGCATTATTACTGACAATAACGCCATTAATAAAAAGCCTGTATCCTTTTTTGCATCACCACCTCAACTGTCTACTGCTTACCACCATCTTGCAGATATTTCAAGGCCTTTGTTTTTTCTTTTTGATTCGGTTCATTTACTTAAGTGTGTAAGAAATAACTGGCTGGGTCAGAAGAGCACTGACAAAATGATGTTATTTCCACAGTTTAAGTTTCCAGATTAGTTGTATACAGATAAGGAGACATTAACTGCACCTTTTAGTACATTAAAAAAGCTACATTCTTTGGAAGCTGAATCAATTTTGAAACATGCCTAAAATTTGTCCCTAAAGCCTTATATCCTTCAAATTTTGAACGACAGAATGTGAAACTAGATTTACAAATTTTTTATGATTTTGTGATCCAGGCATTATTAACACTGGGAGATAGCATACGCTACCTTTCTTTGAAGATACAGCAAAATATATAATACTTGGTGGAGTATTATGAATGTAAAGACCCCATTTAAAGGATGTTGGCTAAATGACAAATATAAAAATCCACTATCAAATAGTGAAAAAATGAAAGTATGCTTTTTTAAAACAATTTTATAGAAAGGTTGGATGAATGGGAGAATGTGAAAAATTGTGGTGGAAAATTGAGTAAAGAAACTCATACAGCAATAAAGCACACAACCCATGGACTTATTGAACTAACCAATTACTGTAGCAGTGAGCTAGGTATGTCCTACATGCTGCCAGGGAAATTTCAGACATAGTCTTGAGGCAAGATTTGGACAATATCGTCAATTAGCAGGTTGTCAATATAATGTTTCCATTAGACAAGTGTTTGAATGTAAAAAAAATTACGGTTGCAATCTGCACTAAAATTGTCATTGCCAATTAATAATGAAAATGTCAATTTAGATCTTTTTAATGAAGAAGACTGGGAGGAATTTAAATGATTAGAAAATGTTAAATTATGTAAAATAGCTATTGATGTACACAAGAAAGATATAGATTTATGTCATACTCATTTACCTGTCATTAACTACATATCAGGTTATTGTTACTATAAGGTAGCAAAGAAGTTACAATGTAATTTCTGTAAAAGTTGCTTGGTAATTGAGAGCCTTGAAGAGGAAAATTTGCTAGAGAGTCAAAAATATATCCAAGGCGCAGATAGGGGTGGATTGTTATATTCAAAGGGATGTGTAGTCAATGCAATTATGTACAATTATATTGTAATAGAAAAAGTATGTAATGTAATTAACAGTGTGAATTAGCGTTCAAGGCAACATTTTCTATAGGAAAGTTTGTATGGTTTTACGAAACTTTTGCATTATATACAACATCTATAACTGCAACGATATTTTGGTGTTTTCAAAACAATATCAATGCGATAAAATCTTAAAATGTTTATGAGAAGAAACTTGTACTTCTAACAGAAATCAATTTTTCTAAGTTAACGTTCGCGCGTTTCATTGCTGATACTATAATACAATATTAAAAGCAGATAAATATCCTAGGGAACAATGTTAGAAAAGAAAAAGTTTACAATATAAATAATTTTAACTAGTCCAGTAACAATAATATTAGCGGAATAATGAATAGTAATGAATTAGTATTGGATTCTCTCGGTAGCACCGTAGCAAGTGTGGCGTCACACACGACCGTTTCGGCCTTCTCCTCTAGGTGGTCTTGGTTTAACACCCTCAAGAATTCCGCCGCATAAATTAAACTTAAAAATAGGGAGTGTAATAATGCTCCTTAGAAACCTAAATAAAAACTGGGCCTCTGCAACGGAACCCGCCTAGCAGTGACAAAATTAGATAAAAATCTGATCCATGCAACAATCCTGACAGGTTCATCTGAAGGAAATGTATGTTTCATACCAAGAATTGATTTGGAAGCTGCTGACCCTGACATCCCTTTTATTTTGAGACGGCGGCAGTTTCCAATAAAACTAGCATTCTCAATTACAATAACCAAATCACAAGGCCAAACCCTGGACAAAGTAGGGATATATCTTCCCAAGCCCATTTTCAGCCATGGGCAACTTTACGCGGCCTTTTCCAGGGTGTGCCGCTCCACTGATGTAAGAGTTATAATAAATGAAGGGACAAATCAAGGGACACTAATTGCGAAAAATTCTACAATATTCACAAAGAACATAGTATATAAAGAAGTTTTGAAAATTTTTACATGCTTCCAATAGAAGCCTACGTGAAACAATCTAATGCTTTTCCTTTCCTTTTCCTTACATGTGGAAGTACTGGTTTGCCTGTCGTAGACTGGCTTATATACTAGTATAGTATAAACGCGGCTCACGAGGTCGATTAAAAAGTATCCCAGACAGATACCATTGAAAGCGTTTCCAGAGAAGCACTCCATTCTTTAACTGTGCGACGCAAAGGAAGACGATTTCCGACGATCAGAGCGTTACTCGAGCAATCCCTCCGAGAAAAGTAAATCTGAAATACGTAAAATTGTATAATGTTCGGTGACAGGAGTCGAGGACGAGAGCAGGGGCTCGCTGGCAATTCTAGCGTCACAAATACAACGACCCATTGCGCCTTGGGGCGAATGCAAACCACTTCCAGTTCGAGAGAGTTTGCACTTCTGAATGGTGTTTCACATTTTAGAGGATATCGATGCTAATGTCCGTCTCGAGAAAAAAATGATAGATCACTGCTTAACCTCTTAGAAGTCGAAGTTTTTCCTGTATTATAATCGCGAGTTTGTCTTTCCACGAGAGGTAAAATTAATGATTTTATTGCTATTTTGTTATTATTTACCTTTAATTAGTGAGTTGCACTTTGAGAGACCCCATATTTTAGTTCAAGTATCTAATTACTCCGTGGTAACATTTTACATAAAAATAATGTGTATATTAATAATCATGACATTACTAAACACGGGAAATCAAATTGTAGCTAGTAAATAAATAACATTAAAAACAATAGCGGTCTGGAAGACCACACCTCAGTTACATTGTGGTCATAATTTCACCTCACGAGTTCAAGGTTAAATAAAACGTACGTCACCATTCGTTCCCAGCAAATTTCTTTCTAATTGAGACCTTAGCGATATAATGTTAGGAAAATAAATTCTAACTAAAACCTTGCTTCAAGAGCGATCAATCAAGCCCATCTTATGCTTGAAAATTTTCAAGAACAAGCAATTAAAAATGTACTTGCGTTAGGTATCTCCAATTGACACAACCATGTTAAAATAACCATATGCGCATTTCGGCTTCAAAGCACTGAAGACGGCTGCTTTGTAGCCGAAATGCGCATATGGTTCTTTTAACATGGTGGTGGCAGCTGGAGATTCCTAAAGCAAGTACAATTTTAATTGATTGTTCATGAATAAAACCTTGCTATTAATTCTGCCATATAATTATGGAATTCAACCGAAATATTCTCCAAAACAGCAGCACGAAATTCCTCCATTTACCAAATGAAATTCTGCATTTCCTACGAAGACAAATGGGCGAAATTTACGGCAAGGGTGCTTACCCCAAATGGTCTGGCTAGCAGAATTAATTGTACTCAGAGAAGATGGAAGTCGCTCATCAGCCTTTCCCACAGTTACTCAGGAAAGAGCCATTCCTGAATATAAACGTGCGTTTTACGCAACGGTCGATTCACAGATCAAACAACGCGACATATGACAGATAACAATAATTTGCGTACAAATGACCTTGTAGCGTTCATCTTCGCAGATATGAGCACAAGCACCGCAGATTTCATTCCCCACTCCATCTCCCTCCCTCCCACTCCCTCTCTCTCTCTCTCTCTCTCTCTCTTCGGGTGAACAACCTATTCACCCAGCAGCCTATTAAAAACGCTTCAAAGTCGGCCGCCTTCTCCCCCAAATTCGCTCTGATATTTTTCCTCACGAGGTCCTCTGTTCGCTCCTCTACGAGGCAGCTCGCGGGTATCGCGCCGAGGCATTTGGTCGGCGGGTTAATTAGACCGAAGGAGACATATAGTAGCACGAAAGTGCTTTAAAAAAACTTTGGTTTCGGACCTTTTCGTCCGAATCGGTGAAGAATACGCAAATTCTCATCATTTAGAAAACTCTTGAGGTTTTTTCATCGTCGTCCTTTAGGATCTCGTCTCCGACTATCATGAATAATAAGAATCAGTTCATTTCGGTGTTAAATTCCTTTCGATTAACAAAGAAAACGACTTTGAGCCGATATTTTAATAACTTATATTCCACAAAAAGGCAATTATCTTTCCATACGAGCAAGATTTTGAAAATGTACGATAAACACACTAGCCAGAAAAATCATCAAGTATATGTAAACTCGTTAAATCTGAAAATATATGCCGAGAAAATAAAAAAAATCGCTTAAACACTTATTTGATCAGTGAATGAGCGAGGAGAGGCGAACGCGCGATTACTACCGGAATGCTTCTTCAAGGGGAGCGGAAACATGATATGGGGCTATTCCTCGAGAGTCGGTCATGCTTGTTGGTTGCCATGATACCGGAAGCGGCGAGATCGCGAGGAAACGGGAATTACAGAGCGTAATTGGCTTGCTGGATTATTGAAAAAGCGAGAGGGCCTCACTGAATCTACAGCTTGAGACCGTGAGAATGAGGAGGATAGCATTTTCTTTTTCTGATGTGCATTCGATGGCAGCGAAAAGTTGTAAGTGGCGATTCTCATCAAACTGGGACACAGAAGCAGAACCTGAGGGAGACAAAGAGATTCGAGCGACATATTCCCTCTCTTACGATATCCACTCCCGGGAAGAGAATCATTTTCGCGTGTTCTCGCTTCGTGTTCATTGCCGCCTATAAACCTAACGGAACTCATGCTCATTTTTCACAATTTTTCCTCGAGCACATTTTTTACATTTGAGGAGCGAAACGGTCATTCTTCGACGGACGCTTCGACGCTCCGAGAATTCGTGCCAATTCGATATAGAGAAAAACTGAAGAGGCAGGCGAAAGGTATAAGACGTAGGGAAGGCAAAACGCTTAGACGAAAATAAGAAGACGAATGGAATGTAGAAAAAAGGATGAAGAGGAAAGGATGACGAGGAAAGGATGAAAAGGTAATGAAGGTAAAAGATAGTAAGAAAGCTAAAGGAGGCCAGACGCTAAGTAAAAGACGAAGGAGATCAGAGAAAGAATAAGACGTTTGTTCGGCAGGTCATAACGGGCGCGCCATCTTTCCTTGCGCCTTCGTAATGAGTGAGCGAGTAGGTAGTGCAGGAAGTGGAAGTGATCATATGTGTGCGCGTGCGTGCCGTTGGGTGAGTTGAATGCGAGTTGCGTCGCGATTCGAAAATCATGTCGGGAAAGAAAGGAAGGCGCAATAAGTTGGTGCGAGGTCCACAATGAAGAAGGTGAAGTAAGCGATTGGAGTGGTCAGTGATGTTATGTTAGGTGGGAAAGGGGAGTGAAGGTGGGAAGGGGGAGTGAAGGTGGGAAGGAGAGAGTGAAGGTGGGAAAGAGGAGTGAAGATGGGAAGGAGGAGTAAAGGTGGGAAGATGGAGTGAAGGTGGGAAGGTGGAGTGAAGATGGGAATGTGGAGTGAAGGTGGGAAGGGGGAGTGAAGGTGGGAAAGGGGAGTGAAGGTGGGAAGGGGAGTGAAGGTGGGAAGGAGGAGTGAAGGTGGGAACGGGGAGTGAAGGTGGGAACGGGGAGTGAAGGAAGGGGGAGTGAAGGTGGGAAGGAGGAGTGAAGGTGGGAAGGGGGAGTGAAGGTGGGAAGGTGGAGTGAACGTGGGAAGGGGGAGTGAAGGTGGGAAGGGGGAGTGAAGGTGGGAAGGAGGAGTGAAGGTGGGAAGGTGGAGTGAAAGTGGGAAGGTGCAGTGAAGGGCCCAAGGGGACGAGCTTAAAATGATACAGAGATTACAGGTAGTAATGTGGAAGGCTAATGGTTTAGATCAGATGCTCTTAACAAAGATAGAATTTCGCGGAATACTATATCGAAACAAGACCGCTTATTTATACAGACGGATATCATGACGTTTGACTGCATTCCTTTGTTGGAACGACACATCATCTATTAACTAATACAAAAATTACATAGAAATTTCCAAGCATTCGATTTATTTAACATCTATTTTTGCAGCAGCCCTAAAAATCAGCTGCGGTATTTTTCTCTCTTTACAATAACACTGGTTCAAATTTTGGCGAGTTTATTGGTCGTTATAGTCTTTCATTTTGTGAAAAAAGACGAGCGTATCGACGAAAATAGGTAAAATTCATTGTTTTCTTTAACACTCGCCGATTTATGATCTAGTTTCATAATAATGTGAAGACAAATGTTTATGTACAAAATAGAATTGATCAAATTCAACTTTGAAAATAAAAATTTTATATTGCATAACGATTGGATTTTGCTTGCAGCGGACTTTATTATATTTAGGAACCGTTAATACCAATTAGAATTTGGGATATTATTCAATTTCAGAAAAATAATTAAACATTGATTCGATAGTAACCGATACGTCTTAATATGCAATCACATTAACCCTAGAATACTAATCATACGTCAAAATGACATACACTTCTTTGAACAAGTATAACTTCTTTTCCGGGAGTTCAATTAGTTCCTTCCTCTAGCAGTGCTTCAATCAGTTTGTTGCCTACCGCAAGTTCCACGCTCCTCTTCCGCCTGTGCAACTGCTTTGTCGTTGAGTCGCTACGTCAATCTTACATAGGTTTAGTATTAAGCGAAAATTATGTACGTCGTTTTTCGTATGTTTAGCAAAATGCGATAATCATTAGACGTCGATATTACGTACTAGTAGAAGGTGCTTGCATACTGCAAGCATTTAATCGCACCTTGAAAAAAAAACATTAATTTTCAGAGAGATATTTCATCATGAGGAATATTTCCTTAATTCTAAAGATTTCTCCTCTGGACGGGTTTTTGTTTTTTCATTATGGAACAATAATGGAGTAAAACAATCACTAATTTTTGCAATTTTCGAAATATTATACTTTTCCCACATTGAGTTAATAATGTCACATATTTCTGCCAAGTTGTAAGTTTATAGTACAATTAAAAGTGAAATAACATTTATCTAATTGTTTAAAATTACATAATTTATAACGGCCAAAATAACAATTTTATGGATAAATTGAAATGTTATTCGTTTACTTAGATTAACTTATAAATAATTTAAAAATTTCAGCTCCCTAACTTGCGGCATAGTGTATAAGCATCTACCTATTTGTTTAAACTCTAAGAATTTTTAACTGCCAAAAAATTAAAATATCAAAATTTCTATAATCCCTATTTTGTTTTTTTACAAATCCTACCTCTAAAAAAAGTTCAGCTCCGTAACTAATGCGGCAATACATAAACCTTGAAAATTTGTTTAAACAATTACAAATTTTTAGCGGCCGCACTGTTGCACATTTTTAAGATTTTCGTTTTTTCTAGTCGGTTTTGCACAAAATCCTACTTAAGAAAAAATTTTGAATCTCTAGCTCATCTGGAAGTGGCTAAAATTAGTATCCTCCTATATGTTATATGTTATCTCCTCCTCTGTAAGAAACGTCGATATATAATGATATTTAGTAAAATGAGACTATTTTCATATGACGTTTAACGTATGTTTATGGAGTTTTGATAATTTTCAGCGTCAATTTTACACACGATTAGTGAAGTGAGTAAATTTCACAACTGAATGCTTGGTCTATCTTCGAATTCTCGAATGTCTAGTTAATATTTTTCGCATTCCTTCTTAGGAAAAATGGAGAAAACTGTACATTATTCTGATCCAGAAAAAATTCTACGCATAATGCGCAAACTTTCCGACGTCGAAAGTGGTACGGAAGATATTTTAGAAAGTAAACTTACCTCAGATGATGATAACTTATGCTGTGATGATTCCAATTTAGATCCAGACTTTGACCCCGCCAAAGACGATGAGGCGAATGAAGTGAATTTTGTTTTGGCACCTATCAGAGAGATTAAACGCCCAATTTCTCAAACTAGGAGGAAGGGAAAATGTCAACGCGTACAAAATATTCAGAAAAACATGACAATAATAATATCATTACTTTGAAAGAGCCTGAAATAATTGGAAGGAACGGATTTACGTGGGAGACTAGAAGCGATACTCCTTGTCAAGGAAAAGCTTCTAGCAAAAACGTTGTCCATATTTGACCTCGACCCGCCCAGTATGCTCCTCTTGTGATTTTGAAATTTGAATGTGATTTCTTGTGTTTTTATAAGGTCTGCCTACTAGTTTTCTAAGATTTTATTTATTTTTATTAAAAAATTGTACTTATTGCCATAGTTTATGAACATTAACAGGCACTTAGTCTTTGATTTTCCTATTTTATGGAAGTTTTTGCATGATTCCAATTTAATACTAACATTTTTATGATCGTTCAATTCATATTTTACAAATTTTTGTTGTTATTTGAATATTTGTAATTCATTACGAAATCATAAGTCCCTAGAAGATTCATCATTAAAAACTAGTTGTTGGAGTTTTAATTGATCAAAAATATACCAGAAAGTTGATTATCAATAAACACATTCCAGTATACGTTGTTTTAAAAATAATCCTGGTGTGTACGTCGAATTTACGTTTTTTTAGTAACAACCGCCCTAAAAATAAGATTAGTATTCTAGGGTTAAATAAAAGCATCGAAGTGAAATTGTGCTAATCGAACAGACAAATCATATCTTTATTCAGTGGAAAGGATTTATATGGGCCCGATGTGTCATAGCTGCTTTTTATGTAAATATCTTAGAAAAAGTTATATCCGCGGTCAAATCGGTCACGGAAGAGCGACCAGAGGGAAGCTAGGAAGAGAGACGACGAGGTGAAATGGCGGACGAGGCCTACTGAGGGTCGGCTACCGTGGATGTGGGAAAGACGGATTCACCTGAGCGTGAATCACCAAAGACCGGTGGCATTGTTTCCTCACTCTTTCTCTCTCCACCCGCAATTCCTTTTCTTGAGATGGAACCGTGTTCAGCCCTCTCCCTCCCTATATCCTTCCCTTCCTCCCTCTCCTCGGAGACCTCAACGCGTTCATGAGACGAACTCTTACTCCTGCGGAAAGCAATGGTCATTCATCCGTACAACGGTTCTTCCACTTCACGCGATGAGAGATGACGAGGATAAAAACGTACAGCAAAGGAGGAGGAAGGGATTTATTCCAGATTTTTTATCGAAGTTTACGGAATGACTGTTCTGAGAGTTTTGCATCTAGGGCGCTCATTTTTAACATCCCTTGGATTGGAGATATGCAATGCTCCCGGAGAAGTTCAGATCTTGCTTGTACCGCGCACGCACTCTCGTGCAATATTAATGATGTTGCTAACGAAAACAAAAATTTCGAGAGAATATTGGTGAATTGCCTCAGTTATAGTCCCACCAATTATAGATATAAGGAGAATAATAATAAAAAGTTGGACGACAATCAATCCTATATAAAGAAAACCCATCTGCAGCAGTGGTACCCAACCTCGGGGTTGCGGGGGGTCCTTAGTTGGTTCATCAGAAGAAAACTTTCCCGAGAGTCAGATTGTTATCTATATGTTATTATTGAAAATTTCCTAACCTTTATCAGTCGTAACAGCCGATGCAGTCACTCCAATTTGGAAGCTTTTGGCACCAATGCGGGAAATTAGAAGGGGAAAAGCAGTAATACTCGATCAACCGAAAATTTTTCCATCCGCCCACCCCGCTAGCATGGTTTTTAGACATTAAATCCACCCTTTTTTCGAAAATGTTCATAAGACAAAGACCGACCAAATTTGCGGCGCAGTAGAGCGATACAATAGTACCGTGCGTTGGCATGGGCGTATTTACAGCTATATTTATGTTGCATATTAGCTCAATTAGAAGCACGGGTCGCGAGATTCCAGGTATGGGTCGCGAAGTCCTATTGGTGGTCAGTTTAGGTTCGCAGGAGAAGAAAGTTGGGAACCGCAGGTCTACAATACTTTACTTTGTCACAAAATTTTAATAGAGAAGCATAAGAGATCCGGCGCGGCTATAGGAAAATTAAAGTCGAAAATGAGCGATTTGGGAGAGTGAAACGAGCAAGAGGAGGAACAAGTGATACGTAAAAATAGATGATTTGGGATAAGCGTTGGCAGCCGTACAGCGCACGATAATTCTGCTAACAAATTAAGAGAGATCGGCAATCGCGCCATTAAAAGTATAATTATAACTGAGGTAGGAAAGGAAAGCTGGAGGGGCGGAGGAAGCGAGAAGATGATGGGACACGCGTCTTTCCGCCTTCTCCTCGCCTCGGTTCCTCCGTTTAGATCCCACGCCATCTTTCCACCAACCATGTTCTAGTATAAGCACTGGTTTCGCACTTTCTCTCGCCACATTACATAACAGAATTCCCTTTGCTCCCCCTTTCCTCCAGGGATTCCACTGCCTCGCATCATTCCTCGAACATTCTCGTGGCATTCACATCACTCCGACAGCGCTCGTAACTAGCAAATCCTATGAAACACTAAATGTGAACATGCCGCCCTTCCGATCTGACGCACGCGTGGAGCAGGTGACATGTCGTTCGGCACTACTTGCATAATTCAATTAACTAAGAGCAAAAAGAGCCACCAAATAAAGAATACCCCATGGTGAGGAAGACCAAGACCTTTTTTCTCAAATTAGGATTCAAAATAACGAAATAATTAAACGCTAGAAATATGAAAGGCGGAATTTGAAATTTTCCGACATGCCACGCCCACTTTTCCCTTGGTTAGGATAATGCAAGGAAAGCATATAAGAAGATGCAAGCAGATGAAGGAAAGGTTGGAGGCGGAGTTTAAAACAAGGGGAAAATTGTGGAACGGTGAGGGAGAGGAAGGGAGAGTAAGAGAGAGGAAAGGAGGGAGAGGAAGGGAGGGAGAGGAAGGGAGGGAGAGGAAGGGAGAGAGAGGAAAGGAGAGAGAGGAAGGGAGAGAGAGGAAGAGAGAGAGGAAGGGAGAGAGAGGAATATATATATATATATAATTGAATTCCATCACGACCCTCCTCAACGTTGAAATGTGAACTCTAAAAAGCCAATTTTATTTCGATTTTCACTCATATGGTGCCTAAGAATCTCTAGATAACTTCCGATATAACTTAAATCTAGTACGTTGAAACATTGACAATATCCAATGCAGCCCAACGGAGGATTAAATGACATAAATGTGGTCCAACATGCAGAAAGTTAACCCAGGGTGTCTTCCCAACCGACGTTATCAATTAATGCCAAAAGCAAGGGTTTAATTAATATTATTCCTTAACTACGGAATAATTTCGGTAGAGGTACTTTTTGCATCTAAACCGTATCCAAAATCTGAGGGATTATAACTAAGGCGGGGAAAGGATAAAGGTGTTTATAATGCCGGCGTTGATTAGAGCGCTGTATATTGGAATCGTGTGTTAAGAAAAGTAGGCCTTTCTACTTTAGTGAGGTTAAATGATATTCCGGAAGAAACCTTGCTGCTTATAACAACGAGACCGGAGCTGACTTTGGGTAATTTAAAATAAACAATAATAGATAAAATTTGTTATTATAAAACTTTTGATAGTTTCCACAAAATTCAGTGAGAGTTAGCAACCTAAGGTGGATGGTGAAATGTGATTCACGTGTTCATAGTGGTATTGGTAAGCGCTAACTAGAGCGGCAGAATGACGCCGCCTCCCGCTCCACGACTAAGAATGAGCCGAGACATTATTTCTGAGAGTTTAGAAGTGACATTTCTATTTCCCTTTAATTTCACTGCAGGCAAGCATATATAAAAGTCGCAGCACTATTGGAATTCCAGCTAATAACTGGAACGTGAAAACTGATTTGAATAGCTTGAATTGCGATTATACCAAAATTAATAAAGGAAATGATATATTGATAGATTGTCCGCATAAACACCACTCTTAAATCGCCTCTGTTAAATATTAGCTACCCAGAGAGAACGAAAAGGAAAACGAGAACAATTTTTCCTGGATGCCAAATCATCTCCCATTGGCTGCGGTACTATTTCCGTCTTCCAAACCAAATGAGTTGCGGTCTTCCGTGGAGTAGAAACGCCGCTCCCACTGCGCTTCCTCGAGCGGAAGCGGAGAGGGGCGGTCCTTGCGACGGAGGTAGTCGAGTGGTTGACGGCGGGGCAGAATGGGCCGTTGGGTGGGATAGAGATATCGGCGGTGGAGATGGACAAGGTTTGCCACTGCAAAGGGAGTTCGGTTCTCCACGAAAAAGGTTGAAAAGAACATCGCCGATTCCCGACATGCTCTGATGTATCGGAGGAAAGCGCTAGTAATCTGACACGGGGACAGGGGTTGCTGGGAATACTGTTCTTACCTCTCCCCGCTTAACACTACAGTCATCAGAGTAATAATCTTCGTTAGATGAATGTGGCCATTCCGACATTTTCTACAATTTTATCACGCCAGAGGGCAGTGGTGGCGGACCGGGTTGAGTGGTGGCATTATGAGTAGCGGTTCTGGATTCGAATCCTGGATTTTTCAACCGGGCCTTTTTCTGCCTCGAGTTGTATGTTATGAAAATGACGCGAAAGAATAGCACTGCGTTCTTCGGAGGAGACCTTACTGCTTTTCGCAAGAGTAGGCTAATGCCGGCACCGAGTTTTTATTTTTCTTTCGGAGTGAATGTGTGCTCGTGATAATTGATCCTCCGACTTGGGGGTCGTCCCCGTTCACTTCAAAATTCATTGCACTTAAGAGAACGCAATTGGTACCGGAAAAGGCTACCAGCCTAATCCCTGAGGTGAATATGGTGAATATTTATCGCACCGTGGCTCACTTACCTCGACCCCATTCCAATAGCGTATTCGGGCCAGTGTGAAAATAGACGACTTGAGCATATTGGCGCAATAAAACTGCCATCGGAAACTCATTATCCAATGCTTGTTCTAGTTCAGAGGCAGGAAAAATACAGGTAACTCTCGTTCAACGAACGTTCCTTGAACGAATGTTCGCTTTAACGAATGAATTGAATTTTATAGCTTTAATTTTCGCAGAAAATTCTGTTCACTTGAACAAATTAAATAACGTATCTAATTCTGATCGAAGAAACTCGGATGTTTACGAAATCTCTTGAGGTCACAAAGACCGTCTTGTATACCCATGAATTCTTCGTGTGTCCACATTATGACGCATTTTTCCTATCGCCTGATTTCTTCAGAGTCTTAATATGACGTCACCGACGTGCTGTTTGTTACTCAAAGTGTATTTACAAATATCCACTTATTGTTAGACTTGAAGGACCTCTTGTGTACCGATAAGGAGGAAGTGCACTACGCAGTCTTTCCTAGTCTTTCTACACTTCAATCTGTGAATTGGATTGACTACGTTCAGTCGCATTCGTTTTCTCGCAGTTCATACATAATCGCTACATCACGAGGAATTGTTTTCAAGCCATTGCCGTAATTGCCCGTAATTTTCTCATAACTGTTCAACTTTTTGTTAATTATTTTTCTGGAGATGTTTAAATCACGCGGAATTTTTAATTCTGAATTTACGGTGTTGGGAGGTTCTGTTTTCCATTCAAAAGTTGAATTTTTTCGTATCATACAATAGATCGCATTGTACATACTTCTATGTGCGATTGTTGTTGCTTCGATTTTCCAGTTGATCAATACTGTACTTGCTTTGACAGACATTGTAATAGCTAAGAATTATGAATTCAAGAATAAAAAATCTTTTGCTGGAACACATCTGTAGTTTTAACGGGGAAGTCAACGGAAAAATCACGATCGTTCAAAGAATTTCCGTTTAACGAACGTCTTTCAAAAACGCATGTCGTTCGTTGAACGAGAGTTGCCTGTACTTTTTTCAAATAAATAACCTACATTATTTATTCCAACCGTGGGATACGAAGAAAGCCATAGTATTGCATATAAAGAATTGGAGTGATTGACGAACTATAGGCCTAATCACAAGATATGGTTAAACTCACGGAACCGGCGATTCTTACCTCGCGGGGAATATGTCTCAAACGCAAGTTGTCAAAACATCACATTAGACCCTTCGCCATGAAGACATGTTCGCTGTTGTTCTTTCAGATAACAGTTAGAGGTCCTTACTACGAGCACTGAGGAAGACTAATTGAATATACCGCTGGCTATTAAATATCAGCATCTACTATATTACAATGCTAACCGTGGAAAGATTTAAAAAGATAGTTTACGTGACATGAGACACGGAACTTCGCAACGCCGCCATTTTGCATACTATTTATCAGCATCAGCACAGGTTTTTTTGTGCCGTAAAAATATTTTTTATTCGTTGAATGCTCTCATCCCAGATGGGATGTTTCCGAGAATAGAGGGATGTTAAGACCGTTCCCCTTCCAGCTCTTATCCCTCTGCAGCTATTCTCCGGCCACTCCCTTCTTCTCCAACTCTCTTTACCTCCACTTTCTCCTCCCTCAGCCGCGTCACTCCTTTCCCCCCTCTTTCTCATTTCCCTCAATCCTTCCCTCTCCCTCACCCCATCTCCCTCCCTCACCCTCCCTCCATCCCTCCCTCTCCCCTTTCCCCATCTCCCACCTTCTCCCTCCATCTCCCCCTCTCCATCCCTCTCCCTCCTTCTCCCCCTCTCCCTCCCTCACCCCCTCTCCCTCCCTCACCCTCTCTCCCTCCCTCTCCCTCCCTCCATCTCTCCCTTTCCCCCTCTCCCTCCCTCCATCTCTCCCTCTCCCCCTTCCCCATCTCCCACCTTCTCCCTCACTCTCTCCCTCTCCCTCCCTCACCCCCTCTCCCTCCATCCCTCCCTCTCCCCATATCCATCCCTCACCCCCTCTCCATCCCTCTGCCTCCCTCTCCCCCTCTTCTTCCCTCTCCCTCCCTCTCCCCCTCTCCTTACCTCTCCCCCTCTCCTTCACTCTCTCTCTCCCTCTTCTTCCCCGCTCTCTCAGAGGCCATGCCGTCACGCGCTCATTAAAACTCTGGTCTGGGAGGTATTTGCCTCTCGCCTCTCAGTTTGGGAATGCCTCTTGTGGATATAATCAGTTAATTAGAATCAGACAACCTTATGATCGTGCAGGGTGAAAAAGGACGAAGAGTTTGGTGAAAATGAGCTTTGGCACGAATCATTCCCAATTCTGTAGAAAATAAAGCTGAAGAATTCGATAAAAATAGCAATACGTCCAAATGTGCTCCTTATTCTAGTTCTGCTCTGACGATTTCCTATGTCACGTGATCAACTCACTAAATGATTATAGCAAATTGCGTGGGTCAAATTGATGCATTTGAAATAGATGATGGGCCGTATGTTATCGTTTCGAAATATTTGGCGCGCCGCGTTTCATCATAATGTACCGAAGCGTATATATTAAAACTTCAATCCACGCGACTAAAAATGGTACAATAAAATTCTTCAAAATGCACCTCCATCATAACAGAACAATGTGAATGTCGGGAAAAATTCTCTCGAACCAATTTTTCATGCATTTTTAACTTATTAAAATATATTTTATTAATTATTTGGATATTTAAGTACATATGAAACTTGCGAATGGCGGAAAGAGTCGGTTAAAAATTTAGATTTTGTTTTTATTTCCGTATGCAAATTTTGTATCCATGTCTCTGATAATGGATATATATTTTTTAAATTTATAAATTACAAGAGTAGTAGTACCTATATGTTTTCATTTATAAAAAATATTGTGACTATACAATTGAAATTTCCCCCCTCGCTCCGTGATTAGCAATGTGGCAACATTGGGCGCGTCAAATTGACTTGAGATGTGAGGAAGGGAGTGTAGTCCGAGTTGGCAACGGATGGATTAAAATGTCTAAGAATTATACAGGAAAATCTGACAATGTGCAATAATTAGGACATATTTAATATATAAAATACAATTGTACAATCCATGAAAATGAATTACAGTAAACATATGTTAAAGGATAATTGCGGAAAATGGAGCAATGTGAAAAAGTTTCAGATTTTAGTGAAGATATGTGTTGAACCTAATTATGCTAATCATTGATGTCATCAATTGTGTGCAATTAAAACAGTGATTTACAAATCAGAGATTCTGAACTTAAATGTAAACGAAAACATTATTTCAGAAGAACAAAATATGATGGATCAATTTACGAAGACAATGAATTCAGCGCCAATAATTCCATCACTGTTGATAGATATGCTTTCAATGAATTAGTTGAAATCTACTCAATCTGTAAAAAACTATTCTTGACAAACCAAACGAGGGAATCGGTACATCAGACATTGATGATGAAAATGAATATGTCCCAACAAAAATCTGATGCATTGAGATGTTAGGAAGTTTTAGGAAAAATTGCTAAAGATGAATGAAAAAATAAATTTTTTTTGCAATGATTAAGGATGTTACATTTTATTCCACGAAAAAACTTGCACATCAAGAAAAAACTTAACCAAGCAAGCATTGAAGGTAAACATTTTATTGACTTGTATGCATACCTTTTTTACTTACTCCATACGCAGCACAGAGAAAATATTGTCCTCGTAAAAAAATCGAATTAGTGATTTCATGAATGCGTTTGGACTCTTTTCTCGATTTTGTCTGTGCGTCCGTGTGTGACAGCAATTATGTGGACGCTTTAACTCAAAAATTACTAATCAAATCAGCAAAGATTTTTATACTTAAGATTTTTGCTAGAATGTCAAGGTCTCGTTAGATTTTGTCTAAAATTGGTCAACCGAAATTGGAAGTTTACTCTAGCAATTTTCCCGTTTTTTCCCAAATATCTCCCATTGGGCTTCGATAATGCAAAAAATTGTCATCATCAAAGTTGTAAGCAATATCATTTTCTATAAGTTTTGTTTGGAACATAAAAGACGGATTTTTGCAGATTATTGATTTTCGTCTAAATTTATGCTGGGTACATTTAATGTCGAATTGTTGATAGCGACGCAAACGGCAATTTAAACGCTACCAAAATTATCCAAATGCTATCTAGCGTTATACTTTGTGAACAAATGTTCTTGGAAATATTGGCAGCGACGTCAGCGCCGCCAACGGTAATTTTAATCTCGAATATTTTGCGCAATAATTTCACTGCACATTAATATTTTGTTATTCGTAGCAATAAATAACAATTTTGTTTCCTTATTGTTTCATCAATGTAAAAATTGATTTAAAGTATTTTCATTGTGAATATTATTCAGTTTAAAAATCATTCACGGGTGCAGTTGCCGATAGTTATTCTTAAGGTAACTGGTGCCGAGAGTATAAGTACTACTGCAGTCATATGCATTGCTCTATAACTTTTATATCCTAATTTGCTTTGCTTCTTTATATAAATGTGGTATTGTTACCATAAAACATCTAGGAATGGCATATAAATAATCAAGGATTAATATGCATACCTACATCTATATGTGCATATATGAACATACAATATAAGTGACTTTTTCCATTACTTATAATATCTAAATAAATACTACTATAATAAATAACAGATAATCTTTTGAGAAAATCGGATAAACCTGTGAAAAAAGAAAAGAATGGTACCTTTGGTTTCCGTACTTAAGAATTTTACTGCATCACCAAAGGTAATCTTTCAGTAGACAGGCCCGTGATTATTATTATTGTTTTCATACTGTTCTCCGTATTGTACTCAATAAAAGAATTTTACTTCTCTCGTTATGATGAAACTTGCTGTAATGACTTTCCACCGATTCTTTTTCACGAATATGTATCAAGCATCGAAAAATCTAATACTAATCTTAGGTACCCCTATAGCCATAACAAGGTTCCGAATCACCATATACGAATTTCAACTATAATATAATGCAGTCGCTTCAGTGGCGATTAAACTGACAGTAGGTTAAACAAGATTGAAGCTACTTTTGCTGACACAATATGGAAATGAGCGTTTTATTTATCGAGGTTTATTTAGAATTGTAAACTTAAAATTAATTATAAACTGAGTAATACGACAGAGTAATTTATTCAATAGTTAAAATAAAAAAATTAAGTTTCTATCTCTAATTGTTTACTCAGAATCTTAATTTGAAACTTTAAGGCATCCCCTGCCATCCATCGATTTTTTCAAAAATACCTCTTCTGCAGTGCAATAGATGGAATTAAAGGTCACACAACTAATGGAAATGTTTTAAGTACTTATTTATCAAACGATTACTCGTTTACCTCTTTCTGCTCAGAATCTTAGTTGGAAATATTTAAAGGCGCCCTCTGCCTCCCAGCGATCGTTATAAATAGCATCATAGATCACATACACATTGAAAATTTCAGTCTTACCCCTCTTTTACCGTTAATTTACTATTTGAAATAAGCTGATTGAACAGGCAGCGAAAACAGATTTTTAGGATTGTAGAAAAGGTAATACTTTCCTAAACTTTTTTAAACTGACCAGCTATATGTATGTATGTATATTTTATATATATATATATATATATATCACTTTACGTTACTCTTTCGCTGAAGAAGGGCAGGCCCGATAAGCTTGCGTGTGTTTTTGTGTTCGTGTGTTTTACGTGTCTCTTCGACGCCCCCAGCAGCCTGCCAGCTTGGTCCTCAACTTGGTAAGTGTCCGCTGGGCTTCCCTCAACACCTTGTTGCCACCCTCATCACTACCTTTTCTTTTCCTTTAGTTAATATATATATATATATATATATATATATATATATATATATAGGATATATACAGGATACATATAGGATAGGTATATCTTGTAAAACCTACGGTACATCTGGTAGTGATACAGAGCTGAAATTTGGCATGAAGATAAATCATCGGGTACAATCTATGAGAAAAATCCGAAAATCCAGAAAATTTTAATCTAAGAGGTGTTTTTGACCCCAAAGTCTAATTTTGAACATCCATAAGAAAAGCTTTGAAAACGGTGCAAAATTATTTTTTTTAATTATTTACGAGTTATGAAGTGTTTCGGTTTTCAACAAGGAAAAATTTTACTACCGTAGTAATGACCCCAATGACGACCTTTCAATAGGAATTGATATTCCATACTTCGAGAGCATTGATTTAATGCTTTCAATGGGAATCAATGGACTATATTACATAATATCGTTAATGTCAACCAGCCAGGCAAACATATGGTGATGTCTTAAGGTTGATTCACACTTAAAGACCCGGCGAAGACACGGGCCAGCAACGACACGACAATTACCCCAGTCTCTGTTCGTCTGTTAGCGAGAATACCAATGCAGCCGTCCACACTAGGACGGCAACGACGCGGCAAAGACATGACACGGCCGTGGATTCTTTTTGAGCATTGTCGCTGTCGTGTCTGTGGCGCGTCGTGTCGATGCCGTTCTAGTGTGGACGGGTGCATTGGTATTCTTGCTAAAAATCCGAAGCCGTCATGTCGTTGTCGTCCAGTGTCTTTTCCGTGTCGTTAAGGGCGAACCAACCTTTAATCCTAACATAAAATATTCCATTTATTTTTATATTATTATTATTTTTAGTTTGATACATATTCATTATAAATAGCTTGCTCTGGAGATCGCGTTGTTTTATTTATGAGTTTAGATCTTGGTGTATGGTGATTTTTTTTAAGCGCTTGCAGTATGCAAGCACCGACAACTCGTGTGTAAGTGTGTGTGTGTGTGTATATATATATATATATATATTGAATATAACCGATGATAGACAACAGCTATATCTGACTCCTCTACCGATGTTTACTCCGCTGGTATCAGTATACTCAAATCAGAACTGCTGCACAACTTGGCTCGAGCATAGATTCCTACTCATTTCTTTCCAGTCGATTCCTACATTTATATACCCAATTTATTCTAAGAACAGTCATCTGTCAGTCGACGAAACGTACGGAGCAATATTGGCTGTGCTCTAATGCCCTTTCTGATATAGTTTTCACAACACCGATAATATCTCTGTTTTCTCGTCCTTTTTTGGAACAGTATTGAGTATCCCCTTGCATTTCTTCGGGATATAGTACAAAAATTTATAATAAAAAAAACTCATACGAGTCCTAATGTTACAGTTTCATTCCTCTTTGTTGTTTGGTCAATATATTATCCGCGCTGTCCCTTCCACCGATTTACAGCCGAAGCAAAATTAAAACACTATTGCAGTTTTTTAAATTAAAGGCAGCATTGGGCCACATGTATGACGCCATTCCATATAACTTTCCCTTAGATTTAATCGACTTACGAAAAGTCGGAATTGTTGTATTCTAGAAAATTGGATGCAATGTTACCCGAACACAATTTGCTCTAAATGAAATCGCAATATTATGAAGTTCGGAAAAGCATGCAAAATTAATTTATTATTATTTTATATCGATTTAGTACAGTTAAAGAGAAATCAATATTTCACTGCAAAACTCATTAGATAAAGTATAAAGTATTTTACAGAAAAAGTGCACGAAAGTTATGTAATCATACACGATATAGTATGTACGTAATTGAAACAACATTTTCCTTTCGATGATTTTCTCGACTACAAATGTTATTTGAGGAAACGGGATAATTAGCAGTTCATCTCTTTCTTCATTTTTGCTCAGTTCTATCTCTTCCACTCCCCTCTTCGTCCCTCCCCCTCCCTGCCACTCCCTCCCCCTCCCTCCCTCACCCTCCCCCTCCTTCCCCCACCCTCCCACACACTCCCCCAACCTCCCCCACCCAACCCCATCCTCCCCCACCCTACCCCTCCCTCTCTCCGTCTCTCTCTCCCTCCCTCTCTCTTATTCCCTCTCTCTCATTCCCTCCTTCCCTCCCTACCTCCCTCCCTCCCTACCTCCCTCCATCCCTCTCTCCCTACCTCTCTCTCTCCCTCCCTCCCTCTCTCCCTCCCTCTCTCTCTCCCTCCCTCCCTCTCTCTCCCATCCTCTCTTTCTCTCCCTCTCTCCCTCCCTACGTCCCTCCTCTCTCTTACTATCTCCCCTCTCTAAGCAAAGGCACCCTTGATTTATACCCGTTCCTGGAAGAGGACTAGAAAAGTCGACCGGAAAGCGCCGCCGTCTTGCTGCCGCCACATCGCGTGTAATTACTACTGACCCTTGAGGCGGCGGCTGTTTTAGGACTCTCTCTCTCTCTCTTTCACAGGGAGGGATGGGTCCCGGTCGAGAAGAATGAGATGAGAGGAAAGGGAAAGAAGGAAAGAGAGTGAGACTGGGCCGGAGGGTAGCAGCAGCACCTCCCAACCCACCGCAAGGCCAACGTCTTCCATTACGATAAGAATATTTCTCTATCTACCGTGCGCTCGTGTTCTCATTTACGCAAAGCACAAACTTCAGCTACGAAAAAGAAACTAGAATGTTTCTCCTCATTTCTATATATTCGACAGATCCTATTATAGAACGATATGAATTAGGGCGACGCATGGCACCACGGGGCAACGATTATGGCGGAGAGAGCTAGTTTTCTCTCTTTTTTCCATAAGAATAATGAAGTAATTTTTATTCGGAGAGAAATCAATTGCGCTATCGCAAATCTACTTTAGACTACGAAAGCAACCCAGCGCCGATTAATTAAGAATTTTATTTTTGCCGAATTAACATTGAGGAGAAATTTCTTCAAGTTTCCGAAACCAAGAGATTCTCTCTTTGCCTCTCCTTCGCCGAAGGCACGAGAAAATCCAGAAATATTACCGCACCTCATATTTGCTGGTTAAGCAGGTTCCTACTCTCGTACCTTAGCGACGTAATCGGGATGCCGATTTAGACGAAGCTTACCAATTATAGGCTGCTGCATGTTCGATAATTCGTCGAACAATTTTCTAGATATCGTATCATGTCAATGTCATCATAAGGTGGTGCTGTCCGGCATCTCGGTTTCGATTCGACGCTACTTGAACTGGTGCGTGACCACACAGGGAAAAAAGAGTAGGCCGAGAATGTGTTGGGGTGGAGGTGAGCATTACGTAGCGAGTGCGGCATATTTATATTTTCTATTGCCGCCTCCTTTGACAAACTGTCACGCATCAGGCGGTAGCTTATGAATTGGCTGTAGTGGAAGGGCACTGGAACGATAGATGGCCGCGTAAATGAGCGCTGCCGTCCCAAAGCATATCTAGCCGCAGCGCAATATTCGGGGATGTATCATTCGATTCGGGATTACAACTATTTCCTCAGTCGTTTTGCTTGGATCCGATTGAGCTTCACCGTGCATTCAGATTTCCCGGGGCGGAGGCGAGGAAGCTGACTTTCGGTGGAAAAGCGTTCGTTGACAGTAATGATCCGACAGAAGGATGGTAAAAATCCGCAATGGTATTTTTCTAAGTAATACCGTCGAATCCGCCATTAAAAGTACCACTTTCACCTCTCCTCCGTTTTCTCTGCTGATCCGTAACATAACAGCTTTCGACAGCTTTAACCGAAAACCACTCGCGATTACAAAACGGTCCAAGATCGACGGAGGATAAAACTTAACGCGCCTTTGTCCGACAATTCCCGATCGATCCAAGAGCGCCGCGAGAGATCGTGTATTTGATGGAGAATAGAAATTACTCTAAAATGAGTAGCGGTGATGAAAATGTCATTCAATAAAATGAATTAAATTATTGACTGAAAATAGTAGGGATATATTCCATGTAGATACAGTTGATTTGATACATAACAGACGCTCTGTGGAATATTCACCGTGAGTGGAGTCCGTCAAGCATTGTAGTCACAAATCACCAAAATTGGGATGATGAAGTTTCGACGAACTAGTACGCCCCTTTATAACTTTAAACTCCAAGAAATTGGGGTGCCTATCAAAATACTGTATTTTTGTTCACGTGCGGGAGACGACAATACGCGAACAAACAGTTTTATTCGGGTTCTTTTGATAACCTCCAACGTTTTGTGAATTTTGAGGAGGAAAATACTGAAATTGACCGGGAATCGAACCCGGGAGGTTACTTTAATTAAGACGGCTTGATAACTTAGCTGGCTAAAGCACCTACCTGAAAAGTGGGAAACATGGGTTCGATTACCGGTCAAGCTCAGAATTTTCCTACTTCTCAAAGTTTACATTTATGTTTATCATTGGGATATTGTTTCATAAACGGTCAAGGCATTTTATGTCAATTTTTTTTAAAAAACGTTTTCAAAATGACAAAATTCTAAGTAAGCAAATCAATGGAAAGGTGAAAACGTCACACTACTGCGACCAAACATAAGATTTCTGAAAAATATTTTTAAAAAATTTGTGGATGGAACGCGGGCTTCACGATGAATAAGCACCGCAGAAACACCCAAAACAATAAAAATAGCAGCAATCGGAGGTTGCGGAGTCTTAAAAAAAGTCAACGGAAACTACGAAGTTGCACGTCCTCCAAAAAGGATCGGACCAGACATCTGTGGCCGACCGCAATTTTCGAGGCATTAATCTGAAGGCGAAGGAGCGATGGGGAAGCAAGGTGTAAGGAGGCAAGGGAAGGGAGGAGGGAAGATAGCGGAGGTAACGAACATGGGGAGAGAGAGAGGAGATGAAGGAGAGCGAGGGAGGAGAGGGCGAGGGAGGAGGAGGCGAGGGAGGACGATGGAGGAGGCGAGGGAGGGCGAGGGAGGAGGCGAGGGAGGGCGAGGGAGGAGGTGAGGGAGGACGAGGGAGGAGAAGGCGAAGGAGGGCAAAGGAGGAGAAGGAGGAGAGAGAGAAAGAGAGAGAGAGGAAGGGACTCTCAATTTTTAAGCCGCGGTGGAAGAGGCAGGTAGAGTGGGAGGGCCGCGGTCGCAGCTTCGACAGGCCCACATTAAAATCGCATCACGGCACACTAGCACCTCTGGCTACCTGCCCGCCTCGGGGCCTACCTCCCCTCGCTCTCCCCTCCCTTCTCCCATAACCGACTCTCTCTCCCTCCCTTCATACCTCCCAACACCCTAAACCACCGCCTCTCCCTTCTTTCTCTCCACACATCTTTGCGGGTGAGATGGCGGATGACCTCCCTAATTTTTAAGGAAGGAGACGGACTGCCATTCTAGTAGTCTAGGGGCGGAAAGGGATGGAAGTGGGTAAGGGATGGAAGTGGAAAGCAGCGGTGGAAATGATACCAAGAGGAAGGCACGAGTTCATCTTAACGCAATTTACGCTGCTTCCCTATATCCCTTCCAGTAAATAAGGAAGGCGAGAATTCAACCAGAGCGTTCGTTTAGAGCAATTCTTTTACGACAAGAGCTTTTAAACACTCGAGTTCCATTGAAGCATACTAAATTATTTCGCTGGCATCGACAACGAGGATGAAATCGAGGAGTCGGAGAATATTTCTGTTTCCTTTCGACGTGTCGACGGAGGTTATTGGCTGCTTGTGGATCCCCATCTGGCGCAAAATTTACCAAGATTACAAATAGACCCGATTATAAATGCGCAGTATTTTAATTTATATCACTTTACTCTGACGGTCGACTTTCGTTTTAAATAGACGTTATTTCAGAGCACAAAAGCACAAATCAAATAATTAAATTTTGTCTCGATAGAGATTGGCATAGCGGTTCTCCGTGAATAATTTTCATCCGCCAATCTGCAAAATCGCTTACTAAAGAAGTTAAACTACATTGATAGGCGGATGTAGAAGGACGCGTAATTGATGAAAAGGCACTATAAACCGTACTCGGAAAGGCCGAATTACATTAAAACTGACAGCGTTCAGTCCAAGAAAGCTTGCGTTTTGCTTCCGATTTCAACAACCGGCGATTCTCTAATTCGCCGATCTTTAACGGTTCGGCATTTCAAGACGAAATTACTGTAATTAAAATTTATTGTGCCCTTAATTATACATTATTCCAAGAAATTATAATATCAAATCACCTAATACTTTTCATTTTCTAAAATACGGCAGATTAATGAATCTTAAAGAAATATTTCGTGTTATATATCTTAATATTTATTTTTATGGGATTCGGAAGGGTTTAAAGACCCTTCCGGAATACATTTATAACAAAATTTGCGCGGAAATATTCACTTCTGACGGAGTGTGCAATCCTGCGCGTTCTAAGTGTATATTAAACACAAATTTTCAAACAAACGGTAGGCAATCGATATCTCCCAAAACTTTGCGTCATTAGTAACTTAAAAAGAGAGAAAGTGAACATATCTCCCTAAAACCAGATCAGAATAAACGGCGACACTTGAATTAGGTGCGTTTTGATTATGGTTATCGAAAAACTGTTATAAACCGATGACTAAAATTATTACTGATCCTGGGTGCACACACATAATCACGAGCAGAGAAATCGGGTTAAATTCAATGATATTTACAATTTTAATGCGGGAATTTACTGATGAAATGTTACACGAAAGCACTGCGACTGAGAGGCTGGACTTAGGTGGCGAGGGAGAATGAAAAGAAGGAAAGAGATAGCATAGGGGAGTATCAGGGAAGAGGACCAGAGATTATGTAGAGAGAGAGAGAGAGAGAGTGGGTGGGGGAGGCGGTGGGAGAGAGAAAAGGAAAGGGAAGGAGTGAGTGGTGGGTGGGGGAGGGGGTGGAGAGAGAGGCCCAAGGTGACGTAGAGGCGGAAATACCTCCTCCATTCGACCTCTTTCTCTCTCTCCCCCTCTTCATATTTCCATCCGTTTCGGTTATTAAGAGTAGGGGGAGGTGGAGGGGATGGGGGATACTCCTCTTCCTAGAGGACGCCTTAATGAGGGGAAAAACAGACAACTCTCGCATTCCGCCCGAGGCAATCCCTTCACGGCTGGTCCTCTTTAGCGTGCGTACCGATAGATTCTGTCCTTGCAGTGCTTTCTAGATATGCCAGCTTGCTCCATCACCCTAGTTTTAAATATCTTATGTGGAAGTAACTGTAAAGGAACTTCCTACCTGATCACACATTTATAGAAGCTTTAATTTTTCACGATCCACATGTAAGATAATGGTTACACACATATATGTTAGTGTGCGTACATGGGTATATGTGTGCGCATGTGAGTGTAAAATCTCTGAAATAATTTTATTATATATTTGGAAGACATTACGTATTCATTTTAAAACTTTTCATGCTACATGATCTGATATTATATAAATACAGACACCCATAAATATACTAACGAATTCATAGGGGCTCATTTTGTTTCATCTAATATATTATATCATTCACTCCGCGAGATGTACCAGTCGCCACAGTTACCGAGAGCATTATTTAATTCTTCGGCGCGGAATACACGTCTGCTATTATTTTAGCAAGTAAAAACGACCGGTAGAAGCATCAAAATAAAAGAGAGAGAATCGGGAGTAGGAGCCGTGACCCTCCGAGCAGCGGATCGCTCCGATTGTGGGAGGCAATTCCCGCCGCCTCGGGTCAAGGCTGAGATTTCTTCCTACCCCACCCCCGTGGCATTCCTCCTCCCAACCCCCCTCTCTCTGCCGCCCCCGATGCGCTTTACTCCCCCTCCCTCGAACACCTCCCAACACCTAACCCTTTCTTCTCCTTAGAAACCCCACCCTCTGAAGAAATTGAGGAGAGCGCGCGTTCATGATGGCGAGGGACCCAAAGGGTGTTCCTCTCCTGTATAATCAAGACGGAGTCAAGGACGCTCGAGGCGGGGGAAGGAGCCCCGCTCGGGCCACTATTCCCACTCCGCTACAGCTCATTATCTTATACTCCTTTCAGAGAGATATTCTGTCCCTTCCTTTCTCATTTCTCCTTTCCCCCGCAGAATGAGAATACTACTACCGCAGATAAACGACGCACGGCGATCTCGACCGCCTGTGTACTCCTTCCCACAAACAAATTCAAAGCGGTAGGCGCTGTAACGGAGAGTGTTTAATATTTCATTGAATCCCAAAAGGGTAACATAGTGCCACGGACTCGTTGATTCGCTAACGAAAAGATAGCCTTGTTGTGAATATTTCATTTTAATTGCCTCAATATCTTCAATAAAAACGAAGAATTGTAAAGCGATTCAGGATTTTTATTTGATTTTCCACCTTCACACAATATAAAATGCGAAAAATTTCGCTGATGTATATGTGACATTTCTGAATAGCATAGGGATGTGAATAGATTAAGATGTTTTTCCATCAAAATTCTACCCGATTAAACGAGGAACAGATAAAGCGGAAGAATTTTCGAACGGCGGGCGCAAACGGAACTGCTAGGAACCTCCAAATTTCCGCCACATACGGAGGTGGCACATCACGGCGGCCAGAGAGCAATATAGCAATTACGGGAGTAATATGGCTCCTCGTCTCACAAATCATCCCTCACCATTTCGCTCTCCCAATCCCTCTATACATAAACCCACCGCTCCAATGGAAAGATTCCTCTAATTGGAAGCGCGAAAAGGACTGGGGAATGAGAGAAATAGTGAAACAGAAAGGAAGAGTGTGAGACCGATATATAGCGGAAGAGTCGGTGGAATGAAAGAGAAGAAAAAGTGTGTGAGAGATGGAGAGAAAAGAGGAAGAGGGGGAGGGAAAGAGGGAGAGGGAAAGAGGGAGAGGGAAAGAGAGAGGAGAAAAATTGAGAGGAAAAGGGAGAGAGAGAGACAGAGACACAGAGAGAGAGAGAAGGAGGGAGAGAGAGAGAAAGAAAGGGTGAGGGGGTGAGAAAGAGAGAGAGGGATGGGAGAGAGAGATAGAGGGAGGGGGAGAGAGAGCGAGGGAGGGAGGGAGAGAGAGATAGAGAGGGGGAGAGGTGGAGAGAGAGAGACAGAAAGAGAGGGAGAGAGAGGAGAAAAACTGAGAGGAAAAGGGAGAGAGAGAGAGAGACAGACACAGAGAGAGAGAGACAGAAAGGGGGAGGGGGAGAGAATGAGAGAGAGAGGGATGAGAGAGAGAGCGAGAGAGAGATGGGAGAGAGAGATAGAGAGGGGGAGAGGTGGAGAGAGGGAGACAGAAAGAGAGGGAGAGAGAGAAAGGGAGGGAGGGGGAGAGAGAGATAGATAGATAGATAGATAATCGTCTTTAGAGAGGGATGGAGAGAGAGAGGGAGGGGGGAGAGAGAGCGAGGGAGGGGGAGAGAGAGGGGGGGAGAGAGAGGGGGAGAGAGAGGGGGAGAAAGAGGGGGAGAGAGCGAGTGGGGAGAGAGAGAGTGGGGAGTGAGAGGGGGGAGAGAAGGGGGTAGAGAGAGAGGTGGAGAGAGAGAGGTGGAGAGAGAGAGGGGGGAGAGAGATGGGGGGAGAGAGAGAGGGGGGAGAGAGAGAGAGGGGGGATATAGAGAGAGGGGAGAGCAAGAGAGGGAGGGAGGGGGAGAGAGAGATAGACAGATAGATAGATAATCGTCTTTAGAGAGGGAGGGGGAGAGAGAGGGGGGGAGAGAGAGGGGGAGAGAGAGGGGGAGAGAGCGAGTGGGGAGAGAGACAGTGGGGAGTGAGAGGGGGAAGAGAGAGAGGGGGGAGAGAAGGGGGTAGAGAGAGAGGTGGAGAGAGAGAGGTGGAGAGAGAGAGGGGGGGAGAGAGAGGGGGGGAGAGAGAGAGGGGGGAGAGAGAGAGGGGGGAGATAGAGAGAGGGGAGAGCAAGAGAGGGAGGGAGGGGGAGAGAGAGATATATAGATAGATAGATAATCGTCTTTAGAGAGGGAGGGGGAGAGAGAGGGGGGGAGAGAGAGGGGGGGAGAGAGAGGGGGAGAGAGAGGGGGAGAGAGAGGGGGAGAGAGCGAGTGGGGAGAGAGACAGTGGGGAGTGAGAGGGGGAAGAGAGAGAGGGGGGAGAGAAGGGGGTAGAGAGAGAGGTGGAGAGAGAGAGGTGGAGAGAGAGAGAGGGGAGAGAGAGAGAGGGGGAGAGAGAGAGGGGGGAGAGAGAAAGGGGGGAGAGGGAGAGAGAGAGGGGGGGAGAGAGAGAGAGAGATCATAAAAACGCTTAAAGTGAAAGGCATAATTTGGTTTGGACCTTCATTCGATCACTTCCTACAATCGGTCGATTTTTATAGAGGTTTTGGTCGTAAATGAAGCCTCATATGCATTCAAACTCCAGGGTGTACGAAGGCAATGAGGAGACTACGGATATTTTTTCTCCACTTAGGATGTAGTAGGCGTGAAATAGCATTTCACGCAAAGACATTACAACTAAGACAAATGACTCTTAATATGAGCAAAAAAAATAAATTTAGACAATTTACACAACTTGGGATAATACGCTAATACTTTCGACTCCAAAGGTGGACGAGAAAATGTGACTTTGCGCCTCAAATGCGATGTCTTAATATCGGCAACTTTTATTCGTTTAACTTTCCCTTTTGTCGAATGGATCGGACTTGGACTTGGGACTTGGGAACGGACGAAATGTAGAAAGGTGAAGTAAGCGGAGGGTAAATATGCAGATAGGGGAAATAGTCAGAGGGGGGGAATATGCAGAGAGGGGAACTACGAAAGAGGGGAAATATGCAGATAAGGGAAATATGCAGAGAGGGGAAATATGCGGGCACGGAAAATTTGCAGTTAGGGGAAATGTGTAGGGAGGGGTGATATTCAGAGAGGGATAATATGCGGAGAGGGATAATACGCAGAGAGGAGAAATTTGCAGAGAGGATATATGCAGAAATGAAAAATACGTAGAGAAGGGAAATATGCAGGGAGGGATAATATGCAGAGAGGGATAATATGCAGAAAGCGGAAATATGCGGGGAGGGGAAAGATGCAAAGAGGGTATTATGCAGTGAGGGCAAATGCGCAGAGAGGGTAAATATGCAGAAATGGGATACATGCAGAGATGGGAAATATACAGAGAGGGGAAATATGCAGAGGGGGATAATATGCAGGGAGCAGAAATGTGCAGAGGGAAAATATGTAGAACGGGATAATATGCAGAGAGGGGAAATATGCAAAGAGGGGAAAATGCAGAGAGGGGATATATGCAGAGAGGGGATATATGCAGAGAGGGATATTATGCATAGAGGGGTCATATGCAGAGAGGGGAAACATCCAGAGAGGGAGATTTGCAGAAAATTTGGAGGTGGTTTTGGCGGAATTTTTAGAGCGTTGGCCTTCCAGCAGCGGTCCCTGTTTCGAATCCGGAAGATGTCTGGTCTTTCAACCTGGAATCATCCCGTCCCCTACTTGTCTGGTTTGAGAAGACCGCGCAATTCAGCGCTCCGTCCTTCGTAAGGGACGTTAATCAGTTGCTCCCCTGGCTGCTCTGCGTATATAGTAAGCTAATGCCGGCACCGCATTTCCCCTCCTCCCTTCTATATGTGTCTGGTGTGTAAGGAATTTATGATATAATAATCCAATAGTTTGATTAGCCAGAAATACAAACAAACCACATGGAAAATTTACATAAAATAAAAATTATAAGGGAACCTGCTAGTGCCGATGAAAAAGGAGCAGCTATGTTTGTTAAAATACTCTACGAGATATTAAGGAAGGTGGTTATACCGAGCATGAAAAGTTTAATTAAAAAAAACCGGACTTATGGAAGAAGATACCTAAAAGAACATATGTAAAGAAGAAAAAAGTATACCAGGGTTCAAAGAAGCAATGCACCGGTAGATTCTAATGGTTTGGGTGAATGCTGTTGACGATTGTATACTGAAGCCAGCCATTGTGTTCCACTCAAAGAACCCTAGAGCTGTGAAAGATGTAGCTAAAGGTTCACCGTCTGTGATTTGATGAAAGATACAAAGATCCTGGTGAAACTCGAGGTTTTTGAGGAGTAG
Source organism: Tanypteryx hageni (assembly GCA_028673005.1). NCBI lineage: Eukaryota > Metazoa > Arthropoda > Insecta > Odonata > Petaluridae > Tanypteryx > Tanypteryx hageni. Next base: position 4,330,801 of record CM054112.1, read on the forward strand.
TTCTTTAATAATATTCTGCCCAAAGTAATGCAATATTGCGCATAAATAGGCATTACCTTCACAAATTGGCTGATATGGGACCATGCACCTGGAAACCTTATTTTCACAGATAACTCTCACCCTGATGTCAGTATTTTTTGGCCTCGAACACCATCTTCTTACTACAGTCCATGGATCAGGAAGAGATCAGGTCTTTGAAAGCCCAATACATTCAAAAGGCTTATTCACAGTCAGTGACAGCTACAGAAGCTGAGCGGCCAACCATCCTAATGATATTTTAGAAGGGATGCAATATTTACAATTGTGTCCTCAACATTGGTCAAACATGGTATAATGTGTAGGTCACAGCGTTGAACAGCCCTTAGAAAAAGCTCCACGATTTGTCAATGGCTTTGTTGGATTTGAGTAAAATTTGAGTGTTGTCAACGCAAACATTATTTAAATGGGGAAGCAGCTGGACCTTGAATTGGAAGAGGGCAGTGAAGGGTTGCTGAACTCCGAGCAGTTCTCCAATGAAGAACTAGTCGTAATGAAGGTAAAGCTGCAGAAGGCTGCCGATGAAAAGGACCAAAAATAAGAACCCGACCAGCAGAAGGTGTTTATACAAGTCAAATTAGCGGCGACCTTCAGTTTGATAGTTACGGCTGTTGCACTTTTTAAAGAACAGGATTTTGACTCCTCCAGATTATCCTGTCTCCAGGGGCATGGCAAATGTATTGGGCTGCTACAAGGAAATTTATCTTGAAAAAAGAAGGTCACTTCTCTTGATATGTTCATCAAGAACACTGCGGTTACAGAACCAGGCCCATCTATTGCTCCAGATCCCGGATCATTTGCTCCATATGAACTAGAAAAAATCTACCTATAAACTATACTTCTCTTCCTGCCTCTGAACTCGACAAACAAACAGTTTACGATCCAGCAGCAGCAGTTCCTTCCCACTCCTCCATCATTTAACACAACAACCGTCACCTCCCACTTCACATACAGCATGCAAGAAGCGGCAGTATTCGAGGTAAATGATGTAATGTCTCCTAATATTTTGTATTATTTTACAATATCTATTATATTATAAGTTACCGATGCCAAATTTCTCAATTTATGTACCAAAGTCAAGTAAATTATAGATAAAAGAGGCTTTTGTGGAGGTATTACGGACACATATATTACATTAATCCTAATGGAGATAATTGTTTCGAGTAAAGAAACAACGACTTACAAACGAAGTCGAGGAACGTAATTCGTTCGTAAGCTGAGGACTGTGTGTGTTTCTACATCCTGATAAAATCTATATTTTCACCTGATTGTGTCGTGTGAAGTATATTATGTAGAATTTACAACGGTTTTTATTTTCATAGTCATGAGGCATCTCCACCAAGTTACCCTTTAAACTATTGCATTTATTTATCTAATAATATATAGATTCCGCATCCCCACCTTTTATTCCTAGTCAATTTAACATTCTCTGAAGTTTCTTTTACTTTCGAGTAAGAAATACTAGATAATCAACATAATTTACTTTCCCTATAGTCCTTCCTCCAATCCTGCAATCTCCTGTGCCTTGGTCCCAAGTTGGCTTCATCAACGTCGCCGTCTTCTTCTAGATCTATCTACGCTGATGTTGTCTGTTTGTTGTATAATTTCTTAATGCATTCTCCTTATCCTTTGGTTCTGTGATTGTTTTCCATTCTGTGTTCATATTTCCTTTTCCTTATGCTTCTTATTATTTCAGCAACATTTCTCCATTATTCACCTTTCTATAGTTTTATCAGTCACCCTTCTCAACTTGATGTTTGTTAGAACATGGTACTTTCACTGATAACGTTTTAAAACCTTTCTCTCTCATTCACCTCCCTGATAATATTCTTTGGGATCCATGGCTTCTGATTTCCTTCTCTTCACAAGCGCTTTCATTAAATTCGCAAATGTAATCGTTTTGTCCGACAGTCCGTTCGCCACATTTCCGAGTCTAGTGAACCACGTCTACATCGTACGTGTTAGAGTTATTATTCAGAATTCTACCAGTTTATGGTCTCCTCGTTTTCTTTTCTCAAGTGCGCACTGACCGACTACATTTTCTACTTTTCTACCAACTAAGCAATTTTAATCTTCGATTATTATTATGCAGGTTACCTTTCCTCATCCCTTTCCTTCGTAAATGTCATTAGTTTTCTAATACGTATCCTCGATTCCTTCTTATTTTTCAAGAGCAGACGGCATTTATATCTGGATTATCAGCACGAACAACTGAACTGTTTTCAGCTTTAGTGGCATCAACCTATCTTTCGTAACCATTACCTATGTCAGAATTCTCATTATATTATTCCTAATTAGCAGAGTTATCTTTGAGTCGCTATTTCCTTCAAATAGAACTGCCTTTCTCCTTCAAATTAACCTCGCTCAACTCTACTATGGCACCCCTCTTTGTTTCAATTTCTTCTTTCAGGCTTTCTATCATTCCTACCTTTTTCGTGGGTTTTACATTCAAAGTACCTATGCATAAATGACCAACAACAAATGCTTTCCTCAAGGTAGTTCCCACCTAAAGATCCGAATGTGTAACTTTTGACCTAGAGAAAACTCATATTTTTCTACCATATAATCATTACTACGGAATAGTAATGTGAAAGTTTACCATTTGCTCTCCACGTCGCAGTATTGTATCCGTTCAGATCATCTCGATACCTTTACTGGATGTAGACCCATCAAGTTTGTTTTCGGTTAAATAGCAAAATGAAAGAACTGCTGCCCACTGCCATGCACAGGTGATTGTTTGCTAGCTACATATATAATGCTCATTCAGAAACCATAAATGGTGAATGAGGCATCGCTACCGATTGGAAAACATTTCCTTATGAATCCATTCATGGAAATGCACTAAGCACTCTTTCATGTAGACGAAATCTAACGATAGGAATGTATTTAATTTCTTTCGCGCAATTTACAAGCATGTTACAGAAACAAATCTCGATCAGCCATGGCTCACATTAAAAAGACTATTGTTTTGATTAAAAACACTAAAATGTCCACTCGCTCTCCTTAAATCGGATAACAACATGAAAACCAAGAATACGGTCCCTGGATGCTAGTCTACCACGGAAATCCCTCCATTTCCTCTGTCTCTCGTAATAGGGCAATTTTAGAAGACAAGTGATGAATATAATGAGAAAGAACCTAGCTATAGGTCTGTCGCATGAATAAGAAAATGCGCGGACTTCGGCCGCGCACGGAGGGGAATTTCTTCCATAACGGAGGAGAAGTTCCCTCGGTCATCTTGACTATCCCTACCCCACCACTTACCCATCCTTCTCCTCCTTAGGTTGTCAGTTCTCACTATCTACAGTTGACTGCATAGGCGAAGTTTTGCGAATATTTGGCAATAGTGTAGTTAGAAAAGGACCGAGACAGCGATAGCCCAGGTGGTAAGGAAGGGCGAGAGAGCAGGGTGCTAAGTGGAGTGATGGATTAGGCCACACCCACAGTGCACTCAAAATATTTTGATCGCGGGTGGATAGCGAAGAATCTAGGCCAAGGACCGACCGTGGATGATGCTTCTCTCGATTCAGAACCATTTTGACGGAGAGTTGTAGGAGATGAATTTATGATGTCATTTGAATGGAAGAAATATTTCATTCGATGGGTAAATATCGGGTTTTATTATTTTCCTTTTCATTCGGGTTAAAATCGGGTATAAATAAGTTACAGATTTTTCGAGGATTTAAAAAAAGTTCCATCTCGGGTAATTTTCGGATTTTATTATTTTGTAATTTCGACAAAATGATTTTTATATAAAAATCTTGTTTAACAATTTAAAAGTTTCATCAACAATCAAAAGTTTTTACTATACGTTAATATGGTTGCGAGTGTAATATCTTGCGTAAAACGCCTCCAGTTGGAGAGGAACACCTCGCAGGCTGCACAAACATCTTGCTTACCGTTTAACATCTTTCGAAAACACACCAGCTATTAGTGAAGTAATTTTTCTTTCGTAGTGTTTTCAACTAACAGACATTCGGGCTCTTATTTCCTTATCCTATCCAATATCTGACAGCGACTAGCTAAGGCGATGCGCCTTCACTATTCGTGGCGCGAGCAAACCGAGGAGATTCAGATTGTGTTACAAAGTAAGATTACGAATAAATAGTTTAGAAATAGAATACGCAGACTGATCACGAACATCTCGGACTGCACTCAAGTGTTGAAGTGCCTACAAGCGCCAGAATAGAAATTTTGTGACAAAATCTGAAAAACTTGCGTTTAAAGAAAATAATAATTTCGGGGTTTTTTCGGGTTTTACCCGAAATTAAAAAATGGCAATCGGAGGGTAAATATCTGGTAAAACCCGAAAAATCCATACCCTAGTTATTCACTTCACAGTAGTGTTTTATCTCTGTGAGCGTTTTTATTCAATGCAGCCAGGGATGTGGTCCTTTTGAACTTATATAATTTTACCTTTGAACTATCAAATATTTTTTACCCCGAGAAAACGATTGATTTTAAAGTAATATCTAGTAACAAGCGTGGTGTGTTTGGCGTTTGATAATTATAAGTATTAAAAACCTTGGAATCATAGAAGTACTGGCAATATTTCGACGTCTGATCTACATGTAACTCTGCAATTCACCTAATTCAGGGTGGCAGAAAGTGTACTGCTCCAAAACCTACATAAACATTATCTCTCGCCGGTTGAACTTTTCTATTGTGAAATTAGTGGACGAGGCCGAGACTTCGCGTAATTTCATAATCAAACCAAAATTTACAATAATGAAAAATTATGGTGATTTTTCATCGAAACTGGTGGTTTCTCTTTTATATGGAATTGGTTATTATTAAAAAATGTTTCTTAATGCTAATTTTTATTTTTCTATTGCGATCTTGTGGAGTCCACGGGAAGAACGAGCCTTGATAACGCTCCGTCCTACAATCGATGTCATGTATTTTATCGTCAGGATCGTTTCTACCTATGTGCGTTGGTTCTTGGATTATTTCCAAAGTTCAGTCTTCTGCTCTCCAGTGATATTCGGTTCAAATCTCACAATAATGAAGTGACGATATCCTTAACTTTGCATTTGTGGCAGCGCTGCGTTGTATTTCTTCTACTTGGATATTATGGCATTTTTGTTTGTTTGCGTGGAATTTCTGACTAATCAACCACTTGTATTATTATAGCCATTACTCCTTCCACACCGGACACACACGCACATAGGAGGAGGGAAACTCGGTGCCGGCATTAACCTGCACTTTACGAAGAGCACCAAGGGAATAAACTGCATAACGTCCCTTCCGAAGGAGGGAGCACGATCTCTTCAAATCAAACAAGTAGGGGGCAGGACCATATGACCCTTCTAATGCAAATCCCATATACTTGGGGTGTATTCCAACTGTGGTCTATCTAGCGATAAATGACATGTTTCGCGAATTTTTCTGTACTGTTCTGTACTATTCTGATTATGGAAGCCAATTTTTTGTTGCTGCGACTATAACTCGATGAATCTCGCGATAGGTCACGAATAATGATTACTCCTAAATATTTACCATACTCAGCCGCTTGAATATTTATTCCGTCGACTTCATACTCGAAACCTATTTGTGTTATCGCTTTACCAGAACTGCGGAACATTAACTTGAATTAATTTCAATTTGAAATTCCTTGCACCATGCGGAAATTGCTTTAAGATATTCCTGCAGTGACTGATGGTCGGTCATCCTGTTTTTTTCTATTTATATAGAAGGGTGTCATGTGCGAAAAGTTATAATTTTACTACGAACTACCGAGCAGATTTCATTTACGTAGATTAAGAATAAAAGAGGATCTAATACACATACTTGAGGAACACTAGGCACAACATCAAGGGGGACGAGTGCATGCCATCAAGTCAATCATCGAAGTCACAATATTCGGGTTAATTCCGTATTTTTTACCTTCGCTATTAATTTCAGATGAGGTACCTCATCGCGCGCCTTCCTAAAATCAATGATAACAGTGTCGACCTGAATATTTTATTCTTCGCATCGCAACAAATTATTCACGAAAATACCGAGTTGTGTGTGTGTGTATTTTTGGCTAATCAACCTCTTGGATTATTATAGCCATAAACTCTTTCCACATCTAACCAAATCAAGAGGGATGAGGGAAACCTGGTGCCGGCATTAGCCTACTCTTAACGAAGAATATCAAGGGGGCTTAACGTCCCTTACGAAGGACGTAACGCTGAATTTGCGAGGTCTCCTCAAACCACACAAACAGGGGGCCAGGCGACATTGGAAAAATCCTACATTCGCAGGATTCGTGCCAGCTGCCAATTCGATCAGCAGGCTAGCAGCAGCCAGCGTCCTTATCACTACACCACCGGCACCTCCGCGTTTGCACTATCTGTCGCTTCGCAGAAATTAGGATATTTATTTAGTAGATAAGACCTAAAACTTGGGAAATCGGCTTTGGCGAACGAATATAGCTTCCGTTTTGTCTGACCTGTTTCTAATATTGTATCACAGTCCTCGGTCAAATCAAAGGGTACAGAGATTTACCTAAAATGATCGACGTTTTGAGCTGTCGGTACTATACTTCTGATTCGGTTTCATTCGTAGCTTTCACAGTTTCGCATTCTACCTACTAAAATTCACTTTTCATGTTGGATGTCAATAGCAGATAAATTCTATAATTGTGACAAAGCTGACAGTTAACATCCACATACTGATTTAATCACTTAAAAGCCGCGAGCGACAGCAGTAATTATGTCCTATTTCAAGTCAACTACCTTAATAGTAGGCATAATTTCTTTTAGCTTGGAGATTTTAGCCACTAGGGCGAGTATTATTAATGGACATTTTACTTCAATTAATAAAATGAACCATGAAAATATGACGATACCTTTGAACTTCAGAAGTCGAAATTTTCCGGTAGAATTGAGAAAACTATGAATAATAACATTTTAAATATTATCTATGTATATTTTAATTAGACAATGATTCAATTTGTACAATTACATATTGATTTTATATTACTATAAAAAGATTTTTACAATAAGAAATGTTACGTTTGTGTCAATTTGCGGCAACAAAGAGTTCATCAATGTTTACAAGATTACACCAGTTTGAAAGGAATAAGGAATTAAGAAAGAATAATCAAGCCCGACTTAGGTCTAATTTAAAATGGACGCAAATTATCTTCCCATTAACTGTGAAAAACTTGAGAGAAACGTGCGTTTCCACTAGAAAGTAGAATTTTCAATGGTGATTCACCAATAACAGATTTTAACAAAAATAAATAATAATTATGTATTACAGCTAGATGACACCGTGCAAGTCACCTTATTGGTAGATTTTTCAAGTCTATTTCCGCCACTGATGACGGCTGCTCTGTAGCATAAATGTGTATCCGGTTTTCCTATGGGGTAAAGCGAGGAAGGATAACGGGTAGGAGAGATGACGCATCCTTAGTTTCCATAGTCATAGACAGGGGACAGCAACGGCGGTCAGTGAAGTGAGAACAGTGAAAGAGAAAGTACACGTTGACAAATTCATTCATTATTGGGCAGTTTTTTGTGTGATTTACAAACGAATTTCATTCACAGCTGTTGTTGGTAAGTGCCTGAATTTTCATATATCATTTCTATTATTTTCATTTCGCATGTTTATCGCGGCAATAATGAAAAACTTATTTTCTGAAGATGAAGTTGGGTTAGTGGAGACTTGTATTCTGTTCCGCCATGTTTTGTCCGGAGAAGGGTGCGTCATCAATCCTAATATTTTAGGAGAGATGGTCGCTCGCGGAGGGAGGATAGAAGACGCTGTTTTACTTTCTCAGGTAGGTACTTAACCTTTATCCGTCGGATTTTAATCCCGCCTATAGAGTCTGGCTGCCGTATTTAAATCGCGGTATTTAAAATTTTTTGCCAATTTCTGAATAAATGTACGTATCTTGTGAACTATTGATAGTATAATAATTAAAGAATATCCTCTTGCAGAAGCAATCTGCTGCTAACATTACCGATTCAGCGTGCATCGCAGAAAAGTTGAAAAGTAGTATTCAAGCACAGAAGAATGATGACAAATGGAGAAAGAAAGAAAAATTGCTGTCGGAGTTAAATAAATGCTTAAAACAAGGGAAAAAAGCGCTGAAAAAGTAAAACAAGAAAATCAATAAAATCAACAAAATGGATCATCTAAGAAAACTGTTAAGCGGGAAAAGAGGCCGTTTGTATTTTCATTCGTCATCGTCAGAAGATGATGAAGAACGAATACTCCTGTCTGACGATCAATCTGAAGACTACAGCGTAGATGAATATGTTGAGTGCCTTGAACTTGACTCTATCACTCAGTCTACATCAGACTGGATCCGATGTAAAGTGAATGGCAGATAGTTCCACGATACCCGTTCTATCTGCTCTGACATGTGTGCTTTGTGTGGTAGAAAAAAGTAAAATAAGTTTATTTTATTGCTCAAGTTTGTTACGTTTTCTCTTTGAACCATTCAATTTTTGTATCCAGTAATCACTATATTTCATTTTATTATTTTGTTTTCCAGATAATATTACTTTTTAAGGTCTTTTACATTCTTGCTGTCTTATTAGTTTGAATTATTGTTCATTTTTGTGTACTTTCTGAACTTTGGGTCCTTGCTGGTAACAATCAAGGGGACCAAGTTTTAAAAAGTTACATCTCATTTTTAAACTTCTTGAACTTACTATTTACGCCCATGTCGATACTTTTGTAATAAATATGAAATATAAAAAATTGTGGTATCTTAAGAATATCTTGAATTTCGGTTTACCGACACGTATATTCCCATAAGCCATCTCTCCTACTCATACTTCTTCTTACCTTTCCTAGGAGGAGTGATGGCAAAAACGGGATTTTGAAAAATCGCTTAAATTAATATATTTGAAGCATTTTTAGAAAGCTATTTCTATTTTTCCTAATATAAGTAATAACCGTAGAATGCATAATTACAAGTGATTCACGATTTCTCATCTATTCTAAAATCTACGATTTTTTGTTAAAGTGTGTGTCATCTCTCCTCGCTCCCCCTATACTACTGGAGAGATAAAGCGTGTCGATTTGGAGTTGCAATGTACAAATTGCAATCATCGATTTTGCATTCAGCTGTCACTTTTTTCAGAACGTGAGGCTCCAACAATGAAGCTTTTATTTTCGAAACACATTCTATGCCATCAAATCGAATTGACAAATGGTTCCTATGAAAATGTACTTACTGAAGGCTACATGGAAACAATTCGATTTATTCGGTCCAAGGTATTTCGATAACAAGAACTTTCTCTTAAGAAAGGAAATTGTACTCGCTTCTTACATCATTAGCCATATCATTCCGCTGATAGGTAAAATGTCGCAGTTCCATTTCATACAAGGACACCCATTCAAGTTATTAATTCATAATTAAACGACGTTGGTGTCTGTGGAATAGTTCCTGGTGTGCCCTTGAAAGTCGAACAAACAAACGGAACGTAATTCCACAAAGAATTATCGAGCTCAGCTTAAAGCTGAAAACGAAATTTAAAAACATATTTCTCAAATAGCGAAATAAAGGTTGGAAAAGCCAGATGCGCATTTCAGCTCAAAATCAGCGGTGATTCACCGATAGTACATAATAAAAATAATTTCGATACAACTATCCGTGAATCATCGCCGAGCTTTGAAGCTTAAATGGGAACCTTGTTTTCACAACCTTTTTGCAGCTATTTGAGAAACATTGTTATTCAGAAGGGTATAATGATAAGGATATCATCGAGACCATTTTAACGGAAATGCTTCGACACGCTCGTGCAATTATATTGTTAATACATAAAGGAAAAATTCTTTCCTGTATTACTCAGCAGCGCTGTCAATCAAACTTACGTGAAAGTCTGAAGGACGAAGGTCCGACTTAAATACCCTGTAATGTTTCAGTTCTGAAAGGGATGCATTTATCCGTCGGCATTGTGGTGCTTAATATTTCGGTTTCTACGCTAGGTTACACTTCGAAGCCTCTTTACTATGCCTCATTTTCCGTCGGTAAAATAATCCATATACAGTATAGAATATGAAGAAATCTTAGACTTGTCTTATACAAATCCTATACTATTCTAGAAAAGAGAGGAAGAGAAGAGAGTGGCAGAAAAGTGATGGGGGAAGGGGCTGTGACAAATCGAAACCTATTCTTATTTATCATTAGCATTATAATTCTTGAAATACGATATTAATGTTAATATGACAGGTTGCGTCCACAGTTTCATATAGATCACATATCAATGCGAAAATTAGTGATATAATCTTGATGTAGGAGGTATTCTCTGTTCAATCTAATTCATAAATACATAGGGCGCGGAAAGTAAATAACAGTTTCGCTATTTTAAACAATGCCTTCCAGATTAACTGTGGCTTATTTTCTAAATTCAATAGGATAGCAGATTTTTTTATTTTTGCGACACTTAGAGAATAACGATACCTTTGCATGAGTTATAAAACTCGAATTCCTTGATCGATCTCTTTCATTAAATTTGCGCGCTTGCCTCGAGATTCTACAAACAGTTTCTCCATTATTTCATAAACAAGACCGAAAAAGCACAAATAGACACAATTCACAGTAAGCAATGAGCAACGTTATAATATTTCATAGCAAATGGTTGCGCAGTTTACATAGTCGACAGATATATAACGAATTAAAATAACATTTGAACAAATAAAATACCAAATTTGTATTTTCCACTGTTTTAATAGGTTGAGACATTGAAATTGTGGAAAATGCAAAGTTACTATTTTATCTTTTCAGCATGGTACTGCTCCAAAATGTTACGCCCACCACCGTGAATTTTATTTTAAATTACAATTCGACTTACCGTGCTCTTCGCAGAATAATTTCTGTCCAAACGAAGCCGAATGTTCGCCGACATCTGCAACGAAAGATCGCAAAACGATATTAAGCCATTGAATTTCAAAAGGTTTTTGTGAATAAGCAACAGGAAAGCAATCCAAAATAGTTCTCTTCAAAACCAACACGCACATGAGGACGAAGAATAAAGAAGACCGTCGGCCAAGGAATAACGGTGAGCGCAAAGAAATTACGATGGAGTGCAGCGAGCGAAATGGTCGCGTGATGGAGCCGTGCGGGACGAGCAGAGGACGGCCCTTATCCGAGTCGGCGATCGCAACGCAAAGGGCAATCGCTTATGCATATGCAGATGGGGCTCGGAGTGCGGCGTGGCGCAGGTGAGGGGAAAGAGGGCAATTATCCACCGCCCCCTCCGTGGGACCCCATAGGCGGCGAGGCGAGTTCGCACGGTCGCACCCCCTCCCCCTGCTCTCACCTCCCTTCCGCTCTCACCCTCCACACACCCACACACACACCTTAACCCCCCAGCCGGAGCGATGCGCGATGCCCATCGCAATCCTAATTAAGCCTCGGAATGGAATTATGAAGGGATTTTAAAAAACGTGCAGGATTGCGCCGAGGAGGCGGAGGAAGAAAGGAAGCAGGAGTTATGCGATTAGAATCGGCCAGAAGGGGAAGAGAGGGGGTCATTAGCGTTCGTAATGCAAATATGTGATAAAAATCTCGGGACTCGCATTGTTCGAGCCGAGGGCGGTGAGCAGCGAGCGTACGACGAGCCTGAGGGCTTTGAGTTGTGCTCCTCTCCCGCTAGCTCCGCTCGGCGATTAGGTCGATCATCGACTTTCGTTATTGCTTAGTGGATCGTGCGCGCGCACGTGCAATTGTTTTTGCTAACACCTTCTTAATTACGACCGGCGGGCGAATAAAATTTGAACCCATATATTTGCAGGATAGATATGGTAGATATTCGTGAGCTGAATGCCGTTATATTAATTAATGTTTGAAATTTGAACTGCAAATAGTTCGATATCCATTGATTTTTATTATAATAAGCCGTTTCACTACCAGAATCATCTGCCGGAGAATACCATTCAAATAGACTTTTTTGTAATAGAAATCAGCATTCGCTCCACTTATACCGTTTTATAGCTAAATGAGTTAATATTCATTAGATATAGTCATTAAAGCAAACCGATATTTTCATTTTTAAATATTTATGGATAACTCAAATGAGCATAAATTCACATGGATCGTAGAAAAAGTCGCATGTTGTTTTCTTTAATTCGGAAGCGAGCGAATACGGCGAATTCGCAAGCGATAAGATTATTATTGAAAAAGGAAGCCGCGATCGCTCCAAACCGCGACGAAGGAGAGGCAGGTGCCGATGAGACAACAAAGGGACAAAGAGGGCCGAAGAGGTACGATCCCATCTCATCGAGGGCACCGGAAACTCTCACGCAAAAGGATAAAGGATATGAATGCTGCCTAAGAGCCACAGAACTTACAAAACCCTTTCGGAAAAAAACCATTCCTATAGGGTAGGCCTCGACGTTGGGAGAAAGGGCAACTTTGGGGACGGGCACGTGGCCTCCGCAAGCGAGCGCACGCGTGCGATCGGGGCAAGCGAAGGCGCATAAATATATAAGCACGCGTGTATGGTGAGATATACAGACAAAGATCCCGGTTAACACGTGACCGTGGGCCACCTGCCCACAAGGGATCCTCGCCCGGTAACTATAGGACAAGGGGCCCTCTGATGAAAGGGGTAGGAGCTATGAGGGACGCGAAAACACCGCTAACAGGTGTTACTGTGGGGTACTTTTTTAAGAGAAGGATTGGAAGGTAGTTCGGCACGCGAAAGTGGAAATATCGCGTGGCAGAAATGGCGTCGCGTCTTCTTATGCTCTAGGAAATAAATGGAGCGTCGCTGTGGTACTAAATTAGAGGATGGGAGATGGAGGGAAGGAGGAGGAGGAGAATGGGAGATGAAGGGAAGGAGGAGGAGAATGGGAGATGCAGGGGAGGAGGAGGAAGATGGGAGATGGAGGGAAGAAGGATGGGAGATGGAGGGGAGGAGTAGGATGGGAGATAGAGGGGAGGAGAAGGAGGATAAAGAGAGATGGAGAGGAGGATGGGGGATGGAATGGGGAGGAAGAGGAGGTGCATGGGAGATGGAGGGGAGGAGGAGAATGGGAGATGGAGGGGGGAGGTGGAGGATGGGAGATGGAGGGAGGAGGAGGAGAAAGGGAGACGGATGGGAGGAAGAGGAGGATGGGAGATGGATAAGGGAGGAGGAGGATGGGAGGTGCAATGGAGGAGAAGGAGAATGGGAGATGGAGAGGAGGAGGATTGGAGGTGGAGGGGGGAGGAGGAGGAGATGGATGTGAGATGGAGGGGAGGAGGAGAATGAAAGATGGAGGGGGGAGGAGGAGGATGGGAGATGGAAGGGAGGAGGAGGAGAATGGAAGATGAAAGGGAGGAGGAGGAGAATGGGAGATGGAGGGGAGGAGGAGGAGAATGGAAGATGGAAGGGAGGAGGAGGAGAATGGGAGATGGAGGAAGGATGAGGTGGGTGGGAGATGGAGGGGAGGAGGTGTAGTGGAGATGTAAGGGAGGGGGAAGTGAGATGGAGAGGGGTAGGAGGAGGATGGGTGATGCATTGGAGGAGGTGGATGGGAGATGGAGGGGAGGAGAATGGGAGATGGAAGGGAGCAAAAAGACAGGAGATGGAAGGAAGAGGAGGATGGGAGATGGAGGAGGGAGGAAGATGGAAGGGGGAGGAGGATGGGAGAGGGAGTGGGAAGAGAATGGGAGATCGAGGGGAGGAGGAGAATGGGAGATGGAGGGGGAGGAGGATGGGAGATGGAGGTGAGGAGCAGGATGGGAGATTGAGTGGAGGAGGATGGGAGATCGAGGGGTGGAGGAGGATGAGAAATGGAGAGGTGAAGAGGAGGAGAGATGAAATGGAGGAGGATGGAAGATGGTGGGGAGGATGATGAGAGATGGAAGGTGGGAGGAGGAGGGTATATGGAAGCGAGGATGATGGGAGATGGAGGGGGAGGAGGAGGGAAATGGACGGGAGGAGGATGCGAGATTTAGGGGAGGAGGATGGGTGATGGAGTGGAGGAGGAGGAGGCTGGGAGACTAAAAATGGCCTCCAAGTAAGACATATGGTTCATTTTGGTGTTCCTCAACCTATTTTGAAGGCCTTCTATATCTGAACTATCACTATGTCTCAAAATGAAGTCCTTAAATAGAGAATACTATAAAATATCTACTAAAAAGAAGCCACGATTATGAACTCACCTCACTATCTGGATTAATCTTTGAGGGCAACTATATTTCCTACCCACAAGCTATGTAGTTCCGTATTGATAAATGTACAATGTGCAGATAAAATGTAATTTCTACAGCACTATCCTTACTTGTAAACAAAAGATTGCATTTGATGTGTAGGGATAAAGTGAAATTGAGAAAAGATAGTTGGACTGAGACGAAACAAGCAAAAATATTTTTTTAAACAGGTAACTCTCGTTTAATGAACGTTCGTTGAATGAATGTTACCTTTAACGAATGAATTGAATTTATAGCTTTACTTTTCGCCGAAAATTCTATTCACTTTAACGAACTAAATAACATGTATCCAACTCAGATCGAAGAATCTCGAATGTTTACGAAAACTCATGGAGTCATAAAGACCGTCTTGTTTACGCATGGATTTTTTGTGTCTCCACTTTATCACGCATTTCTCCTCTCGCCTTTATTTCTTTAGTCTTGATATGACGTTACCGAACGTGCTGTTTGTTACTCAAAATATATTTACAAATATCCACTTTAAGATAATATTGATTAGAAGACTGAAGGATATGTTCAAACTTGAGGAGAAAACGGTTTATTGAAAGAAGTGCTAGGAAAGTGGAAAAGAAGTAAAAAAGGAGTGTTAGATTTCTCAAGAAAAGGAGATGAAGAGAAAGATCCTAGATGAGAGAGAGAGATTTGCTTGGGAGTGCCTAAGACCAATTTAAAGCTGGAAAATATATGATGATGGTTTCGAACATGCAACTCTCTCTCTCTGCTAGGCAGTAGCGCAGGCGCCATCTTGACGTTTTATTTCAATCGTCATACCATAACATTTTGTGGTGTAGGAATTTCCCGATGCACGATGATAGGGGAAAACACTCAATATGCACACGCACGCACGCACACACACACCCCATAAAAACGACTCTTCTGCATTGCAATTACGGAGACACCTAAATTAGACATTTAGTTCGTTAAAAATCATATTTTTATATTTTTGCTAAGTCATTAAATAGGAATATCAAAATCATAGGAGTTTTCTAAAAATGCTCATCAGCAATGAGGGCACATGATCACGGTCGTCCCAAGGTATCTGCCAGCCGGGTGGATGCCGGGGTAGCAAAAATTTAATTGGCGCTTCCTCAAAGGTTTCCCTGTGTATAATTTGCAAATACGGTAAAACTCCGTTAATTTGAACACCATTATTTATAAATTCAGTAAAATTTGAAGTCTTATTCATCCCCTACAGATGAAGAATTATTTTCATAGTAAAGTATGTACATAATTCTAAAACTTAGATAATTCTTAATTCGAATCAACTTTTAGACCCGTGTGCAAAATACTAATATACGCACATATAGATAATTTGAAATAAAATTCTAAGAAATGAATACTGAGAATACGAGATTACAATCGTAACGTTTTACTGCCAATAGTTACATTACATATTTAAAGTCAGAGATGCTTGGAATGGCTCCCAAGAGAAAAATAAAACCGGATGCTCCACCTCCAATACCTAGCAAGCAAAGCTGCTAGTAAAGACGTTGCAACTTAGTTTAATAGGCGATTTTAGGTTTTTTGTTTAGATGTGTCGAATTAAAAAACTATTTCTGAAAAAGTTATTTGAATACATACGGGTGCTGCATGAAAATAAATTTACGTTACTTTTGATAACTATATCTTTTATATAGTAAATCAGAGAATTTAGGTTTGGACATTTGAAAGATGTGAACTAATTTTGACTAAATTTGTACGAATTGTGTTCATGAAATATTGAAGCACACATCTTTACTATTTGTTTCTTAGATTTTTTGCTTGAACATTTCGAAATTTGATAATTCGAATTTCTTCATTGGCCCCTCAATTTCGACTTAACGAGGTTTTACTGTAGATAGATTTTGGCAAGCAGTGGCTATCGTTCAGCGAGGAAGCCTCTTCAATGGCACTCCCTTAGTTTCATAAAAATAAAAAATTAAAATGTTGAAGTCAAACTTTTCTCCAGTAGAATGGGCGCTGGTATAGCTCTGTTGCCGGGACGCCGAAATACCTCGAGGCCGTTACTGAATGTGACACATTACATGATGCGAAAAAATAGTTTTCTTGGTTAAGGAACGAAGAAGCTTTTGGTGTTTTGTAATCATCTCTTTATATGGAGTTTTTTATTTTTCACTATATTAACCTCCAATATTATAAATTACAATGTTGACGGGTTATTTACCTAGAATTGCTGCGTGGCCTCAAGAGATTACAACCAAGGTAAAATGTTTAAAGATAATATTAAACTTTAGTTTACAAAAATTGTGAATTTCTGCGAGAGCAGAGAGAGAGAAACGGAGAGAAATATGATATGAGAGAGGAGGAGATGGATACCGATTAAGATGGGGGAGATGAGAGAGTGTGACCTGCAAAGCGTCATCCGTTTCCACTTAAGTGCCGCGGGACGCTTAGTTCCGCCCAAGTAACGTAAGGTGAACACAGCCTGTATGTGGACATTCAAATGAAACGCCGGCTGCCCTTCCGCCCAAACCTCGCTTTCAGACCCTCTTTCCTCTTCACTCACAAAAACAGTATCGCTTCCTGGAAAAGAGCTATTTTGCGGCCGTCTTAAAGCAGTCACCGAGGGAAAGGGGCAAAGGCGCGGTTGAGCACAAGAATCGCTTTCGGAGCAGGAAATACCACCGCAAGGGAGAGAGATGCACGGTGGCGCGTGCGTGACCTCATCATCACGCCACGATGACAGCAGACGGCCGAAAACTCGTCTCTGCCGCCACGCGACGAGAGCTCTCATTCCGAGAGAAGAGGCACAGCAATTGGTGTGGATAGGACGACCCCGCCCGCCGCCGGTGGTGCGTCTCTCCTTCGAAGCGCCTCTCCTCCTCCACGACAGTGGTTTCCAAACCTTTTTGTGCCGCGGCACATTTTCAAAGATAAAGAGGGTTTCGCGACACCCGAGCCTAGTGACGAGCTTTTCGTATTTTTAAATTCGGGCATTACAACCCTGGAACACATCCATTTGTTTATTCTACTGCATAATCAATTTATTAGAAGAAAAACTTTTGACCTAATTACCTACCAAGACATGCAAATTGTTGATACTAAACAGAGTACTTCGCGGCATCCCTAAATATCTACTGCTGCACAATAGCGTTTCGCGGCACAGTTCGGGAATCACCGCTCTACGGAATGAACGCGTTTGGCAGCGAGCGTGTGTGCTACGAGGAGGCCTTTTCGCGGCGTCGTCCATGGTCTACGTCGGTGATTTCTCGCAAAGGTCGTAAACATATTTAATTGAAAGAATAAAAAGGCTGCAAAAAATCAATGAAGCAGGTGGTGAGAGGTGCATTGTGGATCAGAGGCGCGAGTCCTTGTTTCCGAGATAGGCTCGATTTATTTTTCATCAGGTGTGGCGTACACCTGGTAAAGATAATTGCACTTCGATGGACAATACTACTGAAATTTTACACATACAGGTCCATCCCAGTCGAATTTCAGACTGGATCGGATGCCGAAAACCAGCAGAAAAATTGGAATAGAAATTTTTTTCTCATAGTGAAAGTGTATTTTAAGATAACGTCACCGTTACTTAAATACAAATGGGAAAATCTTCAGCTAGACTAGGACCTCAGCAGGTTCGTTTTTAACTATTTGCAGAAGTTTTGGAAGGTTTAGTCATGCCAAGTCCTCCCTCCACGAAGGTACATCCACTATCTTTTGTCCACTTTATCCATTCACTTCTCTGTAGGTATACTTATAATCCGTAAAGTGGAAACGATCTGGTTCCTTCACACGAGAAAAACAGCATAAATTAATATCATGCTAACACACTTTCATTACCTTAACGATAAACAATACACCAGCAATAATTTCGTTATTATCTGCATCTTAGGGTAGCGCAATATTAATACTTATATCTAAAACTCTACAAGTCATCTTGTTTTTGCCATCGTAACTTTCCTAGCCAGCAAAATTATCCAAGATACAGCAACTTATAAAAATGTGTAAAAGTAAAAATTCGAAATAACGCTGTTTATTTCTTACCCTAAACTCTCTAAATAACGGCTGGTTTTCATGAATTGTAAATTGTGTAAAGAGCGTAGGAGTGGTCGACATAGTCTGTAGCTTGCAAATAAACCTCTTGGCTAAATAGTCTATGCATACATGTGGCTGTGATTTTCGAAAGATGGAATGATTTATTCGGCTACATTTTCCAGGTTTTCGTCATAATCTTCAATTGAAAGTTCTCTCCACATTCATATCTGGAGAAACAGAAAACGCAATATGCTGTGTATTTTGTGACGCATAAATGAGCCTGGTTGTCAGGTGAAAGATCCACTCCTCATAATCGTTACGAGCATTAAATGTATAACGCAAGGGTTAACTGCCTTTTTTTATAAGATCGATAAGCCATCTCAGAGAATTTCTCATAAAGTGATAATTTACGAATTGGATAGCTCAGATTTTCTGATGTTCTGGTGCCAAGAAACTAAAACTGCTCATATTTTCGCAACTACCCGGAAGAAATACGTGATTTCCCATCGGTGGCACATGGATGAAAGTCGAAACGCATTACGTTATTACCAAATATAAATTAAATAGTTATCTCCATCCTGTTCGAGAGATAAATCTTTTTATCGGTACTTAAGCAAATGTTACACACATCGCGTTGATATCGCCTTCGGATATTCGCCGTGACTTTAATAAAATACAAATTAAATTTTATTTACTTTTCCATAAACGTGAAAAGGAACGATTGTTTCTGAAAAATAGCGAATACTAGACTAATCTCAAGCGATAATGTCGCACACTTCTTGTCACCATAAAACGCCGACTCCTGGCACTCGGGAAGTGCGAAAGCTTAACTCGTAATGCAATAAAGTGAACACAATAATTATTTTCCGCGAACGATACGCTAAATAATCTCCGAGTACTGCTACAACGAATAACGTTAACGCCAAAAGAGGAACTCGCGTCTTAAACTTCGTTTAGGACGTTACAACAGAGAAAAAGCGTAAGTATGAGTTTTGCTAACAGAACTATTGAAAAAAAAGATGGGGGAAAATTCTTCCGGGAGGTAGACGGGAAAGTTGGCGCGAGATAACTGTAATCGGAAACAACGTTATCGCAAGTGATATTTCTCAGGAATGGATTAATCTGGTCGTTATGCAGAAAATATCGGTAATCGACCTCGCGCATTCTTCAACGGATAACAGAAAGCGAATCCAATGCAAATGAAATTGCGTATAATTTCTTATTAATTGACAGATTCATTTGTGGACCCTCAGGGTGTGTCGGTGCAATTATTTACCGATGACGCAACTTCAATAAAATGTCATGGAATTAATAATAACAATATCAAGTGAATTCAGTAGAGATCGTGTCCGTGAACGATCAAATTTACGGTGCAAAACAAAATACGAGTTCGGGGGCGAAAATGTTAGATCTGAACTCTTGGAAGAGGGAGGCGATAAGGTGTCACGTTCTCTACAAAACCAAAGAGTAAGGCAAATTCTGTCACATATCCAAACAAAAGAGTATCTACAGATACCATTTCACATTCTGCGACGTCTTTTGTCTGTCACGTAACCCAGACCACCGATTAATTAATCAGTTGCTGCAAGAATCACGCATTATGACAATCATATTCAATCCGCGATAATTAACATTTTTCAATCACTTATAAATAATTAGTAGTTCAAAAAATACTACAACTAGGTGAAATAATACGTAACAAAACGGACAAAGCAGAAATCATTGAAACTCGGGTCCGTTGGCTGTAGCAGTTCACAGATGATAAATTAACGGGGCAAAAAAAGTTTCGAATCGTATTCAGAACAATCTCGAAATAAGAATTGGAAAGGTTAACCGATCACGACATGATCATCACGCATCCCAAATGACAAATGTGGCGCCGAACGTCGTCCTCGCCGCGGTCCCGAGGCTGCTCATCACGCTAAAGAGGCGGCGCCGCGCGGGAAGAAAATCGCGCCGGTAATCGACCGATCGGACGACGCGAAACGAACGATTTCCGCCGCCTCTTTCGACGGACGCGAAAAGGATAATTCGTCACTCACCGTCTTTGGAGGTCCGCGAGTCTTCGTCCGACGAGTCCCCGCCGGCCACGGAAGGCGCGGCCACCGCCGCCACGGCCAGGCGGTGCGGGAAATCGGTCCCCTGCCGCGCTGCACCCGCACCGCCGCTTCCGTCCGCCTTGGCGTACTTCTTCATCGCCGCGACCGAAAAGTCGAGCGGTTGTTCGTCGTGTAGCAACATGTGCGCACCGCCGCCGAACCACGGCGAGGGCGAAGAGAGCCAGCTGGCCACGGAGCCGCACCAACTTCCGGCGGCCGCCGTCTTGGGGCCAGCGGCGTTCGGTGGCGAGGGAGGGCCGCGTTCCTCGGGGAGGGCGGAGGGTGGGGCCGCCGCTGGGGAGACTCCGCTAACCCACGCGTCCACCAACCTCGCGGGTCCCACCCGGGAGCATTCCGGGGAAACGAGCGCTCCTGCGGAGGCCCCTCGGGCCCTATCCCTCGGCCACTCGCAGAACGCCGTCGCAGCAGCGAGGCCTGTCACGGCCGGGACCCCTCCGCGGGTCCGGAAAGCCAAAAGGCCGTCGCCTATCGGACGACGACGCCCGAGGGAAGAAGGGCCCACCGCGAATGTCGACGTCGGAAGCGTCGCACCGCGCTCGGCCGAGCACTTAGGAGGCAATTCGCGCGAAGAGGTCTCGCGATCTAGAGGTAAAATCTGCGGAAGTCTCGTCGGCGGATCCACGTGGCGGCGCCGTCGGGGTGGGTGGTGCTGTGTCGCTGCGGAGGCGTCTACCTCAGCGGGTCCCAGAGGGCGTGACGGTCAGTTCCTCCTGCCGGCGAAGGTATCGGGTTTAGAACGGAGGTTAGAGGGAGAGGGTGCGTACGAGAGAGAGAGCGGGTAGAATAGACGCGGAGGGGGCAGCGGAGGGGGCAGCGGAGGCGGGCCGCACGGGAGGAGGCGGCGGCGATTGCATACGAGAGCACGGGGGGAAGGGGAAGCGTGTCGCGGGAGCGTTTACGTGCGGAGGGGGCGGGGGCGCAAAGGGGCGGGAGCGGGTTCGCGAGGAGGAGAAGCGGCAAGGTGCGTGGGTGGGGAGGACGGAGCCTCGGCCAATTGGAACGCTCTCGGCGCCGACTCACTCCTCGGCCACGTTAGAAGACCTCCCCCCGCCCCCCGGCGCCTCCCCCACCCCCTCTCACACTCCCATCCACGAAAACGTCATCAAAGGACACGGGAAATGCGCCGGCGCGCTCACGATCGCACGGGTCTCCTCTCTGTGGGAATAATATAAACACCGAGCGGGAAATCTGCTCTCGAACCTTCGTCGCCATTCGAACGTTTCGTGAGACGTGCCATACTGAGTGCGGGATGAGGATGTGGGGAGAGAGGGGTGGGAGAGAGGGGTGGGAGGGGGGAGATGGGTGTGGGGGAGATGGGTGTGGGGGAGATGGGTGTGGGGGAGATGGGTGTGGGAGAGATGGGTGTGGGAGAGATGGGAGGGGGAGAGATGGGAGGGGGAGAGAGAGGAGGGAGGGAGAGGAGGGGGGTAGAGGGGAGGGGGAGTGGGAGGGGAGGGGGAGAGAGGAGGGGAGGGGGATAGAGAGGAGAGGAGAAAGAGGAGGGGAGGGGGAGAGGAAGGGGGAGGGGAGGGGGAGAGGAAGGGGGAGGGGAGGGGTGACAGGAAGGGGGAGGAGAGGGAGGAGGAGAGGGAGAGAGACGGGGGAGGGAGGGAGAGAGACGGGGGAGGGGGGAGAGAAACGGGGGGGGTTGAAGGTGGGGGAGGGTGGGGGAGTGAGGGGCGGAGGAGGGAGGAGAGGGGGAGATATGGGAGGGGGAGATATGGGAGGAGGAGATATGGGAGGGGGAGGTATGGGAGGGGGAGATATGGGAGGGGGAGATATGGGAGGGGGAGATATGGGAGGGGGAGATATGGGAGGGGGAGGAAAGGGATAGGGGGAGGGAGAGAGGGCCACTCTCTACCTTGATAGTATCGTGCACATATTTATACATGCACAAAAATATTTGATTAAATACTAACCGTTTCGTTGGCATAATCCACCGAGTCTATCCTTGAGGTGGGACGATATACAGTGTGAACACAACGCGCACAACACTCAGTTCGTAAAATACTGAAATGTGTACACTATTTGTAAATCCGAAAAGGGTTTCTTGAAATTAGTCCCTCTGAAGATACGATTCCACTCTCTCGAAAGTATAAATAAACTATTCACGAGAAACACTTCTTAATTTGGATATCGAGAGGGATGAGTTCTCGCAGCGGGAGGCGGTTCTCTCACGGCGTTCCTCTCCGATAGCCGAGCAAGTCAGACCGCATGCGAGTCCCAAGGCGGCACGCGGATAACTGGCGAAGCACTCGGAGCAACACTCCGTGGCCGAGGCGACCCCTCCAGCGGCTGCTCTCTCTCTCTCCCTCCATCCCTCTTTCCCTACCTCTCTCCACCTCCTCCCTGCCCCGAGGCGAGCCGGCGGGCTCGGCTAGCATTCCATGCACCGCTGCCCCCGGGGGCCCAACACCCGGAGGGCCGCTACCTACGAGGAGATCCACACTGGAGGGGAGCTTCCCTTCTTTGGAGTTGCGAGGTGACTGCCGTTTTCTATGAGCGGAGGAGTAATTACGAGCGGCGAGCCATTTGAATACCTGGCCGCTCTTTCCCTCGGTTTGCAAAATGGGGTGCGCAGTGGCGGAACTCCGCCGTTACTAAGATTCTCCGACCGACGAGTATGTAAAACTTCTTCGCGGTATTCGCTCGGTTCGCCTGAAAATGCGAGTTTCTGAAATTAGGTCATCGAGACAAATCGTTCGATGTATCGAATTAAAAGGATGACCATTTCCACGATGACACTTTTTAAGAAAAAGTACTTATCACTGAATGTTCACATACTTCGCGCAATGGGCGTCTAAGAGGTAGTGCAATGAATGTCTGGATAGCAATGAAGTAGAGAAACTCGGTGCCGGCATTAGCCTACTCTTATCGAAGAACACGAAGGGGGCCACGTCTTAACGTCTCTTCCGAAGGACGGAACGCTGAATTTGCTTGCGCGGTCTCCTCAAACCACACAAACAGGGGGCCGGGCGACCTTGGAAAAAATACTACTTGCGCAGGATTCGTGCCCGCTGCTTTTTCAAACAGTAGGCGAGTAGCAGCCAGCGTCTTAAACTACTACACCACCAGCACCCCTTTAAGAAAAAAATTTTCTCTTTAACCGTATCCGCCCCTAACGTAACAAGTGCGGTAATTTAGGAAGCCATAGGCATTCCGAAATTCTGACGCAGTTTTTTCAGTATTTCGGGGAACTTGGGAATACGGAGGTGTGGGAACGAAGGAATGTCTTCGAATTGTTTATATTATTACAGTTAAGCATGATTCACTGAAGTACTTATATCTAAAACAAGTAGTTGGTGCTTACATTCTGCAAGCATTTCATCTGACCCTGATAAACATTATTATTTCAGAGAGATATAGCATTATTAGAATATTTTTTAATTCAAAATATTTCACCACTGCACCCAATTTCTATCGTTCCTTATTGAAAAATATTTGATTAAAACAATGCCTTAAATTTGCAATTTTAAGAATATTACACTTTATTTAATGTTAGGTGCTAATCCCCCACCATTTTGTCAAATTTGAAGTTGTAGCACATCTAGAAGTGAAATAATATTTATTTAATTGTTTAAATTTCAAAAGTTAAATGCGGCCGCAATAACACTTTGTTGGAGCTTTTCAAATGTTTGTTAGTTTAAATGCACTGAGCTTTACTTAACTTTAAAATTTCAGCTTTCTAGCTTGCCCCAAAATACCTAAACATTTATCTATTAGTTTAAACTTTAAGAATTTTTAACAGCCAAAGAAATTCAAATACCAAAATTATTATAATTTTTTATTTCGTTTTTTCACAAAATCAACCGGTAAATAAATTTCAGCTTCGTAGTACATTTGATAATACACAAACCTCAAAAATATGTTTAAACAATTGCGAATTTTTAACGGTAGAATTATTGAACTTTTTTAAAATTACCTTTTTTATGTATAATTTTCTACAAAATGATTTTAAAAACTCGAACCATATAGTTTTCAAGATAAAAATTATTAAACTTTAATGTAAAAATGGGATTGAAACAACCCCTAAAAGTTAACAATTTTAAAATTTTTAATTTTTGTATTTGGTTATGAGAAAAGTTCTATAATAATGCAAAATTTCAGCTTCCTAAACTAATTAGATTGGTCTACACACTGGACGACGTTTTCCCATGCTATCTTATGGGTGATATTCCGGGGTATCTGGAGTCGAACCCAGGACAGTCTAAGTAAAACTAACAATAATTCTTAATAGATATTGCAGTGGTCTAGTATCACTGAAAATTTCATTTTTCTAGCTTACGGGCAAGTGCCCTAAATTAATTTACAAAAATGGCGCAATGCTTTTCTTATGGGAAAAAACGCAATTTTCGGAATTTCTGGAATCGAACTCATATCACTTAGTTGAGAAGTCTCATTTTATCTGTAGGTTTTTCCATCATATCTACAAATACAAAACTTTTCAGCTCTCTAGTTCTTGTAGTTTGGGCTGGACATTAGTATCCTCCAGTTATATCCTCCTCCTACTCCTCTGTAAGGAACGTCTATATATAATGATATTCAACATTTGCGTTCCTCAACGATCGTTTAAAGTTCATATTAATAAACATTCAGACAATGACAAAGAAGTAAATTATCGAGTCCACTTTCCGACTTTTATTCGATGTATCTACAGCTGCATGTAGGTATCTGTACAGTTCAAAAGATCGATTAATAGGTTGAAAACAATTGACAATGACAAACAGTCTTCGCTGGATCTCATATTGTGGTGCTGACCAGTCGCCCCAAAGAACTACTCTCAGCATTTTCCTCTGTTAAATACAACAGTACATCATAGACACTTTTACGCCGTATAATAACGTCGTCTCGCCCTACAAACTGTGCCTCACCAGTTGGCTCATTATAGCGCTAATCGACGTGTATCTCTTGTTACGCAATTTAAATCTTATAAATCTGCCATAGTACTCTACTTTTTATCATATTCACGCGCTGAACCTTCTCAACACAAAAATGTGTCTCATAAGGATCTCATGCGGCGTATTCGCTCAGATGCCTAACCAATGATATTTAGGATGTTTCCCGCACTTATTCCTAGATTATCATTTTTCGTATGTTGACGTCGGATATGGCCCAACGGATACGCAATTTTCTCGAGAAATCGCTGTGCCTCGGTAAGTACACGTTTTACCCACGCACGATCTATTATATGATTAGACTTTCAAGAAGTTAATGCTGTACCACCGCAACAAATTTCATAAAGCTTAGAGCAGATCGACTTTTAAACTTTTAAAACAAATAGCATTTAACGTGTCATGGTTTATTACTTCCTCGTCAGGAGATTTTTATAAGAAGAACGTCATTAAATTCGCAAGAAAGAATGAAAACATATGGTAGTCGTTTCTCTTCGAAAAGTGAGTTCTTCTTAGCATGACTAAAATCACATTCGAAAATTATACTTCTTTACCGATACTCATAAAAGGTGTGTAAAACGCATTTCGGCTGCAGACATCAGTGGTGCTACACTGATGTATTTATGTCTGTGTGTGTGTATGTGTGTGTATATATATATATATATATATATATATATATATATATATATATATATATATATATATACACACACACGTGCAGAGAGTTATCTAGATATGAAGATGACAAGAGGACAGCGGAAAATAGGAGTATATGGAGAACCAGGTTTAACCATGAATAATCACGGACCTGTCTACGGATAGAATACCTATGATGATGACGTACATGCATGCATGCATGAATTCACACAACCCCTCCCACCCCCCCCCCCCCACACACACACACGCACGCACGCGCGCGCGCACACACACACACACTTGGCACACTTACTAATGTGATCTTGAGGGTGTGCACTTTGGTGCCAGAATTTTGATTTTTGGGGAATGGGAGAGGGAAAACGGAGTTCCAAACAAATAATATCCTTAACTATTTTTTGAAAACCGAGAAACTTAGAGACTTAAAACTTGGTACACATACTAACGTGACCTTAAGGATGTGCACTTCTGTGCCAAAATTTTGATTTAGGGGATGTGGGAGCGGGGATGGGGGGTTCTATACAAATCATATCCTACAGTATGTCTTGAAAACCAAGAAACTTAGAGAGTTAAAACGAGGTACTGTTACTTAAAATATCTTGCGACAAAATTTCGCTTTTTTGGGGAGGGGAATGCCATACAAATTATACCTTGACTGGAGGCTGGTGTTAATATTTTGTAAAATTATACAATTGAATTGAATTATACAAATTGAATTAATTTGTTCATACCAATTAAGTAGGAATATTTGTCACTTTTCTCGAAACAACCTTGATTTTGAAGGAAAATTTTATTAGGTGAAATGAGCATGAATACTTTGAAACTGTAAACCCGCGGAAAAGCCCGGGTAATTAGCTTATGTATATATATATATATTATTGGATAAGGGATATCTATGAGACGTTGATTTTCTCCCCCGTTCTCTCATTCTTCCTTTTACTGTTGTGTCAGAGATATTCCAATGGCCTCGCCAGTGCATTCCTTTGAATCTATAGGGAACCTTTTCTTCTTGTCGCGCCCTCCTGCCTACTTCCTCTCCACTTCCCTCCCACCCTCCACCCCCTCCCCTCCCGTCCTCCTCCCTCCTCCCCTACCCCTAACTTCCATTCCTCTTCTCTCCATCGAAATCACTCTTACCTCACCCTCTGATTCCGAACGATACAGCCAATCGATAGGAATTGCTCTGGATAGCACTGGAGGCTTCCACTTGACGATTACGCACGTCTTCCCATTGCAGGTATTTTTGTGGCATAGAGAGGGATCATTTGAAGTGAAATTTTGCAATTTTCCAAAAGAGAATTTCAAATACGTTTAACAGTGTTGAGAGATAGTACTAACACAAAATGTCACCTTCCCATAACGCTGACTGATATAGTAATTAAGTATGTCAAACCAAATTTTGAGAACAATTATTCGAATTCAAGCATTCTCTCTTGGTCAATTATTCTGCGGTTGACCCATCTAAATTCTCACTGTCTATCTGGACTCATTTTTCGGCATCTCGGGTAATTTTCTAACCTTCACTCCTCGACCTACTTGGCAGTCAACTGTTTTCAATTGAAATATATTCGAGTAGTCCAATAAATGAATCCTTCTCTCTCGTTCATGTGTTTTCACATCTTTAATTGTGCAGTCTCAACTAATCCCAGATCATGTACACCTTTTATTTCTTGTAAGTGGTTATGTCATTTCTTCTTAATATTTCCTCATTTTCATTTATTTCATGTTTTCAATAATCTTCTCCACGTCAACTTTTCGAAGCTTCTCGGATACTTTCATATTTCTAACAAATGCATACATGGCATCACGCAAACCTTTCCTTAGCACATCAATGATTTTATACGTCATTAGATTAGTTCAAAATATTCATCATGATTCTATGCTATTCTTCTTTTCTGATGCGATTCTCCGACCTATTTTCATTCTGCTTTTCATTTACCCAACCGATCGTCTGATAGTTCCTTAACTTCAATGTACTTCTTAAGAGAAATGCCGCTTATTTCCATCATTAAATCAGAGATCGGCTACTTTTTCTGCATGGTGGGCCGTATTCGTAGCTGCGAATGCTTTAGAGGGCCGCATTGGAAGTCACGAGAGCTTCGGCGTGCACGATGAGCGCTTGCGTTAGAAATTACCTATGGATTCTTTGGCCTCCTACTTATTAGTAAAAATGAAGTCAAAATAATTTCTCAGCTTTAGGACATTACCAGAAATGGTTTTGAGAACATAATTTTGCTGAAAAATGTGAAATTGCTCATATTAAAGTTTACCTACTAATTTTTCATTCTAACGTTGGCGGGCCGCATGGAGCGATCTCGAAAGCCGCATTTGTCCCGCGGGTCTTAATTTGCAGACCCCTGATTCAGATATATAAGGTTTATGAGCGTTTCAATTATGTAAGTAAATAGCTAAAACTGCTCATATATCAATAGAACGAATGCATTTATAATTTCCATCAAAATTTCTTTCTATTTTGTTATGTCCTATCAAAACTTTTTCTCTCTTCTTATGTTGAATTCCTCAGAAGAATAATCGTTTTTCGCAAAAAAACTGTCGGAATTAATTCCCTTTTCCATCAGCGAAAAACGAGTGACGAAGTACATATGCTAGGCAACGTCAAAGGATAGAGCATCTTCTAGCCACTTGGCATCGGAAATCCGCCGGTAAACATATACGACTAATATTTTGATTAGATTATTTTCGATCTCCGTTTCACCTCTTGGAACTAGTACTATACGTCGAGGCGGAGATATAAAAAAGATATCCGCTTCCCATTGAGCCAGGGCAATCCGAGGCACGCCCATCCGCAGATACAGATGCGCGCTCCACCAAATTGGCCTCCGCCATCGCTGAGGGCCCCCCGCACCGATGCCACCCATACAGCCCAATAGAACATCTACTTCCCACCTTCCCCCTCCCCCTTCTATCCCCCCTCCCACCCTCCCCACTCCAAACTCCCTCTTTCGGCCCCCTCACGAACCGCCCTCTCAAACGCAAAGAGTTTAAAATCACCTCATTGGTAGTCGGAGTCGGGATGGGCGACGCATGCGGACCCCGATAAAAATGGAAGGGAGCGCGTAGTGGGGTCGCGAGAGTGCAGGTCTGGGGCAGGGGGGGGCGGTAGGGGCAGAGGAGGGCCGGTCGGGGGCAGGGGAGTGCCGATGGGGACAAGGGAGTGCCGGTGGGGGAAGGGGTGGGCCGGTATGGCTAGGGAAGTGTTGGTCGGGGGCAGGGGAGGGCCGATGGGGGCAGGGGAGTGCCGGTGAGGGCAGGGGAGAGCCGGTAGGAGCAGAGGAGGGCCGGTAGGGGGCAGGGAGGGCCGATGGAGGCAGGGGAGTGCTGGAAGGGTCAGGGTAGGGCCGGTGTGGAAAGGAAGCGCTGCCTAGTGGACAGGGTTCAGCCTCTCTCGCCTCTTTTCAAACTGGCAAACTAATGAGAAAACTTCAGGGGAATAAGTTAGGTTCAGTATGGATAATCCCGGCAACAGACGTGCCTCTTTGTCACGACACTGAACCTCTTGTTGTTCCTGTTAATCAATATAGTATGGTAGAACGCCGATTATTAAATTATAAATTGCTGCATGTTTCGCAATTTTATAAAAAAATTCTTTCCTTATCAAAAGATGGCTCCTGTCGCTCTGACGCCTAACTCGAGGGTGTTATTCCTCTCATTCAAACTTTATTGCCTATTTTATTGGCGACAACGACTCGTCCGGATGCAAAAGTAATAGTTGCTAATTTTTCTTATAGCCAATTTTGTCTCCTCTAACGGTCGCAGTTCAGAACAATTTTGTGCAAAATAAACCACTAGTTTGTTTCCACTACATATTTTCAATCGACTTTTTATTGTAAACTATCGATCATTTACAAATTTACGCAATCCTCCGTTATTTTAATTCAGAACAATGTTGCAGAGAGGCAGAGAGAAGGCGGATAAGTCGCGCGGACATCTCCCCTGTAAACAAAGGCTTATATTTTTCACAGGTGGCTTTCGTCTTTATAGATCATTAGCACCTCGCTTTGTATAATGTTGCAAATTATAATTGTGTTACTGTTATAAACTCAAAGTTACTCTCTGTTGGAGCGATAAAGTCTACAAAACGCAAAAGTATCGTTCTTTCATTGAATGACAAAATGGACATTTAGAACAAGTTAAAGAAAGGTGAGTCTGTTTGTGCGCGGCTCCAGGGCCTAAATGGTGAAACTAAATCGAATGTTATCCTGTATTTAAGCATGCAGTTATACATTATAAACACTATAAAGATATTAACGTTGTGGCGTAACAATGAATGGTTGTTTATTCTTATTGATTTTTAGCCTACTTTCCAGAATGGAAGTCTGTTTGTCCGTCCCTCCAATATTACCTTTTCAACCAATAGGCCGATTTTCATGAAACTTGGTGGAAATCTCTTGCTACATGGGCCGAGCTCCCGAGGATAGTTTTTGTTGCGAAGATTTAAGTCTCGGGTTCGATTTCAGGAATTATCCTTCCCATTTGATTTATATGGGAAATCTGAAATCCATCGTGCAGGGTAATTTTCTCTTGCACATTAAAATATCTTAGAATTGTAATATCGGACCGAGTTTTGTACTATTCTCTGAGGAAATGAATGGAGATTTTAATTTTTATCGTAGAATTTGCTTATCTATTGTATTTCCTAGAATTTCACGTAAATACTGGCGATTTTGCAGTTTTAATCACTCATTACGAGTGTTGCCATAGCAACAACTATTGTTGGACTCAGATTTAGTATATTCTAATACGTACACGCGTTATTTTTGCCGCACAAATACGCGTGATCAATTTAATATTCCGTTCTAAAGTATTTGTATTATTTTATAACACTAAATTATGAAATTTGGTAACACAAAGAGCTACATATCCGCGATGACTTTAAAGATAGTAAAGCCAATATAAGTATTAAATAAATGATTAAATGGAAAGTGGGCATCATAGGTTTTGTTTGTGTCATCTTTTTATCAAATGTCGATTTATTCAAAAATGATTCTAACGAATTTGTTAAAAATCCATTTAGAGAATGGTGTCACGAACAAGACCATATAAGCATATTTCTCAAAAAAATACAATATAGCGTCCAGCAAACTTATCTAGACAATTGGTTTGCGAAGAGCGTGTGGCGACGCGAATAACGTCTATCATTCTGTAAATGGTTATATTTTGACATCTTTTGCAATTGATAAAATAACTGATGATTCCCGTCTTTATTGCTGGGAGGCAGGTTCGCGGGAGCAGTGTTTCCCTTACAAAGGCAAAAATTTGAATTTGTACACTAATCTGGTAAATTCCCATAGGCATTAAATCGGTCGAGGTGGCCATATGAGGCGTGTTTCAGCTAATAAGTAACATTCATAACTAGCAATTCACTAATTTTTAGTTTTAATGTTATATAAATGATAACAATTATGACGATTGCGCGAAAATCGGAGATTGAAGGACATTCGCGCGCCATCTGTCACGTTGCTAAAAAGATTTCGTTATACATCCGTATTATGGAAATACTTTTCGAATCCTATTAAGCAAAAAATAATTTGAGAGTAGAATGGGTGGTTATAGAGATAACATCGCTATCAAGCACGCATCCTTTCATCGGGGTGGTATTATTTGAAAGGGATTCTAACATGAGGCCAAGTAATGTTAATTAGGTGCAAATTATGAAACTTCTCTATGAAATTTGAACCCAAAAACTTTTAGAATTCCCAAAATTCAAAATCCATTTTGAAATAGTATTACTGCTTATCTCGCATTAAAAGGGAAGAATAAAGATTCGAAGGGGATATTCGTGATAGACTTTTCACAGAATCTCAACAAAGGCCAAAAAATTCTATAAGTAAATTATTTACCTTTAAATGTAAATAATTACCGTGGAAACTTGTAATAGTTGCTAAAAAATTCATAAGAGTAGTTCGAGCGATCCAACGTCGGATTATGAGCCCAGCGTCGAAAAATGGAAATGTTATAATAGGAGCAGCGACCCAAACCAATGTCCCCTTATAGACAAGCAAACAAGGCGAGAAAAACATTTTAACTTACAAGAGAGCATTTGAGTGACGTTACCCAGGCAGAGCACTCATCCTCCCGCTTATCCCCCTCTATCCTTTTACCTCACCTCCCCTCTTCCCCCACCTCTCTCTCTCTCTAACTCCTCCGGTCCACAAGCTCAGCGTATTGATTTTAATGATGCAGGGGTGACTCTGCCCTCTTATAGGCATCGGCCTCTCTCATGGATGTATGTACTACATATATGGCGGGGGAGAAAGGGAGAGGTTCAGGAGAGGGGAGGGAGGTTCATGAGAGGGGGGGTAGTTCGGAAAAGGAGAGGGAGGTGAGGGAGAGGGGGAAGGAGATTCTGGAGAGGAGGAGGGAGGTTTGGGAGAGGGTAGTGAGGTTCGGGTGAGGGAGGTTCGGGAGAGGGGATGGAGGTCCGGGAGGTGGGGGAGGTTCGGGAGAGGAAGAGGGAGGTTCGGGAGAGGGGAGGGAGTTTCGAGAGAGGGGGTGGGTGGTACGGGAGAGGGGAGTGAGGTTCGGGTGAGGGAGGTTCAGAAGAGGGGAGGGAATTTCGGGATAGGGGAGTGAGGTTCGGGTGAGGGAGGTACGGAAGAGGGGAGGGAGGTCCGGGAGAGCGGAGTGAGGTTCCGGTGGGGGAGGTTCGGGAGAGAGGAGAGAGGCTCGGGAGAGGGAGGTTCGGGAGAGGGGAGGGAAGTCCGGGAGAGGGGACTGAGTTTCGGGTGAGGGAGGTTCGGGAGAGGGGAATGAGGTCCGGGAGAGGGGACTGAGTTTCGTGTGAGGGAGGCTCGGGAAAAGGGAGGGAGGTTCGAGAGAGGGTGGGGGGATGTTCAGGAGAGGGGAGGGAAGTTCAGGAGAGGGGAGGAAGGTTCGAGAGAGGGGGTGGGTGTTACGGGGGGGGGTGAGGTTTGGGTGAGGGAGGTTCGGAAGAGGGGAGGGAGTTTCGGAAGAGTGGGAGGGAAGTCCGGTAGAGGGGAGGGAGGTTCGGGAGAGAGGGAGGGAGGTTCGGGAGAGGGGAGGGAGGTTCGGGCGAGGGGGAGGGAGGTTCGGGAGAGGGGATTGAGGTTCGGGTGAGGGATGCTCGAGAGAAGGGAGGGAGGTTTGGGAGAGGGGAGGGAGGATCGGGAGAGGGGGATGGAGGTTCGAGAGAGGGGGTGGGTGTTACGGGGGGGTGAGGATTGGGTGAGGAAGGTTCGGAAGAGGGGAGGGAGTTTCGGAAGAGGGGGAGGGAAGTCCGGTAGAGGGGAGGGAGGTTCGGGAGAGGGGAGGGAGGTTCGGGAGAGGGGTTGGAGGTTCGGGAGAGGGGATTGAGGTTCAAGTGAGGGATGCTCGAGAGAAGGGAGGGAGGTTCGGGAGAGTGGGAGGGAGGTTTGGGAGAGAGGAGGGAGGATCGGGAGAGGGGGATGGAGGTTCGAGAGAGGGGGTGGGGGTTCGGAATAGGAGAGGGAGTCTAGGAAGTGGGGGAAGGAGGTTATGGATTGAGGGACGGAGGTTCAGGAGAGAGGAGGGAGGTTCAGGAGAGGGGAGGGAGGTGCGAGGGAGGGGGTGGGTGGTTCGGAATAGGAGAGGGAGGTTAGAGAGAGGGGGAAGGAGGTTCTGGAGAGGGGTAGGTAGTTTGGGAAGGGGGGGAGAATCGGGAGATGAGGAGGGAAATTCGAGAGAGGAATTGGAGGGTTCTGAATATGAGAGGGAGGTTAGGGAGAAGGGGAAGGAGGATCTGGCGTGGGAGAGGGAGGTCCGGGAGAGAGGAGGGAGGTTCGAGAGAGAGGAGGGAGGTTCAGGAGAGGGGATGGATGTGCGAGAGAGGGGGTGGGTGTTTCGGAATAGGAAAGAGAGGTTAGGGAGAGGGGGGTGAGATTCGTGTGAGGGAGGTTTGGGAGAGGGGTAGGGAGTTTCGGGAGAGCAGGAGGGAGTTTTTTGACAGGGGGGGCGGAGGAGAGGTAAAGGACTGGGTTCTCCCTCGCTCTACGGATACTGATGCATTGCCTAATATGATCGTCCTGCTTTCTACGGTTACTCTGCATCCGGGACCTATGCTCGAGCCCTTCTGAACGATAGCAGCTTTTCGTGAAAAATTTAGGAACCCATTGATTTCTGTTTCACACGTGAGTTTTATTGCTTTATTAAATGAATTGGAAAAATTACGAAGATATCTGGTATCCTCGATGACCCAGACCATACACAGAAAATATCTTCAACATAACGATACCAACAGAAAACGTTTTAAAAAATTGCATTCTCTGAAGAGAATAGTTTTCTTTCGAAATTGTCCATGTAAATGTCTGCAAGTAGTGGAGACCAAGGAGATTCGATCTCTAGGCAATCTAATTGTTTGTAAAAAAATTTGTTAAACTTGAAACAGTTTTGAGAAAAGTACACTTTCAATAGGGTTCTCAGTTCACTGATTATTGGTGCGGGATCACCTTTCTGGGCAACGGTAATTTCGGCTAACTCCAATGCTTCTTTGGTGGTTACAAAGGCGAGATGATTACACGCATTAAATGATTCTAGGGTGCACTTTGGATGGAGAACTTTTTTTGATAATATATTTGCTAATTCACAAGAATATTTGACACCGTGTTTTGGAGAGAACTTAGAATATTGCCTGATGATTATATTAAATTTGTGTGCTAGGAGGTGATTCGTGTCTGAAACATTTCATACCACGGGCATAATTGGGATGTTAGGTTTGCGGATCTTCGGATGGCCGAAGAATCTGGGCATTAGGGTATTTGGATAAGCATATACACTTTGCTGAGTTTAAACAACACTGAGCATGAAACAAGGGATGCTTTGTACTCTTTCTGGCATTTAGGGGTGGAATAATTGGGTAGTAAAATCACATTTTTTGTCTTGATGAATCCATCACACTTTCCAATGTAGCTGTCTTCATTCATAATGGCGACTGAAGTTTCTTTATCCGCCTTTTGCACTATGAGGTCATTAATAGAACATGAACGTTTAATGGAATTTTATGCAAGGAGTTCCGGCATGTTATGGGGTTTATTGATTCAGCTCTGGGATGAACGGCTTGCTGGAAAGATTTTTCCTATTTCGCAAGCGATTCTTTGCTTGGCACCGGAATCATATTTGCGGAATTCACAGTCTACTGAAAGGATTTTTAAAACCTGAGTTGATAATGGAATATTTGGCACATGTTTTATACCTTTTCCCAGTACTGCTATCTTTTCGGATTATTACATTTTGAGTGTTCAGTCTGTGGTTTTCTGACTTAATGTGCTTATATAGAGTTACCTTTTCTTGGCTGCTGACATCGATATCATTGAGGCAAACATACAGAATGCGTGAATATCGCCGTTTATGCTTTACACGATGAAATCCTGTTCCTTCTGAGTTGATGTACGTCCTTCGCTTGGGTATTTTGAATAATCGATGGTGATGTTTAACTCATTTTTAAGACAATTTCAAACTCAAAGTGCCTAAATCAATTCTCTATACCAGGGATGGCCAAATTTATTAACCCTCGGAGCCTCATACGATCATCTTTATAAGTTGGAGAGCCGCACGATGATTAATATGCGAAGTGATAGTGAGAAATTAAGGTCGTCGTACCGAACTTCCACAGCATCCGCAGGAAAATTGTTGAGTTCGAACATATTATTCGCGGCCTGCACGCCGACGCCGAGTTTGTGATTTGGTTAATCTAGGCGTAAAAAATTATATAATTTGGAAATAATGGCTTACTACATCATGTTTTGAGTTGTATGCAGTGCCACGAACTTCATTTCTCTTCCACAGTATAAGTATTATAACTTGTAAACTGTGATCTGTATAATAATATATAGGACAATTATATATATATATATATATATATATATATATATATATATATATATATATATATATATAACAGCTTACGGAAAAGGAAAGGTAAAATGGATATATGGATGTCAATAACGTGTTGGGATGAGGAAACCCAGTGAACACTCACCAATCAGACGACTTCAGGTTGGCGAGGCCCCGGGGATGTCGATGCGACACACGTTAAAGAACACTAAAACACAGAAACATCACAAACGTAGAAGCTTTCGGAACTACTCCTTCATCAGCTACAGAGAGAGAACTGATGGCGGTGACACTGGGTGGAGGCATGGGGGTGGAAGGGTAGTGCGGAAAGGTCGAGGATTGGAGGATACGGAGGGGGTTGGGGATTGGTAGGGTGTTGGGAGAAGATAGAAAGTGAGTGAAAAGCTATCGAAGGTTGAGGCCAGGTGGAGTGAAGGAGTTTAGGAGATGGATATGCGAAAGCTCCCACTGACGGAGTTGGGGAGCCGAAGCATAGTCGGGGAGAGCGCGAATGACTCTCACTGTGAAGCAGTTGTTAAACTTTAAATTATGTTTGTTCGCATGAACGGCCACCGGCAGCGGTCGTTTGAGAATGACGCTGTAGCGGTGGCCGTTCATGCGGATGTTGAGGGGATTGCTGGTGAAACCAACATAAAAGGCGGGACATTGGGTGCATCTCAGGAGGTAAATGATATTGCGGGTGGTGCAGTTGGTGGTGGAAGTTATGGGGTAGGTGATGTTGGTTGTGGGACTGGAGAAGGAGATGCAGGGGAGGTTTATTGGGCATGTTAGACATCGGGGTCTACCGCTGTTGTAAGATCCGGCAGGGTGTAAAGGCGTGGGTGCTGGGGGTTCTTTCTTCCATAGAATATTTGCCAGATTAGGGGGACGGCGGAAGGAGAGCATCGGTGGTCTGGGAAATGGAATCTGGTGAGGGGAGGATGAGAGGATAAGGTGGGCGGCTTTCAGGATGTTTTTCAGAATGTCGTGGATGCCGGGGAAATACAGGGTGGTTAGGGTGAGTTGGAGGGTGGAATCGGTGGTGGTGTGGGTATTGGGGTGGGAGTTAGGGGTGGCGGGTGCGACTGCCCGCCGGATTTGGTCTCGGATCAGATCCGGCGGGTATCCGCGCTGTAAGAAGGCATGTTCGAGGGTGGAGCAGTACTCGGACAGTGAATCTCTGTCCGAGCATATTCTCCACCCTCGTCGGGCTAGGGCGTAAGGAATAGAGATTTTGGTGTGGAGGGGATGGCAGCTGTCGAACTGGAGATATTGAAGGCGGTTGGAAGGCTTGAGGTGCACGCTGGTGTGGATTTTGTTTTCCCGGATGGAGAGATCGACATCCAGGAAGGTGATGTTGGAGGCAGAGAAGTGGTGGGTGAAGGAAAGCGTGGGGTGGGATGAGAGGCGTTGTAAAAAGGATTGTAGGTAGTCGGGTCCATGTGTCCAGAGAAGAAAAATATCGTCAATATACCTCAGCCATAGGAGTGTTCTGGGGGAAACGTCAAGAAAGCGTTACTCCCATTCACCTAAGAAGACATTGGCATAGGAGGGCGCCATGCGGGTGCCCATCGCGGTACCTTTTATTTGTAGGTAGTGGCGCCCTCCGAAAGATAAGTTGTTGTCTGATTAGTGAGTGTTCACTGGGTTTCCTCATCCCAACACCTTGTTGACATCCATATATATATATATAATATTATCAATCATAATATACAATATGCAATGAATAAAATGTACAAATATCGCGATGTAGATGATAGGACCACTATAAACATTTGATTTGCTGTTAAAATAAAAAAAACAATACCTACAAATATCTAAAGCGGTTCTAAAGAGTCTTGTCTCTACAAGCTATTTCCTAATGTTAAATTAAAACTAAGACAATTGTGTGGTATTACATTATTACATTAACCCATAATTATTATTCGCTATCTATATCAGAGATAGTGGAGAACTGTTGCTAACAGTATTAATCGGTGCTGGTGGATTGGCCAATAAACTTAAAATTTCACTCGACAGACTTTTCCTCCATTTTCGCGGGAGCTTCTTAACACTGGAGATTAACGGATACGTAGATACAAGGAACATCGACAACAAATATTTGTTAGTGTATACTCGACATTATACTGATTTTAGTGAGCTTTGCATCAATGTATAATGCTAAGGCTTGTTGTTTGTCAGAGGTAGAGGTAGAATAGAGCAGTGTTTCTCAACCGGGGGTCCGTGGATTGCGCTTAAGGGGTCCGCAAGTTTACCTTACACGGGATTCAGCATTTTCTGAAACTTTCTAATTAGAGAAAGAAAGGAAAAATTCATTTCCTCGCGAGATCGAGTTTATTGGAAATAGCATACTTTGTATATTACCAGATTGTCTGTTCCCTGAAAATGAGACGTTGTGCTCGTTATCTTTGGGTACAAAGTACACTTTGCGTATAAGCATCACAAGCTCTAATAGTTGCATATATGTTCATTTTATCTCAGTTTATTATATTCAACCATTTGCGTAATTATTTTTCAGTAACCATAATGAGTAAGCAAAGAACGCTTTTTGATTTTATGTCGACTTCAAAGACGCCGCCAACCTCGTCATGACAGCAAATAGAAGATACTGGCAGAACCTTTACGAATACTTCTAGTGGTACTGCAATTGAAACCATAAAAACAAAGATCGATGAGCCTTCCACGAGTTCGTCAGATAAATTCAAAAAACAAAAATATGATTCGACATACATTCAATATGGTTTTAGTTGCATTGAACTTGATTGAGCTATAAGACCCCAGTGTGTGCTTGATGGCGATATATTAGCAAATGAAATGAAATCTGCGAAGCTACTCCGTCACTTAGAAACAAAACATCCTGGATCGAAAAATTAACCCGTTGATTGTTTTTAAGATATTCCACGGCTTTAAAAAAGCAGCAAGTGGTACTTAAACCTAAATTAGAGACGAACAATTTCCTTGTAAAATCATCATTTTTAGTAGCGCGAGAGCTAAGACGCCCTTAACTACTGCAGAAGATTTAATTATGCCTTGTATGGTAGATGTGTGTGCCGAACTTTTTGGGGAATCTTATGCAAAGAAAATTAAAGACATTCTCATTTATAATGATACTGTAAATCGAAGAATACATCTACATCTACATATTACCCTGACTATAGATTTTTGCTCCCCTACATTTTTTTCTGTTTATCTCATGTCAAATGGTTTCCTTTGACCTCTGGAATCAGATGACCCTTGCTACTCCAAGCCCGGAAGGGATGTTTATGGAAGGGCCTAAGCAAGGCATGCTGAATGCACTTTATTTTTATTTATTTATTTATTTTGATTTTTGAGAGAGCATAACTGATGAGGACTACACAACTGCGCTTGCGGCTAGTGGGAATCTACATCTACATCTACACATTACCCTGCAAGTCACCTTGACGGTGGATGGCAGGGGGTGCCGCGCACCAAGTTCCTAACTAATTATTATTCACAGTTATCTATTGTGATCACGTATTGTCCTAGGGAAAAAGGACTCCTTATACCTCTCCGTCCTACTATCTATTTCGCGAATCTTGTCGTCATTATCCCTCCGTCCGATATACGTTGGTTGTCGAATAATATCCTTCATTTCATTTACGAATATCTCCGACCTATATTTATCTAGAAGTTTAAGTCTCGCCTGTAATCTACGATCTTTCAACGATGGCCAACTCAACTCTTCAATGAGTAACGTAACGCTCTGTTTTTTATCGTAATTCTTTTTCACGAATCTAGCTGCTCGCCGCTGTATTTTTTCTAAATCCTTTATGAGTCCCCTCTGATATGGATCCCAAACCGCTGCTGCGTATTCCATTTGAGGTCTAACCAACGATACATAACAGGATTCTTTCACCTTTTCCTGACTATCCTACGCACAAAAGCCAACTTCTTATTTGCCGCACCTATCACTCGTCTTATGTGGGTGTCCCAAGACAGGTCACGATTCAAGGTTACCCCGAGGTATTTCACAGATTCCGAAACAGGAATGCTCTCACCATCTATCGAGTAGGTAAACACGGACGATGGGCTTCTAGATTTCCAAAAGTTTAGAACGTTACTCTTTTTCTGATTGATTTCTAGCTGCCATTCCTTGCACCAAACAGATAACGCATCCAGATCATCCTGAAGCTGACGATGGTCGCTAGGACCACTAATTTCTCTATAGATTATGGTGTCATCCGCAAAAAGCCTGATATTACTTTTTACAACTGAGCTGATGTCGTTTATATAAAGCAAGAAAAGCATAGGTCCGATCACACTACCCTGCGGCACTCGAGAGACTACATCTGCCACACTGATACTGATGTTGTCGGACGATGTCACAGAACAACTAATTGATATACTTATTATGTCACGCTTGTTTGATATTCAAATGGATGAGTCACTAGATATATCAAACTAAGCTATTTCATTGGTCTATGTGCGGTTTATTGATTATTCTGAAGGAGAAATCAAGGAAGAACTGCTTTTTTGCTTGGAACTAAAAACGTTTACCACTTGTTAATGATTCTTTAACGCCTTAAATGAATTTATTGAGAAAAAATGCTTGCAATGGAAGTGCTGCATCGGTTTGTGTACAGATGGGTCAGCAGCAACAACAACAACAACAACTGCACACACAGATATTATTGTAACGAATTGTTTTTTACACTGTAAACACCTAGCTTAAAAAATGACGCCAAATCTCAGCGAAGTACTTTCGCAAGCAGTTAAAATTATAAATTTTGTGAAAGCAATGGCTACCAACTCAAGATTGTTCTCTGTGCTGTGCGAAGAAATGAGCTCTGCTCATACTTCACTTTTTCTGCATAAGGATATCCCTTGGCTTTCTCGAGGGAAGGTATCGACACGACAGGTAGAGCAAAAGGAAGAGGTGGAAATATTTTTGATAGAGAGGAACTCTGATTTAGGAGTACTTTACGATAATGGAAGTTGGTTGGCAAAACTTGCTATTTAAGTGACATATTCGGTATCCTCAATGAACTTAACCTCTCCCTGCAAGGACGGTTAAACAATATATTTGTCACTATTGACAAAATAAGAGCATTTCAGGAAAAGTAATTAAATTAGTCTAATAGAATGGATATAGGTATTTATGACATGTTTCCTCAGTAGTGTCGTGTGGTAATCGATAAACCTTTTGTTTTTTATGGAAAGGTGATTAATGCTAGTATATAAGTTCATCTAAATGCACTTAGTAAACATGTCAAGATTATTTCTTGGAAACTGGCGACATTTGTAAGGGTACCCTATGGATACAAAATCCTTTTCTTCATCAATCTGAGTATCATCTAACACCATTGGAAGAAGGCCAACTCATCAAACTGGCCAATGACGGTACTTTGGGAAGAAGATATAGGCAAATGTCGCTTGTAGCATTTTGGATAAGTATTAGGAGCGAATATAAAATATTGAGTGGAAAAGCTTTAAAGATTTTGTTACCTTTCACTTCAACGTATTTATGTGAAACAGCGTTATCAGTTATGGCGTCGATAAAAACAAAGAAGGGAAATCGACTGTCTTTGGTATATACCTCAATGTCTAATCAAAAAACGTTTATGGGGAACGTTGGACACACCAGTTCCTGTGAGATCACCGATCGAAACGTAAACAAATGCTACAGCTATTGTCAATGTTTTTGTATTATTTACAAGAGGGGGTCCGCGAAAATATGGGAACATCGGAAGAGGTCCGCGGGGCCAAAAAGGTTGAGAAACACTGGAATAGAAGGCATACGTCGAGCTCTTTTGATCTCTGTAGCTCTTTCTGGTGATGCAATCGCCAGTTCATTTACAATTTTCGCGGCATCTTTTTTGCCAGAAACACGCAAACTAACCACAGTGGCGAAAGCGATTCTAGTTACGTTTCTACCTTTCTTCTCTTACTCTTTTTACTGCTTTCACCGAAACCTTTTGCAGGGCGCCTTTAAGTACTGAAAATACTGTCCTTTTCAAGCCACTGTGAATAATCTTTCAAGAATTATTCTTTGCGTCTACCATTTTTCTTCCACCGATCATCAATTTTGGTTGAAAGCTGACTAATAGTTACTTTATGCTATTTTTACAGCTTCACAAGACTTATATTCCAAGCATATTTACAATATAATTACACTAGTAGAAGGTGCTTGCATCCAGCAAGTATCTCATCTCACCTTGAAAAAACATTAATTTTTCAGAGATACATTTAATTAATAGGAATATTTTTTAATTCAAAAGATTTAACGCCTTCACTGATTTTCTTTCTTTAATTATGAAAGAATATTGGGGTGAAACAATCCCTAAAATTTGCAATTTTAAAAATATCATACTTTTTCCATTGTTGGGTACTAATGCCACACATTTCTGCAATATTTTAAAGTTATAGCACATCTAGAAGTGAAATAATATTTATGTATCAATAATGAGGTCAGGCTCAACTCCTTTTTTATGAATATTTATGTAATTGTTTAAATTTCAAAAATTGTTAAAGGTCACAATGACAACTTAATGGAGATATTCAAATGTTTATTTGTGCATTTGTACTAACCTCTAAATTGCTTAAAATATTCAGCTCCCCAGCTTTCCACATAGTACATAAACATTTATATATTTGTTTAAATTTTAAGAATTTTTAACCGCCAAATAGATTAAAATATCAAAATTTCTATTATGCCTATTTCGTTTTTAGTCGTTATTTACCAGCGAAGTGGTAATTGCGGAACGCCTTATGACTTCTGGTTCGTCCGTCCGTCCGTCCGTCGGAACTTACATCTCCTAAACCGCTGGATGGACGTTAATTTAATTTAGTTTGGAAATCGTTATTAAAATTTATCGCTCAGTTGTGATTTTCAACTGAATCCTCCAATTAGAACTTCTACTTTACATAATTACTTTAATAAACTTTTACTCGTATCTCGTTAAATGGCATCCGTCAAGCAACAATGAAACACCAAACTTTTTCTCCCTAGCTCTTATATGATCTATAAGGTATAGATTAAAAAATTTATTCGGATAGAGAACATCATTTACTAGAAGAAAATCCGTGAGGCCACATAATTATGTGTTCTGGTTTTGGAGATAAAAATTCGAGAAAGTCCCTAGCAAAATATCGCATATTTTGTTTACATCGATCTCTAAGGCGGTTCTCTCGGCAAACAACAATTAAAATCCATGTTTTTCTATCCCGCGCCTTTATATGATGTGTGGTAGTTTAAAAAATTTATTCGGATAGAGGGCAAGATTAACCACAAATTAGTTCCCGAGACCAAATAATTAGAGTTATGGCTTCGGAGATAAAAATTAGAGAAAATCCCTAACAAAAAATTACATATTTTGTTTACATCGATCGCGAAGACGGTTCTCTCAGCAAACAACAATTAAAAATCCATATAATTCTCTCTCATGCTCTTATATGAACTGTGAGGTATAGATTA
Organism: Tanypteryx hageni; assembly: GCA_028673005.1. Classification (NCBI taxonomy): domain Eukaryota; kingdom Metazoa; phylum Arthropoda; class Insecta; order Odonata; family Petaluridae; genus Tanypteryx; species Tanypteryx hageni. Next base: position 4,373,890 of record CM054112.1, read on the forward strand.
AAACATTTATTTGGATAGAGAACAACATTTACTACAAGTTAGTCCCCGATACTATAGTTTCTGGGATAAAAATTCGAGAATCACCTGATTTTTCGATACCGTTCGATACGTATTTCCCATTAAGAACGCCTTTGAAATCTCTGTGTATTCCTTTTATGGAATTAACTTTTCCATCTTGTTTTTTTTTTACAAATTCTGCCTTTAAAAAATTTCAGCTTCGTAGCAAATTCGGAAATAAATAAACCTTAAAAATTTGTTTGAATATTTGCTAACTTTTAGCGACCGCATTGTTGAACTTTTTCAAGATTTTCAATTTTTCTATAAAGAATTTGATAAAAATGTTTGTAAAAACTCGTATCTACGACTTATAGTTTCCACGATAAAAATTATTAAACTTTAATATACAAATAGGGTAAAAACAATCCCTAAAAATTAACAATTTTGATATTTTCGATTTTTTTGGCTGGTTGTGAGCCAAATCCTATAAGCGTGCAAAATTTCAGCTCCCTATTCCTGATAGATTGGTCGACACACTGAAATATCTGTTCCCCATGCTAACTTATGGGAGATTTTCCGGGGCATCTGGAGTCGAACCCAGGACTCGGAAAGCAAAATCAATAACAATTCCTAATAGGTATTGCGGCTATCTAGCATCTCTCAAATCTCATATCTCCAGCTTATCGGCAAGTGCCCGAAATTAATTTTAAAAAATGGTGCAAGGCTTTTCTTATGGGAATAAACCCAAAATTTGTAATTTCTGGAGCCGAACCAATGTTACTTAGATGAGAAGTCCCTTTTTTCTGGAGATTTCTCCATGAACTCTACAATCGCTGAGACTTTCAGCTCTAGTAGTTTGGGCTGGACATTAGTATCCTCTTGATATATAATTATGTTAATGACATCAAAAGTAAGAAGCGTCAATATAGTATACTACTTTGCATATTTTTATCACTACGCTTCCAGATCTCGAAAATGTCTTTCCTCGCAATCGAGCCCTCAGCCACTGAAAAACGGAATAACTATTAGTTCAGCATATGTCCGCATCGTATGACTATTAACTTTGTAAACTAGGGTTGCCACATTTTAAAAAGTATAAAGTAGGACAGTTATAAACTAAAAAAGTCACAAAGTATACGTTTTATTTTATTGAAAATAATATATTTATATATTTACATATATTTATTTATATATTAACATTAACATCTTCTTTGCAATTATAGCCATGCACAATTATAAATCACTGTTATGTAACAATTCTTAGTGACTAAACTTATATTTTTGGTCACTCTTGGCACATTTTCACAAGGTTTCATCGGTTTTATAATTTCAAAAATATTTAAGCAATTTTCTTGGAAATTTACAGTTATGAGTAATTCTGCTTTAATAAGTTCTACAGAACATCTATTTCTATCTTGACTCCATTTGTCATTCATTATGGAAAATACGCGTTCTATAAACGACGATGAAGCTGGTAAACTTTTAAAAATAACAAAATTTTAAATATATTATCAGTATTTTCTGGTGGTACTTTTTAAAAAATAATGTTCCATCTGTCAGGAGATGTACAGTTTTTTGCCAATCAGAAGTGTTCGCGAAATGTTTTAAATTTTCGTTGATAAATACGGTTTCATCAAAAAGCTTATCCATGTTTAAATCAGGAATATTTAACAGTTCTGCAATTTCTGCAAAATAGGCAAAACTTTGTAGTTTAAATTACGTTTTGTTTATTTTGAATTTGGAAAATTTTGCTATCAATGAGTCCTCATTAAAATCGAATCTTTTTTGTACGTAAGATATAGATAATTCGAAAAAATTTAAAAATTCCTTTTTAATTTTCTGCTTCTCATAATAATTTGCTCAATTCTAGAAGTAAGTTGCTGTTTAAACTCTTTAAATATATGGTATAAGTCGATAATTGTAATACTGTTTTTTTCTAATATTTTTAATGGTTTTTCAAAAATTAAGAAAATGTGATTGGCAAATAATAAATATATTTCAAACTTTACTGGTATTTCTTCGTCCTTTAAATGTAATACCCTTTTTAAAGTAGCAGACAAATCGGTTATGTTACTGAGGAAATAGGATTGTGAACTTGGCCATTCTCGTGACAGTTTCTCTATTCATGGTTGTAATAATAACCAGCGAGTTACAACATGTCGTGAAGAATCAGTAAAGTTGACATTTATGAAATCGAAAAAATCTTTGAAAGCCTCTCGTCGTTTGGAAGATAAACTGAAGTGAGATTTAATTTTTAGCACAATATTCTCGATATCAACGTCAATTCTTCCAAAGCAAATCTCAAACAATTATGCAAAATATGCGCATAGCAGTTGGCTTATACGATATTTTGATTCAAGGTTTTTAAATTTGTATACAGCAAACGATGGCAGCCAAAATTTGAATTTGTATGGTTAGCGCTTAATGCCGAATCTTTTGAAAAATTAAGACTTAAATATTTCATAGATTCACAGATATTTGTAGACATTCCATCCGCAGTTTCATTGGCATTTTCATAAAAATCAATTAACTTACGTTGTAAGCCAAAATCTCTAGAAAAATATTGAATAGTTAGTGGAAATAACTTTCTATATTTTTATTGGATGCATCAATCATTATTGAAAAACATGAATTTTTATTTTTGACGTCTGTAATGATGTTTTCTAATATATTTAGACTCAAAACATTCATTACTATTGCTTCTGCTTTGGTTCTCCCACATAATATTTTGTATGAATTGTCATTCGGTAACGTTTTGGGAACAAGTTTTAACAAGTTATCTAATTAATTATAAGATAAATTATGTTTCGGGGTATGATAAATATGTGCCATCTCAATTGCAATAACCCTTAATTCTTCTGGTGTATCTTTCTTAATCATGAATTTTTCAATTATTCATTTGGCTTTCTCTAAGTTCTTGTTGTTTTACAGCAGAGATACCTTTAAGATCTATTGAAAATATTTTGATACAGTATTTTAATCTTCCTTCAAATTCATTTTCTTTCTGCAGCCATGCGTAATTTTTCAACCAATTTTCATTAAAATGACATTTTATTTTTCCATTGTTACGGCTAAACAAATCAAATATTATCATTTTATTATTTATATAATTTATAATCGCAGTTTTACAAACGTACTAGATGAGTGTTTCTTAACCGCCAGTAAATTTTAGCGGCCCTCTTAGGAATGTTTATAATCTTTACCGGTTGAGAAACACTGCATTAGATGACTAGTTACAATTTTCATGCGTTTTTGTTATGTTGATGTTGTAAGTCATAAATCATAAACAGTATTACATTTTGTTATGTATGACTTCATTTACTCACCAAGCACTTCAAACTACAAGCCTTGTAGTCCAAATTCAAGTCCAAGGGAAAGATAATACCTCAGAAGTTCAATTTCAAAACAAACTTCGCAGATCCAAAATGGTGTCCTTATGCTCGTTTTGCAGGACACCTAACGCTGTCGTAGTTTGTATTTTAAATCTCGAGAAGCAATTATCAAAGCTTAGACAGATAATTCAAGATGGAATCATTATAGTGGGTGGTAACTTGAACTTACTCTCAGTTGATTGGGAAAACCTGTTTCGAATCTAGAGGTAATGAACACGAATCCTGTGAGGCATTAATCGAAACATTTTGCGAGCACTCTCTCCTTTAATTAGCCAGAAAGCCAACACGATTGGGAAACATATTTGAGTTATTAGCAACTAAAGACCCAGAAAGTATAAACAAAGTCAACATTGAAGATGGAATAAGGGACCATCTGGTTGTATATGCAGTGTAAGTTGAAAATCGAGAGGCACCGTAAGCCTCAAAGAAATTTGTATATATTTGATAAGGCAGACTTTTCAAGCTTCAGGTCGCGATAAAAGAAATACTAACTAGCTTCCGTGATATGACCGAACGACCAGGTGCTGAGCCAAGATGTCTTTCTCCTCTACAGATATTTACGCCACAGTTGTCCGCATTCTCCAACCAGAACTTTACAGCTTGATTCACTTATAGGTTCCTGATCAGTCTCCTCTCATTTCAGTCTACACCTATATCATTTAATATCTTCATCAACATTACCTAATTTACTCTATCAAAGGCCTTCTGCCAGTTTACGAAACATACACAAATATCTTGATTGTATTCTATTGCTCTTTCTGATATGATTTTAACTACCAATATAGCATCTCTAGTTTCTCGTCGTTTTCTGAAACCAAACTGATTTTCCCCTAGAATTTCTGCTGCCTTTTTCTCCGGCTTTTAATTAAGCACCCTCGTGATGAACTTCGACGTGTCCGACAGAAGGTTTATAGTTCTGTAGTATTTACACTTCATTGCCTTTGGCGTCTTCTTTAGAGGGAACATTGTTACTTCTAGGAAATCCCGAGGCCACTCGTCCGTATCGTAAATGTTATTAATTAATATCTTGATCGCTTTTAGTCATTCTGCTCCCACGACTTTAAGTACCTCAGCCGGTATTTCATCGCTGCCTGTGGCTTTCCCTTTCTTTAGTTCCACTATCGCTTTTTCTACTTCGCTCTCCACAATACTTTTTCCTAAGTTGTCTTTTTCAATGTTTTCCTCATCTTCCAGTTCTATTTTTGACGTTACCGCCTGCTTGCTGAATAGCTTCTTAATGTATTCTACTCATACCTGTGTAATATTCTTTGTTTCTCTTCCCATCCGCTTTCATAATTCCTTTACCACGAATTATCGTGTCGTATCGCATTATATTCACTGCGAAATCCAGGGCTGGACGAAATCAAGATGCTTTTGAAGGCGCGTAGTGGTAATATTTGTGAATATTTTGTAGACTGCCGAGAACAGGCTGATAGGCGGTTATATATTCAAATCTTCCTTGCAACCTTTCTTGTGCAAAAGTATGATGCTAGCGTGGTTCCACGACTCTGGTATATTCCTATTCCTTAAGAAGACGTAAAAATCTTGTAGGGGATCTTTTCCATAAAGTTGCCTTTAATATTTCCGTTGTGATGACATCAGTTAAAGATGCTTTTCCATTTTTCATGATTTTGATTGCATGTCTCACTTCTTCTGGAAGAATATCTGGAGTCTCTTTGGTGGTCATGTTTCCTTCTTCATTTATATCCTAATTGGTAAAAGGATCTTGATATAATTTGATGTAGAATTCTTCTACTCGATTTAGAATTAACTTCCTCCTATGGGTAATCGAGCAATCTTCTAACATCAATGCCACCAGTTGTTTCTTACAAAGAGAGAGATTCTGTTTCCTTTTCTTATAACTTCTATTTTTTTCTATAGTTTCCGCGAATAGTTCATTATTATATTTCTTCACATCTTCTTTGATGGACCTCCTTATAGTTTTGCTTAGTTCTGCAAAGAAAATAATTTCTTTAGGGGCATTAGTCACCTTTATTTCCCTTCTATTATTCATTAACAATATGGTTTTTTCCTATAACTTTTCATCTGGCTTAACTTTAACTGTTCCGCCTATTTCTAGTGCGGTTTCTCTGAGTATCTCCGTTAACTTTAATTCCGCTTCTTGGTCTTTGGTTCATCTAGCAGGTGTGGGGCCATGTCTGGGAGGACTACCTGCTTTTCGTGTTCGACCCTTATTAAAGAGGATTAGCGTTCCTCGCTCTGACTCGAGTCCCGGACCCTTGCTCGGTGTAGTCTACCCTCACAGCAGGTGAAATTCCAATAGTTTTTGCAAATAAGGTAATTGAAATTTACATCATTACATTGCGATACAAATGCTGGTTATTGGACATTTTTAAACGAAATTCTACGATACATATCAACGGAGCTAGGAAACGAGCGAAGCAGAGAGGGTGGGGCTGGAATGAAACTGAAGGGCGAGTGAGAGGTACCAACAATAGCGCTATATTATTTTCTCCTTTAAAATTGCCTAAAATTAAGGTTAAGTCAAATTTTGTAGGGACCTTTTACTTAAGCCTTAAAAGTTAAAGAAGAGAAAAAAATTGAATTAAGTCCTGGGTTCAACTCGAGCTGTTTTATATTTCCCATAAAATAACATGTAAAAACACATTTTTCGGCGTGCAGGCAGGGTGTAGGTCCGTTTTGTGTAAGGGAATAATCCATGCGTTCGTAGAAAATAAGAATCTCCATAGATTATGTAATGATAGAATATACACCGACGTGAGGTAAATGCACGCAATGCGAGAGATAAGGTGGAAGTACATAGTAACATGCAGCACCAATTTCGCGATAGGTCATTGATAGTAAGTTCCGCAAAGGGTGCGACGGGTCGCGAATCCTATTTTGATGCGATGCCAAACAGTCGTGGGAGTGCTTGTGAGGGGAGAGCATGTAGTTTTATAGTGGAAGAGAAATTCAAGGGTGATATTAATATGCGAAGTGATAGTGAGAAATTAAACGTCGTCGTACTGAACTGTGGCAGCATCCGTAGGAAAATAGCTGAGTTCGAGCATATTATTAGTAGCCTGCACGCCGACGTTGTGATAGGCATAGAAAGTTGGTAAACGGATGAGATTCAGAGTCAGGAGATATTTCATAGAGACAATCATGTCTATAGAAAATAACGCGCTAATTTATCGTGCGGGGCAGTTTTCATAGCAGTTAGCGATAAGTACGATAGCAGTGAGATTCTGATTAGTGAAGAGGATATCGAGAGTGTTTGGTGCCGCATAGGTAAAGAAGGCTCCAAAACGGTGTTGTTATGCTCTTTTTACAGGACACATTACGCTGGCGTAGATTGTATTTTCAATCTCGAGAAGCAACTATCAAAGCCTTGACTGATAATTCAAGATGGAATCATTATAGTGTGTGTTAACTTTAACTTACTCTCAATTGATTGGGAAAACCTGTTTCAAATCTGAAGGTAAAGAAATCGAATCCTGTGAGGCATTAATTGAAACATTCTGCGAGCACTCTCTCCTTCAATTAGTCAGAAAGTCAACGCGATTGAGAAACATTAGATTTATTAGCAACTAACGTCCCAGAAAGTATAATCAAAGTCACCAATGAAGATGGAATAAGGGACCATTTGGCCGTGTATACAGAGTGTAATTTGAAAATCGATAGGCACCCTAATCCTCAAAAAAATTTGTATATATTTGCTAAGGCAGACTTTTCAAGCTTCAGGCCGCGCCTACGTGAAATATTACCTGGCTTACGTAATATGACCAAACGATCAGGTGCTGAGTCGTCCTGCACATTATGAAAAGAAATAATGCTAGAGGGCATCGAAACGTACATTCCAATTAAATAGAAGGTCGACAATAGAGAGCCACATTGGTACAATGAGCAAGTTAGCAGTACGCTTAGACGTCGGGAAATAAGCAACTCGAAAATAACAAATATGCCCTCTACATTATCCGAAGTAAGTTCAGACGTGTAAGTAATCACGTGCTAAAGATAAAGATGCTATGCGCGAGGCTTTTACTAACTTCAGGAGTAAGGTATTAAATAATTATTTAAAGGAGGACCCTAAAGGTCCAAGTTAGAGCCCCAACCATAGCTTCCCTGTTTAAAGACTCTGGTGCCGTTATTCATGATAGCGTACAGAAAGCCAAACTGTTAAACGGTCATTTTGTAAAAGCATTTACAGCCGTCAGGAAATATTGCGTACATTATGCACCAGCTATAAGGAGGGACCTGATGGACGATATAGGATTTTCTTAGGTGGGAATAGCAAGACAATTAAGTTCCATCACACACAAGAAATACACTCGCCACGAAGAAATTCCTACTCGCGTTTTAAAAGAATTAGCTGAATAAATAGCACCTTTTCTTCGGATAATATTTGAGAAATCCATTTTCCGCGAAGAGGTCACTAACGAATGTAAGTTACCGCACGTTGACCCAACTGGTAGAACCCAGAAAATTACAGGCCGATTTCCTTAACTTCGATATCGTGCATGATTCTCGAGCATATACTCGTTAGCAACATAATGCGATTTTTTTATAGTAATTCATTGTTGGATGATTGTCAACATGGCTTCAGGAGAGGTAGGTCTTGTGCTACTGAGCTTGGTCTTTTTAGTGCTTTTAGTCATTGCTGAAAAGCACTATTATCTTCGTGATGCCCGTCCGTCCGTCCGTACGCATATATCAAGGAAGAATAGGCTCATCCGATTTAATCCAAATTTAGTACATATGATCTTCATATAAATATAAGACCAAAATGGCATATTTCGACTATATCGACTTAGTAGAGGTGCCACAACTGCAAAATTAACATTTTCGGAAATAATGAATTTGGTAGGACTTGATCAAACGAATTTCAACAAAGTATGTATTAAGGAGGATTGCTTTTCGTCAAATTTATAGTTACAGAAATTTCTAACATTGATATAGTGGTAGCCCTGTCCATTTGACCCGGGCGAAATATGCTATTTTGGTTTTTTATTTATATAAAGTTTATATATACCATATTTGGTTAAAATCCAGTTCCCTAGAAATACGCGTAAAAGAAATATAATTTTACCTTTTATTGTGACTAGCTGGTTAGTGCAGAGATGCTTGCAGCATCATTATTATATGTGCTTACTTCCACCCGCCATGGTAAATTAATGCAATCGGTGGGTTTATTTTTAGAAATGTATTCCAAAATTCTACAGATCCAACTGGAGGAGAACTTTTCAACTATCTCCGACGGTTCCGCATTTAAGGTTATACTACTTATATGTCGGCCCTGAGATGGAAGTAATAGAAAGATGCTCGACACAAATATTTTCTATCAAAATTTTCTGTTCAAATTATGTTTTACGACAAATGCTGCTATTAAATATTCGTACTTTTTCTTTTAATTTTTTTACGACATTATGGTAATGCAATGGAAATCAAGGTATATTTATAGATATAATTAAAAAAAATGCATGTCAAATACTATAGTGCCTTCTGGTGACGAACACTTAAACTATCTCTGACGTTCACGCATTTTAGGTTTTACCGGTTCCTATCACTCCTATGAGATGGCAGTATGGTAAAATTGCAGGGCACTAATATTTTCTATCTAAATCTAATTTTCAAATAAGGTTTTCCAACAAAGGCTTTATTAAATACTCGTAGTTATTTATTTTGAATGTTTTAGGTGATATTTGCAACAAAGAAAATGTATAAATACTTTTGATGAAATTTCAATAACGTAGTTAACAGGCAATGGATCAGTGTTGTCCAATAACCATTCGAGGTCAAAATGGTAAATTGTCACAGTGCGGTGACCGGAGACCTTGACATATTATAGATGGGAATTGTCATCGGTCTTTTCTAACACGCTGTCAGAATGCACTAAATATATAGATAGTCTTTACTTCATTATGGTATACTGTACAAATCTTATTTACAAAATTTAATTGAAATCCGTCCAGCCAATTCCTATCAAATCAATAATTACTGAAAGAATTTAATTTGCAATAATGGCACCCCTGCTTAGTCGATTTGGTCCAAATATGTCACTTTATGTGAAGATTCTATGCACCACATTTGCATTTTGTTATTTTTCAGTTGTTTTTTGTATATTATTTATAGCCAAAGTCGTAATTTTCTCATTTAACTGTATGTGAGGAGAGCGCGACATTCTATTAGTTTTAGATTCTCGCAATTTCTTTTAGGTGATTCGATACATTTTTACAATACTTTGTGCGTTTCTGAAACTTTGCTATCTCGTCTTTCTATAAACATATCGTAATCGACCGTTTCATATTGAAAGCTGCATAATCGTGTTCTTGCCCACAGAAAGTTTGTGATTAACTTGACATTGTTTGGTTTTCCATATTTTTGCAATTCAGCAGTAGTATAATATCATTTAAAACGAAACACATTTGGGTTCTTGATTGGCGTGTCGCAGTGGCAATGCAAGTTTACTTGAGTTCCCGAAAACAAAAAAATTACATATGTTGCTACTATACTCCGATATTCTCAGCTGCTTTAATTTTATCGCACTATTGTACTCGGTAAAACTTTGATATATCTTCTTCATTGTTGTTAGAAATGGCGTTTTCAATATATATATTTTCTGATTTGCTTGCCAAAAGCGAGATTTATGAGAAAAAATGAACTGTAAGTAATATGTAAGTAATTTCCTTCTATAAGGAAATCTTAAAAGTTTTTATGTAACCTTAAATGTTTTTGTTGTTGCTATTTCTATTTATTTGGCCTTGCTTACAAAGTTGAGCGCTGATAGATTTTAGTTTCTATACATTACTATTTAACTAAACTAAAATTTTTGGGAAATTAGATAGCATATTTTATTCGCCTCTCATGTATTTTTACTTTTTCATATAAGTACCGAGTATAAAGAGAAATACAGGCACTCCCTGGGTTACGCAAGTCTCGACTTACACAAGTCTCGACTTACGCAAATCCGCACTTACGCAAGCGGCCTCATTAGGGTGTTTCTTATTTATCGAATTCTGAATTTTTATGAATTCAACCTCTTAAACTTGGCGGAACAAGTTGCGTAATTTCAATTTTTATGTTTGATATATAATAAAATAGGCACACTCTTCCTCCTGATGCAATTTCAGCCAGATAGGCAGATAATTATGCGTTTAATCAATCAAGACTACATTTTCGCCTGATTTTTTCGCAAAAATAGCTTGGTACCTCAATTTCAACTTTAATGAGGGACCTCTAAATATTTTTATCGGAATAAAACTTCACTATTAGTGTTTTCTCAGCTATTAGCAACTTTTAGAAAGTCGAATTCATAAAAAAATCTAAAAAAGGAAATTCGGGGACATTCAACCAACACCCTAGACCCATAAATTATTTAAAAAATCGTAATGTTTACGTTAAAGTTGACGTTAGCGGTTTTCCTGAGCGAGCGGGAACTAAATATGAGCGGGGAGGAATAATGTAGGACGTGAGTTGTAATGCGGTAGCCCCACTATGCTACCCAGCCACTGTTGCCAATCTAGCAAATTTTTAGCCAGATCTAGCAACTTAGGGATCAAACTAGCGCCTAAAAACACGCCACAGCGACTACCTACTAATCTAGCAAATCGATTTAACAATCTACTTAATTCTAGCGACTGGCTAAAATTGCGGCGTATATCTGCATTCATACGAATACAAAAATAAATTTCATTATTATATTAACGTGGTAACAATAAATGATACAATTTCAATTTCATCTGATGTTATACAACAACGCATGTCTACAAGTAGCAGCAATAATCTTAGAAGGGTTTACAAAGGGACGATTTTTGAAGTGTTCGTTTCAATTGAGAGCGATGGGTTGTGTGTGTATTTGCAAAGAAAAGGACGAGACAGAGTATTTTGAAAGTGATTATAAGAACCTAGATGATTAATGAGAAGACAATCGTAGCTGAAACAATGCACGTGTAAATGGAACCTTTTCTTCTCATTTGTCATCTGTAAACAAGCGCGACTGATTTCTTCCATACACCGTTTACACGCACAGTTTTAGTCAGACGACAGAACGAGAAGGTATTTTGAAAGTGACAATCAAGAAGATGAGTGCAGGGCCGTTCCTAGGCGGCACCTCTCTAGGAGCGGCAAATGAGATGGTCTCGTGGGCTGATTTAACATAAGGCGCTTTATGGGCTCAAATTGCGTTTGTCCTATAACTCATTGTCGTCGAAAGCGGACAACGTATCCATATCTATCGGATACTGAAAATATGCGGAGGGTAAAGTTTGGATTCAAATGCGAAAATCGGTGTCAGTGCAAACATCTGATTTACATTTCCCCAACGACCGATAGTAAATTGCTGCCCGTGGGTTTTTTAATCCCATCGCACTAACTAAGATTTGGCTTCACCACACTTCCCAGGGGCTTTTTCCTCGTATTAGCAGCAGCAGGTGCCTCAGCGGGCCGGATAAGGGCTACATGGAAATTATGTCATATCAAAAAGCAGAAAATAATTTAAATAAAACAATATTTTAGCGATGAAATGTGAATATATAAATATATCCTGCATTAAACTAGTTTAACTTTGTCTGATTAGAGATCTTCAGTAGGGGAAGACCGCTTATATTGGACTCCACAAGAACTCAAGGTCTTTGACACAATGTTTGAAGGAAGACAAATTAAGAAATGGTTCTGTTTCAGAAAAACATTTATTGGGAATCAAACCATATACTTATTATTTAATTTGGAGTATAAGAAACAACACAAAATAATTGGTTTTGAAAGTCCGCATCGGTCCAATTTAGGAATGCATTGTCCTAAATTGGACCATGATGGAAAACAGAATTAACATTGTAGAAAACATATGAATCGATATAATACAACCTTTACAATAGTATTTCTTCTTTTTCGGTCCCACTTTCGCACAGTCTTGATGGGCCTACTCTAGAGTGTCCCTTAAATTTTAAAACTGAGAAAAGTAACTTGCTCAACGTATTAAAATATGCTTTGTGGTTAGAAAATGCTTCTGTTTGAAGCGTTTTGAAGTAGGAATTTTTTAGAGGTATCTCATGGGGCCTAAATGCAGTAAGATTGAACACTTCACTTTTGTGTTAGAAATACCTGTCTCATGGTAAATCGGTCGAGTTACGGGCCTTTAAGGCGGCGCCGGCGCGAGCAGCGGCTGCTGAGTTGTGGTTGGGGAGGGGGGAGGCGTGCGTGCTGCGCGCAGGGTAATACGCATGTGACCTATCCAGCGTAGTGCAGCGTGTTGCGACCTGTCAAGTATTGTTGAATTAGTGAGTTCTGACGTCTTGCCGTAGTCAGTTCTTTCGCACCGCAGGCTATGCTCGCTTGCTTGACTTCGTTCTTCGCTGCGTTCAGTCTGCCAAAAGATGGCCAACGTAGTGACAAGAACCACGACAAGTGTCCTATATATCGGAGATATGTGCGATAAATTTCGGGAAGGCAAATTGCCGAACGTTAAAGAAACTTTTCAGGTATTCTTTTATAATCACAATGTGCTGAAGAAATATGTCACCGTGAGTGCTTGGGATACTGCTGGGCTTGTTCTCCCTTTCTGGACAGTTAAGTCTCGCATTCCTGTGATACAAGAAGTGCATGTTTTTCAAAAGATAAAAGAAATTTATGATGAGTGGATCCTTGTGAAGAAGAACCACACACGTCGTGATTCTGACGTCCAACTGAGGAGAGAAGCCGAATTCAAGGAAAAGTTAAACAAAATTTTTGACATTGCGGTATCCAATGCTTTGGATGTAATGACAAATGAGAAGGACAAAGAGTTCCTCATTGCCCAGAGATTACGAAATAGACAAGGATCCATCACATCAGTAAAGGATAATAAACTGGCCGCTGCAGAAGAGGAACTTGCTGCTAAGAAGGCTCGCCTGCAGGAGCAAACCGAACGCCAGGAGAAGTACAAGGCTAAATATGAATCAAAGTTGAGCGCTTCCGGTAAAATTATGTTATTATTATTTTTAAATTCAAATCACCCTCCACGGATTCATTGCATAAGTGGATGCAACGCCGATGGGGTAAGTTGAGAATAGCCCAAAAATTATTTTTTTCTCGCCATTTCATTTTAAGCACTTTACAGTTGCAATCTTCTTCCTTTTCTTCTGATGAGGATGATTTTGGTGTTCCTGAGGGTAGACGTCGAGGCCGCAAGAATGCAAGCTAATGCAGACGCACAGCCGGAAAGTCACAAACAAGGAGGAAGGCTTTCAAGATCTCCTGCAGGTGTCTTCCCAGTACCACTCCATCATGAAGGGCTCGAAAAACCAACTTCCGAGCAGTTTGATAAATTTACTAATAACAATTTATGATACGGCAGAATAAGCTAGTGTTTAAAGTTGTGTTTAAAATCTTCTAAATATAACAATAAAGTTTTGTTTCCTCTAGCTTTATTCGTTATTTTTTTAAACAGGTGGTCTGTTTCAATTACCTCGCTGAAATTATCCAATACTGTTTCGTGTCTCCCCCCTTTCCCATCGCCTCCCGTGGCATGCAGCCCGCATGCCTCTCCCCTCCCACACCTCATCAGCCGCTGCTCGTGCCGGTGCCGCCCGGCCACGGCGCTCGGACGCGCGCTTTTAATGGATATTTCCGCTGAAACTGTTAGAGATACGTCAAAACGGTTGAAATTTTCATCCTTCTGGACCATAACTCGACCGATTTACCATGACACAGGTATTTATAACCCAAAAAGTGAAGTGTTCATTCTTACTGCATTTAGGCCCCATGAGAGACCTCTAAAAAATTTCCTACTTCAAAACGCTTCAAACAGAAGCGTTTTCTAACCAAAAAGCATATTTTAATACGTTGAGCAAGTTACTTTTCTCAGTTTTAAAATTTAAGGGACACCCTAGCCTACTCCCTGCAACTCATGCACTGCATCATGTCCAGCATTTTATCCAGTTTGCATAATTTACAAAACAAACTATGTTGTTCTTCGACGCTCTCTGGGTAAGTAAACCTGCTCTTCATAGTTAGTTTTGTAACTTTATTTTCAGCTTCTTATTATACGGTGAGGCGGTCAGAACTGTAGCATCGGCTGTCTTCCTTTTCCTCACTTTACTACTCGTAGGCAGAGGTGACATTTCCTGTAACTTTATGTAAGGTGTTGTCCGCTTTGGTGTTGTACCCCTGTGATCTTGACGAGGAGTGGGAGAGGGTGCTGAAACACATTTTACGTTGGGATTATTTACAAGTCAGTAGCTGATGAGTCAGCCTCTACAGCCGCTGCCGCGAAGTCGCTATCTTGAAACACATTTGGATTAAGGTGCCAAACTCCTGTTCTTGCGAACCCATTTACTGCATTGGCCACAGTTGCAGCTCGTCCGTAGAAGATTATTGGCAATTCACGTATTTGAAATTGCGTCATAGGCCTCACTGGGTGTTGTCGCATCCACGTATCGCAAGCCTGGTTGAAGGCTTCAAAAATGCAACATCTAATGACTGTAATCGATGTGTGGTGTGCGCTGGAAGGGACAGCATTACTATTCCATTCTCTCTTGCCAAGTTAATGGCATAAATGTTCTTTGTATGGGTGGTGCACCCATCCAGCAGAAGTAACACTTTTGCCTCGTTGCTTGGTTTTGTAATTTGTATAAAATACTTGAGCCACTGTACAAAAATCTCGCTCGTGATCCAACTACTTTTTGTGCAATCCAACTGTGTACCTGGAGGCGCCCTTACCGAGAGCTTATACTTGAAGCGTAGCCTCTTTAATTTAAGCATTGGAGGCACAAACATTCAGGCAGCACTCATGCAAAATATAGACGTCGTGTTCGTTCCTCTCTCTCCACTTGTTATTGCCCCAACCTGGTTTTTACTCTTTCGTGCTAATATTTTTTGAGGTCTTTGAACGGTGGATAGGGCAGTTTCGTCCATATTTTATACTCTAGTAGCATGCAAATTATTTTCTTCGAAAAGTTTCCCCAGGATATTAAAGAATTCCATAACTTTCTCTTTGCAGAACCCTCGAGCTCTCGCCATAGATGTTGTCTCAGGCTGACGTATTGAGATTTCAGGGTGGCAGAAGATAAAGTTGTAATACCACTTGTCACAAGCCATATTCAATTCGCAGTTGAACCTATTAGGCAAATTGTTCACTTCTGCTATTTCAAATGCTAGGTGCCGAAGATCATGTCTTGTCAACCCAAAAAGTCTTTCCTCCAACAGCAGTACATGACTTACGAAGTCATTTTCAACTTCATCATGGAGGTCAACAGTTCTTCCAAACGACTGTTTGTATTCTACAGCGTTAATATTTTTCACCATCAATTCGCCTCTTTAAATTTGATTTTGGAACATTATAGGTACGTGCTGCGCAATTCAGTCCCATATCCCCATTTCTATACGCAGATAACGCTCTTTCCATCATTTGTTCCTCCAAGATTCCATATTTACCCCGTTTAGACATCCTTTATAGAAAGAAAAAAAGTAGTATATAATTAAATTTGAAATTCATACTCTGAATTATAAATGTACTTCATGATTAATTAATTTCTACTTCTTAAAAACGTTTCAAGTTTGGTTTGATTTCATTTTCTTAAATTGGACCACACCAAGTAAGTGGTCCAATATAGGAAAATACTTCCGGTCCAATTTAGGACAATACGCCATTTTTATTTTCGTCAAGGAAGCTCAGAGAATAAATCGCAAAATATTAAATGTAAATACCTTATTGTTGTCATTATTAAGTACTGTTTACACAGTTTTAAATGGAACATACTTCAGATGAAAACTATTCCGTTCTCTAACGTAGATGTAGGGGTGTAAAATAAGATGAAAAAGGTATAAAACAGAAACACGCAAACAACAACAAACCACGCTCTCGTATCACTGTTAAACTTTCTCTTCGAAGTGAAGCGACTACAAGCTTCGACTTGATGCCGCTGGGGTGCAGCAAATTACTAACTGCCAACTTCTGCACATACGGTCCAATTTAGGTAGTGGTCCAGACAGGAGACATGGCGAGCGAAATCCACTTTTCTGGACTCGGGGGACACCAAAAACTAGAGGCGGTTAGATGGTCGGGCGATCTAGGCATTGCCTAGAACCTCGCTGCTAGAGCTGATAGATATTTAGTGTTAATAGAGTCAGGAGCTAAATGCGAGAATAGAAAGATATGTATAGATCGAGTGTGGAAAGTTTCAACTCAAAGAAGCGGTCATATATCCTAAATGATTACGAAAATCATCGTAAAGTAAATTTCCCGAAGAATATTCTCGGCTGACGGTTTTCATTGGAAAAACAATGATTTCTGAGGTATCCGCTCCAAGACTTGAAGATGCGACCGACATCGTCCTCAGAAGCCCATCCGCTATATTTTAAATACAGATATGCGAATTAATGACTAAAAATTTGATAGTCTGTTTTTCTCCACAATTATTAACCACCTTTTCAGAATTCGCGAGTCGTGGGCCCCGCTAACTTCTATCGCCTAGGGGCCCCGCTAACTTCTATCGCCTAGGGACTCCGCTAGCTGCTATCGCCTAGGGGCCCGCAAACTACTTTCGCCTAGGAGCCTCTCAAACTGCTATCGCTTAGGGGCCTTAGGATAAGTTGCATGTTTTGTGTAAGTCGATCCAGCCGTTTTTGCACTATCGCCGGTTTTATAGTTGCCCTTTCCTCACAACCCCGCTCCTGATTTAATGTATGATATGATATATAGCCAAAGATCTAAGTTGGATCGACCTTTCGATGTGTTGCAAGTTTAGTAAAAATCGGTTCATCCGTTTTCGCGCTATCGCCGGGTTTTATTTTCCCCATTCCCACTATTGAAATTCTGATGTGATAAATATCATCAATAAATGGCAACTCAACGCTCAGATTTCAAATATTTTAAGTGCCTTCACATCTACATGGTGCGTCCTTTCTTTTGATACCTTATCCATATTCCTAGGTGATGCCGTTGTCTCATACGTTCTACCACAGGAAAAAGCGGTTTAAATCAATGTATCGATAATGGTAAACAGCTTTTCGTACAGTTTTTGACGTATGGATAAAATCATGGTTAATCAAGGATTTTAGTCTTTCTACAAAATCTCTTTCTTGTTCAAATGAAAATATTGTTGCGCGGCCTATAGGATTGAGCTTACAAATTGGTTGATGAACTTTCTCACTTGCAATTTCTCTATTGTATCTAACATCCTGAACTCATCACAGAAGAGTTGTAAATGGAACTTTTGGAATGATCTGTAGCTCCACGTATACTTAAATGTCCATTGAATGTGCGGGATAAGGTCTGGCAAAAATCTTCCTCCGTTCACTGCAAATAAGCTTTCTTCCGCTTATATTTTCTCACCATCAGAAAAATGAAGTGCAAATTGAAGGGTACTTAAATTTTAATTTTTAGTGTTTTTCTATAATTTTGCAACATATTTTACTTTTTGAGTTTTGCAGGTATGAACAGATGGAGAACTACATAAATTCACTTCAAGAGCATAAAAAAGCGTATTCTAAAATCGTTCACTAGCAAATGACTTCCGAAATGCGCTAGACATTATGCGCACAAGGTTAAATGCTAATTTTGATCCAAATAGCTCCAACCTACCCTATGGGTGTCCAAAAACAAGCACTTAAATAGTACTTGTCTCGGATATCTCTAATATCCACAAAAATGTTATAAAAAGCCAGATGCGCATTTAGGCTACAAAGCAGCCGGCTTCAGTGGTTTTTATAACATTTTTGTGGCTATTGGAGATACCTGAGACAAATACTTTTTAAGTGTTGTTATTTAAAATTTTCAGCCATAGGACAAGCTCGAAAATTCCCCCTTGATATCTATCAACTGGAAATTTCATCTAACAATGTAAACAAGAAATACAAACCAGGACTAATGCAGGCTGGTTGATGTTACGAATTGATTACTTATATTGACATGAAATGATTCAGTATGTGTTACTCATTCAAAGGGATTCTCATGCCATGAATACCACTTGCAATTCATAGTTAATAAATGTTAGAGAAATATTGGAAAAAAATTAATAGGTTTATTATTATTATAAGGTATAAAATACAAAAACAATCCCAAAATCTCTTTCTGGCAGTATATTTTGAATATATTTTTTAAATAAACGAATTTAATAAATGTTACTGTTAATACGCTAATATGTATGTATCAACTGTCTATTGCTGACGAGTAGTAGAACGGAAAATAAAATAACTCATTACTTCACTCGTCTATGCTCAAGTCTAGTTCGGTAATAATCGTCTCCATGGCAACAATTCGATAAAATGCGATTTATAACGCTAAAACGCTATTATTAGTAAAAATTCAAGAAAATACGATCAATTATCAAAATTTGGTGATAAAAATTACTATATACATTTTCTCCTTTAGTAGAGAATCAAGAAATACGACAATTATCAGATTCGGTGATAATAATTAGAATCAACATTCTTTTCCCCTTAGAACAATACAAACCTCGCTCCGTTACCACAATTTAAAGATATTTTAATGTTTTAAAGAAAAAACTCTGCACGATGAATTTGAGATTTCCTATATAAAACAAATAGGGAAAAACGTTCCTGGAATCGAACCCGGGGCTTCAATCTTTGCCAAATAAAATATAGCCCAGAGGTGGGCCCGGGCAGCACGAGGCTCATACCAAGTTTCATGAAAGTCGGTCTATTGGTTAAAAACTTGTTAGTATACACACATACATACACACCTACACACATACACACCTACACACATACACACACATACCACATACACACACAGAGACCCACAGAGACACACAGACACACACACACCCGCAGACAGGACCATTTGATAAGGCTGTTTCCTTTGGAAACCAGCCTAAACAATAAATATCTCTGGATGCCACAAAAACCCCTAGTTTACTAACTTAATACGATGATATAAACTTGAAATACGGCAGAGATAATCTACTCATATTGATTACTAAATAAATAGCGTCATCATCAGGTGATGACGCTAAGCGTCGAAACCTAGGTCGTGTCCTAATAAAATAGTGGAAAATTACAAGATTTTTATTTAGCAATCAATATGGAATTATTCCACCACATCACGCCTTCAACAGTTGAATTAATAATCTACTCAGATATAAAAATGCTGAATGAAGAAAAATTTAAGAAAAACGTCCAAGGTTCGACTCCAGAGGATGATTGGCAATCTCCATAAGGTAACACGTAAAAATCGCCTTTTTGACGTGCAGATTTTTCTTCTTTTTGAGATTTTAATTAGCAAAAATTGATCCACGATCTTTTTATCTAGATCACTTAAAAGAAAACGTTATATGGTTTTTAATTGCGTTAATCGTTTTTCTAATACAGTTCGAAATCCATCATGTTAAACGTTTAATTCACATATTTTGGGGATATCTTGCCATTTGAACGGGATGTAGACTTTCCTACCAATTAAAATATTAAACCTCGAAATCGTATTGTTATTCCAATCTTTATGGGTCTAAGTGTGCTTTGAAGGCTTTCAATACGGGAAGGAGAGATAGGCGGAAGGAGAAGGAAATGATTTTCATAATTTACGAGATGGAATACCTAAAGAGCTGAAATATTATAATGTGCAAAATTCAATATTATTGAAATAGAAACAATATGAAAATTTGAGGAACGTGCTGGACGTTTTAATAAACAAATCGAACATGTAAAATAATTATAGACTGAAGGATTGGGCGATAGGTTGCGGGAGTTAAGTAAAGAATGGAGGACTTGAGGACGGTTTGGGAAATAGGAAAAATATCACAAAAATAATAACATAAAGCTATGTTTTCCGTCCGTTGGTACAAGTGTAAAGTTATTAAAACGCGAATAACTCGACCAAAGATGTAGATATAAAATTGAAATTTGGCAGAAATTTATATGAGCTAATCAGAATTTGTTAATTTAGGGTTGACATAGTAATTTAAGAAATAAATATCCCTGGCGTGGCGCTATTTTTGGGGAGATTTACTGCACTTCCTCCGAATAAAATTTATAAAGTTTTATTTAATAAATACTATTTTATGTCGAATGAAAATTAAAAGAATATATAATTCACATAATAGTATGTTCTAGAAAGTTGAAATAATTTTCAGAAGCTAAAGTTGTCCTGCGTAATGTTTAATAAATAAATATTCTTTTTGTATGTAAGATTTGTATCTTCGTATAACACAATATCACGCTAAGAGAGATAGCTACATTTTTGAGGGGAGAATAAGGAGAATATGAGAGAAAAAGGGAGGAGAATGGGAGGGAGAAAGAGGGAGGATGGGAAGAAGTGACGGTGAAGAATAGGAGGGAGAGAGGGATGGAGAATGGGAAGAAAACAGAAAGAGAAAAAATAGGAGGGAGAGAGAGAGAATTAGGGGAGAGGAAAGGAAGAGAAAGGGAGGAAGGAAATGAGAAAGGGAGGAAGAATGGGAAGTACCTTGATTTAAATACATAATCTGCACATACCCGACATATTTGACTGGCATTTACGCTAGTATAGAAAATAAATATGGATTTACTCCACCCCCTGTCTTCCCTTTCCACTCCCTATCTACCATTACTCAAATGTTATTAGTCTTCCATAGTTTTATTCTATATGGTTTTCCTAGTCGATAGTCACTCATCTTCCATATATTTAATGAAGATTTCTTCTAACCTCACCAATTCCTCCTCCGCTATCACCTCACTTCCGGCTAGGTGACGGTAGGACGTTGTTTGGCCGAAAATAAAACGACACAATTATAAAAGGGCGAAACTGCATTTGGACGAAACCACATTTCGATGAAATTTCTTTGGAAGAAACTACCAGTGGAAGAAATGTCATTGGATGAAAGTGCAACTATAGGAAATGTTTTTCGACGAAAAAACCTGCGAACAAAAAACAATTGGACATAATGTTTTTTGTGTGATCCCATGAGGAGTAGTGGGTATAAATCGGCAGCGCATATTTAAGTTTCTTAAAGATATTATTGCTATTTGTGGAAAAGAAAAAAATAAGCGAAGTGAAGTTTCTTATAGTTCTTGAATAATGATTTTTATAGTAAATATTCTGTAACTTCTACAAAATCTACAAATACAGGACAGCAGATTCATAGGCATAGCATAGCAAGCAAATCATCGCATCAACTTAAGTGACTGCCCTTATTGCGGCAATAAATTAATTTTCCTAACTTCTTCCGCACACCCAGCAGGCACAGTTGATGGATGGAGATCGTCCCGTTTGTGGCAAAATCACGGTTTCAAAGAAAATAATATGACAGCGAAGGACTAATGTAAGTCGAGTAGGTATGAGAAAAGGAAGAAAAGAGGAGAGTGGCAGAGGGAAAAAAGAAAGAGGGAGGAGAAGTGAGACGGGGAGGAAAAGAAAAAAGGTTTTTGGTGAGAAACGGTTGAGGGAAAGATAGAGAGAACGTTTTACGAAGCGAAAATTACTAACTCGTATAGGAGAGCAAAAACATTCAAATATGCGTTTTGATGTTTTTTTCGAAAGATAAATGTTCCACGACGTTATTTTCTCTTAGGCCAGTGGAATATCTAAATGTCTTGTGGAGACCAAACACTTGTGATTTAAAGAGTTATAAACTAAATTTTCATTTTTCCTAGGCTGGATATCGTATACCGTTATGGCAGAACTAAACGTATCAACATTATAGCTGTAAAATTATGGCATTGTGTGTATATTGTGAAGGATTAGATAAAGAAGCAATTAATGCATTAAAGGGTTGGAGGAAATCCACACCACTACTTCCTTTCTGGCTCAATCACTAGTTGCTACTCTATATTTGATAATTTTCGTCACCCATCTTCTATCTATTGAAGGATGAACGTCTCTCCCAGACTCCTCCAGTATTACATATCAATTGACTCCCTCTTCCGAGTTGGCTGAAAGAACTTCACAACATCTCTCTCCCATCTGTCTTTCGGTCTTCTTTTCGGTCTATATACGTTTCTTTGGATCCATTCTATGATGTTATGTGTCCAACGCTGATTATTCATTCTCGCAGTGTGACCCACCCACTATCACTTAATGTCTTATCATCCTAATTACCATGTTTCGCTTGCAGTTCTCTTTTGGTTGGCACTAGGATTATTCTCACCTTGATGTTTGTAAGGACAGCACTAATCTAATTATTTTTTTACAGCCGCACGTCGTAATGGGATATTAGTTTTGAAGACATTTCCATTCCATTTAATTACACCTCAACCCTACTTCACTCTCCTTTTGATTTCTCCGGAAAGCAATCCGTCCGCAGAGATGGGTTCTCACCCACCCACCCACACACGCGCGCGCACAAACGCACACACACACGCACACACGCACGCACGCACACACACACGCACACATATAATTCATTTGATTCAATAATCTTTTGAAAATAAAAAACAATATTGCATACATACCATGGTGACTTTTGTCGGTTATTTTTTCACTTATGGGATGGAAATCTATACAGTGGTGTCTTTTTATTTAATTAACAATTTCCTTCCTTCAATAACCAACTTCTAATATTTAAAACTACGAGTTCAGAATGCAGGTAACCAATGTTTTAATCGATTTTGGTATATGGTATACCTTGCATAAAATATGCTTTTGACTTCTTCAACTCTTACCTCATTGATTGATATCATCCAAACTTCTGCTTGTCCGTTCCAGTTCTTTAGCTCTTTTACGGATTTATTCTAGGCTTCACGCTAATACGGAAATATTATCCACAAAGAGGAGGTATTATCCATTTATCTTTATATTTTTTCTTTCCAGCCTAGAGTTTTGAAAAGTTCCTCTAGCGCTGATATGAGTAATTTAGTAAAGATGGTGTCTACTTGCTTCATTCTTTTTCAGTATGAGAAGCACTTATTTTTTCCTACATTTCACATTTTCACAGCTATCTCTCCATGAGAAAGTTACAGTTAAGAAAAGAGGTCGTTCAACACCTGATATTCTAATATCTCAGCCAGGCAAAAGCAGCAACAAGAAATATATTCGTAGCTTTAATTCTGAATGGTACCAACGGAAAAGTTGGCTTTGCGGCTGTGAATTAAAAAATGCACTGTTTTGCTTCCCGTGTTTGCTGTTTGGAAGTGATGTACCGTGGACAAAAGATGGTTTTAGAAATATAAACAAAATGAAAGAAAAAACTGAAAAGCATGAGAAGTCAAAGAAGCACGTTGATAATGTTGTTTCACTGTCACTTTTAGGAACCGTAAGTATTAAGGAGAAACTTAGTGAGGCATACAGACTTTCAATCAATGAGCATAATATAAAAGTTAAAAAGAACCGTGAAATTTTGTCCAAAATAATAGACTACATTTACTTTTGTGGAAACTTTGAAACTCCCTTACATGGACATGATGAAAAAGAAGATTCAGTAAATCCAGGGGTATTTAGAGGATTAGTAAATTTTGCATCTAAATTAGATTCAGATTTGAAGAATCACTTAGAAACCAGTGCAGTCTTCAAAGGTGTTTCTAAGACCATTCAGAATGAGATACTTGACTGCCTGCTACAAATATACCATGAGGAGATAAGGACGGAAATTAGAAAAGCTTCCTTTGTAGCTGTCATGGCTGATGGCACAACGGATGTTTCGGAACACACTCAAATGGTCCTTGTTCTACGGTACGTATTGAATGAAGAAATATTTGAGCGTTTTTGGGGATTCTTTATTCCAGAAAATCAAACTGCAGATGGCATATCAAAACGTATTTTAGAACAATTGGACATAATCCTTCAAGGAAATGGACAAAAACTGATAGCTCAGACATTTGATGGTGCAAATGTCATGAAAGGCAAAAAAGCAGGAGTTCAAGCAAAAATAAAAGCAGTTTATAGTAATGCACATTTCATTCACTGTTATGCACATCAACTTAATTTAATAATGAGAAATGCAGCAAGTATTACACGAAACGCAAGAATATTTTTCTCTAACATTCTGGCTATTCCAACATTCTTCTCAAGATCACCACAACGTGTGTCCATTCTCATGAAACATATGGACGTCAGCATTCCACGTCCATCCTCTACAAGGTGGAATTTCAACATACGGACCATAAACAGAGTTCATGAAAATTTGCAACCTTTAAAAAACTGCCTTACTGAAATTCAGTCAACATCAAATGCAGATCAAACCATTGCAGAAGCAACAGGAATTTTAAAATGATGATAACTTCAAGTTTTGGTTAGAGCTTTTTCATCAGATTATGCCTCATGTTGAAATAATTTACAACCAAATGCAATCTCGAGAAATTAGTGTTTTTAAAGTTAATGAATATATAACAAATTTGAAAACTGCTATTTTAGAATTGAGAAACTCAAAGTACTGTGAGAATCCTTCAAAGACACTCATGGCAGAAGCTAAGGAAGTGTGTGACTATATATGTGTTGATATAATGGACAGATATTCTTCCACTAAACACTTAGTAGCTGCTAAATTGTTCAACAAGAAATGCTTCACTAGATTTAAGAATGAACATCCTACAAAAGAGATAGTACTGACCACTGACGCTTATCCCATGATTGACAAAGAAAAGCTTGAAACTGAACTAAAAGTATTCTATTGTAGGACTGATATTCATAAATAGTGCAAATTAATTGAGCTGCTGAAATTTATCTTGGAAAATAATCTAGATGATGTTTTTAGTGAAATTACGAAACTGATAAAAATCCTCTTGACAATTCCCATGATTACATCAGAGGCAGAGCGCTGCTTTTCAACATTGAAAAGAATAAATACTTTTTTAAGAAGCACTATGAATTCGGAAAGACTAAATGCGCTTGCAATACTTTCAATGGAGAAAAATTTCCTCAATTGTCATCCATAGATCAAGGAGAAAATTATTGAACTTTTTGCGCAAATTAAATCAAGAAGAATGGATTTCATTTTTAAATGAATAGATCAATCTTGAACTGTAACAATTATGTTAAAGTAAGTAAAAAATGTTTGTTTTTTTTGTTAAGATTTTATCAAGTTCCTGAATAAATTATCTTTTTATGCAGGTTTTTTTCTTTTACACAATTTTAAAACAAAGGCTAAAAATTTTCTGGAGCAGCACCCCCACTAATTTTAGCAACGATCCGCCACTGATCATATACAAAGCAATATCATATTTCATCTTTTAAAAATCTCATTTGAACATTTTTGTTAACATGCTCTAACAATCAATATCTTTATATATTTGTAATTTTACAAAATGATACAGCTTTCTGCATTGATAGAATATAGATCCGTGTCCAAAGATATTTTCTGGTACACTATTATTCCTAGCCAAGGGCGCCCACAAATTTTTTCAGGGGGGGGGAGAAATTATTCAGAGAGCAGTTTGGCATTAATAAAATAATGGGTACGAGTATGTTAACAAGAAATAATTCAGTTTAAAGTATATTTAATTTAGGTAATTATAATCATTTATGAACACATTACATTCATTGACATGCAATGTTACCATTTAGTTTCATAAATAATAAATTATATAAAAATATAATCAAAATGAAATGGAACACTGTTCCTTCTGTATGCATTTTGTTTTTCATTAATACCAGTTATCACAAAAAATCTTGAAGCAAGAATCATTTTAATAAATTATATCGAAAAACAACAAGAAGTTAATTATATATGTCACAGAAACAAAAACATGTTTTACACTTTACTCAACTCGCTACATATACTGCTGCGCTGTACGACTTAGGCCCGGGTTCGAGCCTTTTCTTCAAATTATTCAAGAAAAGTAATATTTTTAGGTAAATAGACGCTGTATAAATTTTATTTGGAGGAAATGAACGCAGAAACATAATAATGTGCATTTTAAATATTGAAGTCTATTGCTTTGCCAACGCAAACTTTTGCCAAGCCACGAAAAAAGCAATTAGCGACTAGAACCCAAGAATGAAAGGATAAATATTCCTCTACATAAGTATATTAAAAATAAAAGTTTGCACTGGAAAAATCTTGGTCTTCGATGAAATTACCACTATTTTTGTTAGCTGTTGCAGTTAAAATTTAACAAAGTAATTACTTGAAATTGTGTGTGGGATGCGAAAGAGTGTGAAAATAGAATGTAACGAAGCGGTGAAGAAATCTGGTCTTGCACTATTACAGCATCTTATTCAAAGATAAATAAAATAAAATACAATATAAATAGTATTTAGAAAATGATAGCAACAATAATTTTTTTTAGACCGACGCAGGATTTCGATAGTTAGTAGATATCTGATCGCTGATACATCTCCCTGGCGCTGCTTTCGCCGCCTGTGCTTCTATTGGCCCTAGTGTTTCGCACTGCCGTGAAATATAAAAATCCGCCAACAGCATCGTGCGTATTTGTCACTCCCGCAACTAAAACGCGGGAAGTGAGTGTCGCTGCCCAACTGTAGTTAACAACCTCCACAAACACCAACCTTTTCGTATACGCAGACGATACACTGCGATAATTAGTCAATCACTTTTCCTGGACCTTGCGACGAAATGACTAACGACCCACTTACGACAAATTTACAACTGAACTCAGACATAGAGACTAAAACTTAACCCAGAAAAAGTGCCCACTTGAATTTCACCCGCTTCAAACGATACTCCCTTACTACAATCCCAGTGCTTACAGGTAAAAAGATCCCTAATGTTCCGAAACACATATTCCTTGGTATAATTCTCGACCAGGGGCGCACCCAGGATTTTCTCTTGGGAAGGAGGCTCAACCA
The DNA here is from genome assembly GCA_028673005.1 of Tanypteryx hageni. Classification (NCBI taxonomy): domain Eukaryota; kingdom Metazoa; phylum Arthropoda; class Insecta; order Odonata; family Petaluridae; genus Tanypteryx; species Tanypteryx hageni. The sequence continues at coordinate 4,400,890 of CM054112.1, forward strand.
TAAGAAAATATATCCCACCGAACATATCTAATACTTTACGTTTTAATTTGGGATAAAAACGTAGCGATTCTCGAATAGAGAATAGGGGGTATTCACTAAAGAAAAGAAATGCGATTGAGATTTGCAGTTTTAAGGACCCACAAATTTAATGACAAAAGAAAGAAATGAAAATTTTGACATGGTTAACAATAATAAAAAGCTTGGTACAAATTTTACAAGAAATAGAAACTATTTTCAACTATTAATTACATCATTCAAGAAGTGCGATTGAGTTATCCAGTTTTAAGGATCTACAAATTTAAGGACAAAAGAAAAAAATGAAAATTTTGACATGGTTAACAATAATAAAAAGCTTGGTATAAATTCGACAAAAAATACAAACTATTTTTAATTATTAATTACATCATTCAATACATATTTCATTCTAGATTAAAATGTCAATTTTTCTCTTTGATTTCAGTAATTCATTTAAAACATGTTGTGGATTAATTTTAATGTGTCGATGTGTATTTAAAAGCGCTAAGCCATTTAAACGGTCTTGAGACATGGCGTTCCTCAAATATGTCTTCAACCTTCGTAAAGTCGAAAATGATCTTTCACTGGTGCACGTAGTAATAGGAAGTGTGGCAAATATTTTTAGCAATATGAAAATATTTGGATAAATTAATCCATCACACTGATTCAACGCATCTATAGCATTCTTCGGTGGGGCTATTGTAGATACCAACTTATCAAAACGTTTGTACCACATTATAAATTCTGCCTTTAAGACAAACTCATTTGTTGAGAGAATATCGGTATTGTAGAATTCAACAAGCCTCAAAATATTCTCGATTTCAGATTGTTTTTGAAGTTCTCCTTTAGGTAGAATACTGCTAAATTGAAGTAGTACGCCCTGATGTTTAGAAAACCTTTCATTCATTAACGAACAGTAAAACATTGTATGAATTCCCTTCTTACATTTTTCGTTACTCAATTTGTAAACGACTCCTTTAATAAGACTCCGTCTAATACTGTTCTATAAGAATTTAAAATTTATTTTTTTCTTTTTAGCGCGTATAAAAGCTATTAAAAATATTATTTATTTTCAGCCTTTAATTTGATGTAAAAGAGTTATTATTCTTTCAAAAGTCAAAATTTATTAGATTTTACAATTCCAATATAAGCAGATACTCTCATTATCATAATCAATTTACTCCAACAGTACTTATGCACGTACTTGAACTGGTACAATAATATTAATTCACATTTGAATGTAGAATGTAATTCATAGAGAGTTGTTCAAAGAAGATCTACTTAACTATTTTTAAGTACAATAATTTAGATGTTAATATTACAAATACCATACAATATATAATTACATAAATTTTCTTAAGATGACAAAAATGTGCACAGTAATATTTACTCAAAGCAACCAAAATTTTATCTAATTAATATAAATTCCCTCAAATTGGGTATTGATTTATAGGAAGGAATGGATATAAATGACTGGTAAGAATAACTACTGGAAAGAGATAGTAAAGAAGAGCAGTAGGGAGAGACTTAAGAGGAAAGGGGGGTGAAGAGAAAGAGATAAGGAGGAGACCAGGGATTGAGTGAGAAGGGATGATATACATAGGGAGTTAAATGTACCTATATAGATGAATATATTAAAATTGATTACCGTTGTTGTCATTTAGGATTAGTACTTGCGACATTATGTACATAATAGAAAAGATGTCCGCTGATATTTAAAACGTAAAACTTTTCCAAGGAGAAATTCAATGAAGTTTAAATACAACAACTGCTATTATTACAATTCTACGAGCCTAGAGTTGAATAGCCTATTATATTCTATTTCCCATTCTGCTTTATCTCCATGCTCACTTGTAATGTCCTCCCTCTCCCTATTTATTCCGTCTTTTTTCACAGCTCGGGGTGATATATCGAAAACGATTAGGACGATTAGAAAAAAAATAGTTGCTTTTTAATGTATGCATATTAAGCAGGAAAATGATGACAATAGAATTCAGCTATACCGGATATCAAGGACATACAATGATAAAATTAATAAAAACGTAAATATTTGAAGAAACGCCACTGAGAAATAAAATTCGATGATAAGAAAATTTATCTACAATCTTTTATCTTTAACGTCATGTAAATATTGCGCCAATATCTTACAGACTAAAAAATAATAACCATAAAAGTCAGCATGTCAGGACAGACTTTTACGTTTTTCCATGGGAAATGGAGACTAAACCGAATTTACATCCTCTTGAAATCAAACCCACACACAGAGAGAGAATAAGACTTACATATTCAGAGCGTCATGAACTGCCTTTCTTCAAGCGGAGTCTCTAATGTGCGTTTTTGCAGTCGGCAAAATACTTCACTAAAAATAACAATTTCACATTAATCCTTAATCCTATTCAGTTTTATGCAACGAATGCTAATGTATGCACTTTTTGTATAAGACTATATAAATTTACTAACTTGAAAAAAAGAATAACATAAGAAAGAATACCACAAAAGCACGGCCGCGGAGCGATCCTTCCTGGATAAGTTTTAGAGAAAAATTACCAGGATATAAGGGTTCAGTGCATATGGGAAAGGGATGAAAGTTTATCGGGACAAAAACCTTCAACTTTAAGCAAAATTCAAGCTAAGAATCGTAAAACGTTTTTATCCGAACGCTCTACGTGGTAGGATCAGGGGGAGGGTACCAAGACGATTATCGGCTGTCTTCAAAGTGCCGCTAAGTTCCTTTCCTCTAACCTCCTTTAAGGCTGGTTAACACTGGAGGGACGGCCGGAGGACAGTCGCGGTGAGGGACAGGACTGTTTTTGCGGAGACCATTCACACTTGTAGGTTAGGCCTCGGTCGCGGCACAGGCGCATTCCGGCCCCCATATAGTTTATTGCAACTAGCCGAAAAATTCAAGCCTACTTCGGACGTCACTGAGGATTGCCGATAGTAACCGAAGAGGCTAGGACTCGAAGGGGCTTGGGACAAAAGTTGCCTCCTCGAGCGACCCAAGGGCAGTGGCGTAACTATAGCTTTTGGGCCCCTAGCAAAAAACCTCTCAGGGCCCCACTTAATAATTCAATATTTGTTAGTGTGTTCTGATTGTAATGGATATTAATAGAATTAACATAAATATAGAATTTTGATAAACAAAGTATTTATGTTTATTATGAATAATTAGATTTATAAATTATTATATACAATGGATGCAAGGGTGAGGGCCCCCTTGGTCTTGGGCCCTTACGCGATCGCGTAACTTGCGTACCCATATTTACGCCACTGCCCAAGGGGTTCGTACCGAGGCCTGACCGCGTCCTCCCCTACAAGTGTGAACGCCTTTGGGACTTCTCCATAGAAACCCCACTGAAAATAGGATTTTTATATTTTGGTCTAAAATGTCACAACCGCGACCGTCCCTCCAGTGTGAACCAGCCTTAAAAGCAAAATACAAGTCAAGAATCGTGAAACATTTTTACCCGGAACACTCCACGTGGTAGGATCAGGGGGAGGGTACCAAGACGAGTTTTGGCTGTTTCCAAAGTACCTCTAAGTTCCTTTCCACTAGCCTTATTTAAACAGGGTTCTGTGAAACCTCAGCAGAACGTATCCTTGACCCTCTCCCTATATGTTGAGACGCTCATGGAAAATCCCACCATAGAACCGAAAGACATTATCACAAAGAAGCATCTCTCCAAAGGCTTAGGAGCATGTATTCTCTAGAAAACCATTAGCCTTTGCTTTATTCGGTGTTGAAAAGTGAGGCTTTTAAAAAGGACTCATATTAAAGAAAAAGGAGAAAATCTTAATTTGCTCCCACTGTTTATGCGAACCGTCAAAATGGAACGAAATAAATAACGGTTTTCGGTTTCGGTTCGGGTTCAGTAATTTTTTTTTCGGTTCGGTTTCACTCCAGCTAAAATAACTGTTTTTTCGGTCTCGGTTTTCGGTTCGGTTCCGTTTCGATGCCCTGGTTCCTCTAAGGAGCTCTTTTGGGCTTACTGCAAGCAGGGTTGTCAGATTTTCGAAACTACTGCACGGGACATTTTTTACGCGTCGGCAAAAAATAGGAATAAAATATTACCGAAACGGAAGAATGTTGAAATAATACCAGTACCTTACTTTCGAAAGTGAAAACATTTATTTATTTGCAATCAGTATTACGTAGTACAACCACAAGCTTGACAATGATAAAGTTTTAGAAAAATCACAGGATATGATAATATAACCCCAAAAGCACATACAAAACAGAAAGACAACCGTCTATTCCTACATTGATAACAGTCTCTCTAAGGAAACTGACAAATAGAAAATTTACTTAAGTACGTATATATTAAAGAATATTTAAAATAACAAATTTAAAAGATATACATAAGCGTAGATCAGTACTTTAGCTATTATTTAATGTTATAATTTTCATTTGACTTTACCTTTTTTAAAATATTAGTGCCTTCACTTCCTAAAAGTAACTGAAATTCTTTGCAACTCTTTCCGAAATTTTGCTGATCCATTAACTCCGGCTCTAAATTTTCTATCAGGAATCAGTTTAGTCTCTTTGCGCCAAAGAGTATTCATGAGGCTAAAAATTATTTCTTCTGGTGCATTTGACTGCGGTATTGAAAATATATTATTGAATATTTTTTAACAAATTTGGGGATTGAAACTTCTTGAAATACATTGCCCATTTTACATCACAGGTTGTTTTACTTCATCTTTTAATTCACTTATAAAGTTCTTCAAATAAATATATTCTTCTAATAGCAATCTTCATCGATTATATTTTTATAAGTTGAAACAATATCCGACAGTTCGTTAAATAGTGGAATTGAATGCAATCATAATGGACTTAAAATTTTCACAGTTTTGTCCTTGAAATCGAACTACTTCTCGGTATATACAATCGCATTATCAAAGAATTACTGTCGTCAATTTTAAACCTTTTCACAGCGTCACTTTTAGCACACTTTTGTATAATTTGACGAGCATTCGTCCCATAGTATTCTTCATTTTTTCTATCAATTAACGACCGCATGATATTATCCATGATTCAGTAAACTTTTACAATGAGTAATTCATCGCCTTGAAGTTTTATTTAACGGTACTTGGAATACTGTACACGCTTGCATAACAAGTCCTAAACACGCTTTGCCTAGTCCATCCTCGAAAAACAGGTTCAATGCTCTTTTAACTAACAAAATATGACTCGATTGGTTCGTAATTTTTCAATAACCTCTATATAGCCGGCAAAAGGGTTAACCATCTCGTCCGTACGTGTCGTAGCATTTTGTGCCACTCACTTTCTGTCCATTCGGAGAACTCTTTCAATGCCGTTGTTCTCTTTGTTGAAAAACTGAATTCATTGAATATTTTTCTGACCACTGCTTCTATATCAATATTGAGATTATTGCATGCTTTTTTAGCGTTGTTATATAAAAGGTGTAGATTGCATCCAGCAGGAATAATGTTATCGTTATGTTTCTTTAAAATTTACATTAGCATTATCTTCCCCATGTGCTGTAAAATATTTCCAATTTAGTCTATTTTGAATAAAATGTTGATTAAGTTCAATGGAAATTGTTGCAGAATCTTCTGCCTGTAATGAGATACGCGATATAATGATGTTTGAATTTCTTTGTGGACATCGAACTTGCGTACTATAATTGGAAATATTTTTATACTTCCTTTGTTGGATGCGTCAGTGCTAGTAGAAAATTGACGATCGTTCTATAATCTCTTTAAAACTAGTTTCTTGGAAGCAGGGCCGATAACATTTACTATAATGAGAGAAATCATCGTTTTTCCGCAGGAATATTTAGCTGCTGTACTAGAATCTGCAAACATTAAGTGGAATAAGGAACTTGCACATCCAGCTGATACCGAAAACTCGTCAATTCCAGGGCGAATCCAATTGTATTTCGAAGTCCAGCTTTTGTTAAAACAAACAAGCCTTTCCAATTTTTTTCCGGTGTTCTTGTTTCAGATTCGGAATCTAAATTGTTGTCGATATTTTCATATGTAAACATTTTACTGAGGATTCAATCTAAAAAAATAATTTGTTTGAACTACATAAACAACTACTCCGTAAATGGAGAATTCTATATATTTTTCATTATAATCGTATATGATAAAAAAGCTCAAACTTAAAAAATTGGTGTTAGTAGTTTGTTCATTTTCATTTTCAGTATAAAATTTGTAGTATGTTAAAGTTTTTATTTTTCTCTCAAGATGCCACAAACATATAGTTACATGCGTTACATGAGCAAAATGAAGGGTTCGTTTGAAAATCAGGATTTTTAGAAATGCCAGCACTTGAATATAACACGAGTACTACTTTAAAAACCTGATGTGGCTACCTCATGACTTTATCCATACCTATAATAATTCTATAAATTCCAAATGGGTAAAATGATAATAAATATTTTAAGGGACTGTGAGAAAAATTTAGACTACAAAGAAAAGAAATAAACTCAAACCATAGTTTTCTGATATTGAATATAGCCCAAAGCTCCAACAATTAAGAAAATAAAAAGGAGCGTAAAGTGTTTACAATAGTCGCCCGTAGGTGGTGTGCCGGGGGCAGCTAAATAATTTAGTTTTAAAAATATCTCTTCAACAATGCATTATGTTGGAAAATGTTTCGAACAAACATCGCAGAAAATTAAATTTCCTACAACGTTTATTCCAGTATGTTTTTACATTTATCAATTATTAAAGCAAATATTAAAAAAAACGGATGTTGCAAGAGTAAACATCAACTTTCGGTTTACCGATGTTACCAGAAATAATTAAAACTTTCTCCTTTAACAAAAATATCAAATATAAAATTTCCTTTTGTTCTGAGTAATTGCTTTTGAATTAAGCACCCACAATATCCCAGTATCAGACGCACGCACGCACGCACGCACACACAAATCCACAGACATCATCGAGAAAATAGTTAAAACGTGTTCAGGGGACCTTAAAACATTTATTTCCGTTGAAATCTCGAGTTCGATTTTTTTCACGAAAACAATACTTTCCACTATACTTCGTATATGGAGAAAGTAAAAAAACTGATGTGACAATAGTAAACATCCACTTCCAGGTGACCAATTTTTACCCAAAACTAATCAGTTTTTTTGTCATTAACAAAAAAATCAAATATAAAATTTCGTGTTGATCTGATTAATAGTTTTTGAGTTAGGGCACCCACAAAATCCCGGTCTCAGAAACTGACACACAAAGACACACACACAGACACACACATAGACACACAAACAGACACACACACAGACACACACACACAGACAGACACACACATACACACCCACAGACATCATCGAGAAAATAGTCAAAACGTGTTCAGGGGACCTTAAAACATGTATTTCCTTTGAAATCTCGAATTCGATTTTTTTCTGAAAACAATAATTTCTTTATACTTCGTATAAGGAGAAATTACAAATTTCATAATTTGGAAAAGAATCGCATTATATTCTGGGCACGAATGTAGTATATTCATATTTACTGCCTTTAACAGTAACTTTTTTAGAGGCACAAGTTGAGCAGTGAAGTAGGCTGAAATAAACATTTGCAGCACTGCTTATGCAGTTTAGCTGTTGTTAACAGCTTGAAAGTAAAATGACACCAATCACTAAATTTACGTCCCGTGTGGTCGATGCTGAGAGTATTCAATTAGAGCAGTGTTTCTCAACCTTTTTTTGTCTGCGTCACCCCATTTCAGTTCTGCGTCGCCTCGTTTACTGTTCCATTTCCTTCAAGTCACCTTTAAAGATAAATTGGGTTTTATCTACCACATAAAGATCAAAATTTATGCATTTAAAGAAGCAGAGACAGGCATTCTTCTGGTTTTACTTATTTTTATAAGCCGGAATATTTAATATTTAATTTATCTAATATTTTCGTCACCCCTCAATAACCCTCACGTCATCTGGGGTGTGATTTCACTTCGGTTGAGAACCACTGAATTTTGGTAGGTATATTCTCCAAGTAATAGTACGGGAACAGCGTGCATTCACGGTATAGTTACAACTGTAAACGAGTTCTTTCTTGAAAAGCGAATAAATCATTCATTCTCTATCGAGACAATGTTTCACTTCACCTAAGCTTTCCTTCCCATAACTACATTCTTCTAAATCACATGACTTTTAGCGCAACTATGTGACCAAAGCTTTCAATGTGGCCATGTAGCATTGCACTAAAGCTTTCTATTTATAGTGGGCGGATCTAAATCTTTGGTTTAGCGGGACATTTGAGAGTCGTGCGGGACGCGGGATAATTCGTTGTTGTGCGGGATTGTGCCGCGCATTGCCGGACGTATGGCATCCCTGCCTGCGAACAGCACGATGGCACTAGCGAAACACAAGTGTCTCATATGTTCTCCAATTACCTTTAAATATTTTTAATTCCCAGTCTAACGTTTTGAAGATCTTCAAATTTGCCTTATGAACCTCTAATTTGTTTTGTAAGGCGGGATCCATCTCTTCTAGTCACATCCCCGATCATGGGTCGCAGCTGCAGCCGGAAAATATATTTGAAGATAGTAGTAGAAAAAACCGGTTTTATCCATTGCCACGCAAACATTGCGTTTTCTATCCTACGCCGCGGATTTGGAATCAATTTAGTATATAAGCCCTTGCGTGCAGTGGGAATGGCGCAAAAAATAGTCCTTGTCTACGTGGAGTGAAAATGTTACGCAAAGAGAAGATTAATCTTATCTTTTCAAAGGCGTAAATACAGGAAACGTCAACAGTTGAAAGGGCGTATGGTTTTAGAACAAATAGAGTAACCGATGATAAAACGGCCACGCCACGACGGAGAATGAAGAGGCTCTCACGCGAGAGAGTGAATCGATATATCGTTAGTTTTTGCTGTCATCCATTTGCATTTCCCGGAAGAGGTTGAGCGTCGCTACGATACAGATCAAACGTCATAGCTGTATATTTTTCGCCCGAAGTTCTCCCAGACTCTAAGCGCCGCTCACACTAACATAAAACGTGAGTGAGAATGAAAAATAGCAGCAGATAAAAGGATATGAGCAAATAAGGCGCAGTCCTAACGCAAATACAGCGACGGCGCCAAGACGACCTCTCAATTCGGTTCGGTGACTTCTATCACTTCCGGAGAGCAGTAAAAAGTAAATTTTCTCACGACTTCGCTACCCGTGACAACTATCATCGAAAGAAGTGGTAATAACCCTCGAGTGAAACCAGGGGCGGATTTAACAAAAACCTAGGCCCTAGGCGCAACCTGTGGGTGGTGTCTCATCGTACATGTTTTCATAACTCTCACATCCCGCGTGCCCCTTCCTATAAAAATTATTACTGACAAAAATATTGCGCCGATTCATAATATATTATTACTTGTTGTTTTCTGTTGTTCTACAATCATATATGCATCGTTCTGCATACATAATGATCTCCTAAAGCTGTCTACAAAGGCGGCAAGGCTATAAAATCACATTTTTCCAGTAATTTCGGGTTCTCCTGCGGCATTTTTTAAGAAAGGATTAATTTAAAATAATCACTATTGTAGAATATGCCACAAAATATTATTATGTTGTATATATACACCAACACATAAAGGCAAAATTTTGTTTAGTAAATAAAACAATATTTATTTAACAGGAAAAGCTACACACTTTGACATCGTGAATTGGCAATGTAGATGAATTAACGTAGGTGTAAAAAATATAATATACGTTAAAAAAACTTTGCAATTTAATCAATTGGTTTTTTAATTTGCACATTAATTAAATCAGATTTAAATCTTACAGATACAATAATAATATGGATTCGAGTATTTGAGTATTTAATGAACAATTATATTAGTAGGAAAACAATTAATTGTTGAGATAATTTGAATCGTTGCTGAAGAAAATATATGAAAAATATTTTTACTGCATCCAAGGTAAATCACTCTCTATAAATGCCTTATTCTTGTTTTTGCTTCAGAAAATTTGTCTATTAATTTATCACTGCTAATGTCATTTAAAAGTACACTTTCAATGCATATAAGTATTAAACTGCTTAACCTCTTCTGAGATATTGTATGTCTGCGATAATTTTTGACTTTCCTCAATACCGCGAAGGATCTTTCCCCCATTGCATTTAAAATTGGCATAGTTAGGAATATTTTTAACAAAATCATTACATTTGGAAAAGTAGAACTAAGCCCATTTTCTATGGCTACAAAAATCAACTGCGTGGGGATAAGTTTTCCTTCTTTTGAAAAGCAGAGAAAACTGTTCTAATTCGCTGTAAAAATTGTCAATATCTATATGGTCATTATAAACAAATTAAAAAATTGTTAATTTTTCATCTTTACTGGAATTACTTAAATCAAAATTCAAAAATATTTCAAAGTTGTCCTTTTGTACACCACCGTTATTGAATTAAAAACGGTAATTAGCTTGTCACATATTACATAAAATGTGTT